>JARHVA010003541.1:340000-712500 GCA_037957365.1 Torreya grandis
ATGTATATATATATATATATAATAGATTCTGACATCTTTCTTTTATCTATTAAACTGCTTGAGTCATAGCAAGAGACCATTCTGGAGAATTTTTGGACAATATTTTATTTAACAAGATCTGAAACAGTTTTATAAAGATATTCCTTACCTGTCTAGGAGGTATTCTCACCATAGGATCACCAGAGGCTTTAGTAGGCAGAATATAATCTAGAAATTCAAATAAGTAATCTAGGATTTCTCCATATTCCCAAAAATTCTCACTACTTGGATAATAACTGTCCTTTAATAAAGTTAAAAAAATTGAACCCTATAATTTGGATGTTTTAGTTGATATCGGTGCTGAAATATCCCTTGCTCATTATAATTCCATGCCTACAAATATGTGGAAAGAAGATTTCCATAGAGTAACATTCAATACCAGAATAATAGTCTCTAAATTGTACTATCCTGATCATTGACCTTTATCAACTATCAGTGGTATATCATGTGTAAACTTAGTAAATTGCTCTCAGAGCCATAAATTACTCATAGGTCTCCTGCTATGACTCATGAAGTTTGAAGGGTTCAATGGGTGATGAGGAATAAAAATTGAGAAGCTTGACTGGTCATATAGAATTGCTGTAAGAAAGTCTTGTATAAGTCCTATTTGAGTTTGTAATCTAGTATTGATATTAATAAATTTTTGGTTGAAAGTAGACCAACTGCATAAAGGGATTATGATATTATGATATTTTGATACATCTTATCTAGTGAAAATCATATTATTTAGAAGAATGTATTAACTATACTTGTACCCTGTACCAATAAACTGTTCCAGATCTTGTTAAATAAAAGATTGTCCAAAAATGCTCTAGAATGGTCTCCAGAAGAATGGTCATATAGAATTGCCATAAGAAAGTCTTGTATAAGTCCTATCTGAGTTTTTAATCTAGTATTGATATTAATAAACTTTTGGTTGAAAGTAGACCAACTGCATACAGGGATTATGATATTATGATATTCTGATACATGTTATCTAGTGAAAATCAGATTATTCAGAAGAATGTATTAACTATGTTGCTGAAGATAATCTTAAAACATGGCCAATATAATCCATTATCAAATACACTTTTATAAAATTGTTCCAGATGTTTAAGATAAAAATAACCAATACATTGTACCCTAAGTCTCCTAAAGAACATCTGGAATAGTTTCATAAAATTAACTGCAATCTCTTTAAGTCCTAGAACTATGTACCCTATACCCCAATATATATATTAACTAATTTCTTAGATGTTCTTATGAAGTCTACTTTTTGGCCCAGTTATAATCTAGGCAGTGAGAATTTTTGGGAATTTGGAGAAATCCCAGATTACTTATTTGAATTTCTAGATTATATTTTGCCTATTAAAGCCTCTAATGATCCTATGGTGAGAATAACTCCTAGACAGGTAAGGAATATCTTTATTTATCTAGGAATTCCATTTCAGGTTAAGTTTAAACTCCATTCAGTCTTTAATCAGCAAATTGCCAATGGTTTCATTGGAAATATCAAGTCGTTTAGTTGTGTCAAAGTCATAGGTCATATAGAATTGCCATAAGAAAGTCTTGTATAAGTCCTATCTGAGTTTGAACTCCATTAAATCTTTAATCAACAAATTTCCAATGGTTTCATTGGAAATATCAAGTCGTTTAGTTGTGTCGAAGTCATAGGTCATATAGAATTGCTGTAAGAAAGTCTTGTATAAGTCCTATCTGAGTTTGTAATCCAGTATTGATATTAATAAGAAAGTGCAATTTACTCATGATGTTCTAATGTGTTTAAATCTCTGCACAAGTATGGTATCAGAGCCAAAAATTACTCTCAATCAAGCTGTCTTTGAACATGGCTCTGATACCATACTTTCAACAAGTTGTCCCTCAAATAGAGACATCTTCATAATAGAAACATTGCTTTTAACAGAAGCTCTTTCTTCAAACTTCTGGTTTGAGAGAAATCTCTACACAAGTATGGTATCAGAATACCTCCTATACAATTTTATAAAATTATTCCAGATGTTCAAGATAAAAATAACCAATACACTGTACCCTAAGTCTCCTAAAGAACATTTGGAATAGTTTTATAAAATTAACTGTAGTCTCTTTAAGTCCTAGAACTATGTACCTTGTACCCCAATATATATATTAACTAATTTCTAAGATGTTCTCATAACTGGGCCAAAAAGTAGATTTCATAAGAACATCTTTGCAAAGAATCAGTGGTAGTAAGGTGTACAACAAATTTGATCTCAAGTCTGGATTTTGGCAAATTCAAGTTATAACTTATAAGTCTAAAGAACCATTAATATCAGTACTAATCATCTTCACATCCCCATGAAACTTATGGAGCAATTGGTTCATCATTTGCTGGAATATATATATAAATGGACAGTATTCACGACTTATACATCCTAAGCAAGTGTTCACAACTTAGATAAGTGCTCCTTCTGTTGATGCTATTTGCATGGCCTTTTTGATCCATCTGCCACTTTTTCCTTTAATACTACACCCCAATATAAGTCAAAGGCATCAATTTCTATAATTTATGGCTTTGAGAGCAATTTGCTGAGTTTACACATGATATACCACTGATAGTTGATAAAGGTCAGTGATCAGGATAGTACAATTTAGAGACTATTGTTCTGGTATTGAATGTTAATCTATGGAAATCTTCTTTCCACATATCTATAGGGATGAATTTATAATGAGCAAGGGATATTTTAGCATTGATATCAATTAAAACATCCAGATTATAGGGTTCAATTTTTTTAACTTTATTAAAGGACAGTTGTAATCCAGGCAGTGAGAATTTTTGGGAATCTGGAGAAATCCTAGATTACTTATTTGAATTTCTAGATTATATTCTGCCTATTAAAGCCTCTGATGATCCTATGGTGAGAATACCTCCTAGATAGGTAAGGAATATCTTTATTTCTCTAAGAATTCCATTTTAGGTTAAGTTTGAACTCCATTTAGTCTTAAATCAACAAATTGCCAATGGTTTCATTAGAAATATCAAGTCGTTTAGTTGTGTCGAAATCATAGGTCATATAGAATTGTCATAAGAAAGTCTTGTATAAGTCCTATCTAAGTTTGTAATCCAGTATTGATATTAATAAGAAAGTGCGATTTGCTTATGATGTTCTTATGATGTTTTGTTGTGTTTAAATCTCTGCACAAGTATGGTATCAGAGCCATCAAGGGAAATTATATAGATTATTTAGAAGATTCTAATAGTCCATGGGGATGTGAAGATGATTAGTCTTGATATGAGTTAATGACTATGTTAAGAAGATGAATTGACTATAGATCATTTAAGGGTCTATTATAATCTATGAAATAATGGATATCCTGAACTGAACAGCTAAGGAGACAAAACTCAGAAATGGCTTTTGAATACTATACATATATATAATCATAAATAGTAGTATTATCTAATCAACTTTCTAAGAAGTTGGTTATTCAGTCTCCTGATATCCATGCCACTTATCAGCCTAATAAGTATGAAAGAAATACTTGGTGCACTCAGCGTATTGCCCATTTACAAGCCTTTTTGGTTCATGCTCAAGAAGAATTGCAATGATTACTCAAGGAAGAAGCTCTTGAAGAAGAGCAAGAACAAAACTTTGAATAAAAATTAGCTCGGGTAACTGATCGTTACTCTTCTCTCAGGGGGGAATCCTCTCACAAATTTCCTCAGCCATTTTTTGCTATGTGAATAATATCTGAGATCAAATTTGTTGTAAACCTTACTACCACTAATTCTTTGCAAAATTTCATCTTTAGATGGAATCAGATGTTGGACAAGAACAACATATTTATTCAAAGGAATATAATTTATCACCAATCTCTTTTTCCCTCTAACTTGTTCAGACCTTTTATTCACATAAAAGGCTTCACATCCCCATGGACTATTAGAATCTCTAATTAGTCCTTATTCTTTCAATTGAGTGATTTCCTGTAAGCATTCATCATAGAGAGAAGGAGACATACCTAAATGGTAAGCTTTGAACTTAGGCTCAATTCATCTTCCAATCTTATCTGTGATCATTTTTAACTCAATAGAACATTCATGACGCTTTCTACGCTGGAAAGCAAGAGGATTCTAAGAACAATAATTAGTAGTAACCTTAGAAATGACTGCATTAATATCATCCTGACAAAGATTTATCTTTTTATGAATCTAGGAATTATCAATAACCTTTCTAGCCTTATCTCTAAGAGGAATTTTGCATTCATATCTGCCTTTCTTATAGAGATAATATTTCTATGCCAATATAATTTCATGAGGCTGGATGGTGATCAGATAGAAACTTGTTAGATTATCTGAACCAATCATCATATCAAACATTGGGATTTCATATTGAACAACTTTGAACTGATACACAGAATCTCCTAAGACAATAGGGACATGAGCAAACAATTTAGAGACTATTGTTCTGGTATTGAATGTTAATCTATGGAAATCTTCTTTCCACATATTTGTAGGGATGGAATTATAATGAGCAAGGGATATTTCAGCACTGATATCAATTAAAACATCCATATTATAGGGTTTGAACCCATTCCACTTAATAGTCAATTCACATACAAGATTGTTAGTAGTGTGAACTAAAAGTTGATGAATATTGTTATTCATATCCTGATCTTGAGTAGCAGAAAATGGCTGAGGAAATTGCTGAGAGGATCCCCCTCAAGAGAAGAGTAACGATCAGTTACCTGAGCTAATTCTTGTTCAAAGAGTTGTTCCTACTCTTCTTCAAGAGCTTCTTCCTTGAGTAATCGCTTCAATTCTTCTTGAGCATGAACCAAAAAGGCTTGTAACTAGGAAATACACTGAGTGCTCCAAGTATTTCTTTCATCCTTATCAAGTTGATAAGTGGCTTGGATATCAGGAGACTGAATAACCAACTTATTAGAAAATTGATTAGATAAGTGCTTCTTCTACTGATGCTGCTGAGAAATATGCAACACATACTGGTGTTCAATATTAGCAATTTGTTGTTGTAAGAATTTTCGCTCAGAAACCATATATACAGGGGTACTATCATATTTTTGCTTTAAATATGAAATTTGTTGTGACAAACTGAGACTATCAAAAAATTGAGCTTTAAGCATATGAATCTAAAAACCAATATCTGAATCATATTCTGAATATTCAGAACTAGAACTAAATTCTTCGTTATTCATATTTACTTTCTCATCTTCAAATTCTAAAATTGAAGATTCATTCTAGAGAATATCAAAAGAATAATACTCATCATCAGATAATAAAACATAATCATCTTCATGTAGGTCATGTTGCTGAAGAAAATTCACTTTCTTAGAGTGCTTTTCTCTGTTAGGACATTTATTAGCATAATGGTTCCCTTGGCAAAGGAAACATTTGACAGGGGCTTTTGAAAACCCATGTTTGCATTTTTTGAAGAGCTTTTTAGAAAAGAACTTCTTCTAAAACTTGACTTTTGGTTTCCAAGAATACTGACCTTTTGGAACTGAATAAGCACTAGAAGATTGCTTCTTCTTTTTGCTTCTGAATTTTATATATAGATTAATATCATTACATCTAAAATAATCATCAAGAGAGTTACGGAATTTAACTCCTAACTGCTTATGAAACTTCATTGTCTCTTTATGAGCTTTCTTTTCTAAGAACAATTTTTCATTCATGGCTTTGATATTCTGATTTATTCTTCCAAATGACATTGTAGACAACTCATCACCCATTGCTTCTTTATACTTAGTAGAAAAATATTCTAGAAAGGATTTTACACACCTTATCTTGTAAGCAGGGTTGGAATTTTCACCAGAGCTTTAAAATAGATTTTCCATGTAACACATATACTCATCTAACTAAGTCATATCACATAACTATGCTTTTAAAAACTTAGCTCTATTTTCAGCTTTCTCATTATCCATAATGGCTACAAATTCTGAATACAAGGTATTACTTAAAGCTACAACTGGCTCATTATCTCTAACAATGTTATCCTGAAATGCTTGACCACAAGCATCCCACCAATCTTTGATATTTCCAATGAAACCATTGGAAATTTGCTGAGTAACAATAACAACATCTTTTTTGAGGCCAAAGATCTGGACATTAGCAAATGAGCGCATATCATGTATCATCTCCTTCCTTTTGGCTGGAGACTCACAATTAAACTTCCAAAAAAATGGCTGAAGGTTTAGTGTCCTGATCTGGGAATCTAAAGGAGGCCTAGAATTAGATGATTCTCCCATTTCAAGAATTCCTTCTTTTTCTAATTCTTTTATTTTTGCCATGCTAACCTGAAAGACTTTATCAGCTATACTATCACTTTCTGATTTCCTTTTCTCCTTAGTCTTCTTAATTTCTTCTTTCTGATGCTTTTCCACATTTTGCCAAGTTTGTCTATTATAAATGAAGCTAGATGAAGAAAAGATATCCATTATAGAAGAAGATTGTTTTGAGACCTTATGATGTATCTCAGGAATTAAGGCAACAGTTTGATTTTGATTGACTATCTCTCTAGACAAACTGTCAATATTGGAAATAGTTTCTCTAGCTTTTTCTTCTAATTTTTATTCCATAGAAGAAACATGAGAATTTATTTCAGATTGTTCTTGTATTACATCTGCATTTTGAACTTTTATCTCATCAAGCCTAGGAACAGTTTCAGATTTTAATTCATCAATATTTTTAACAGCTTCAGACTGTTGTTGCTTAAGTATAACAGATTCATTATCAATCTTTTGAATAATCTTATTTTTCTTAGATATCTCATTGCTATTTATAAATGTAATAGCTTTAGAGATTTCACCCTTTTGGTAAAGCTCTATGCTTTTCATCATATTAGATATCTGATCTAGACTAGACTGAATACTAGAAACCTTTGTATTTAAACATTTCATAGCAACATTATTCCAATTGAGAAGCTTAACTTCACTAGATTGATCAAGACTTTTGTCAGAAGTTGTCAAATAATACATTTGGAATCTTGTTTTCCCATCAGGGGAATACTGATTAAAATTTGATAGCTTGGGAAATCCTTTCTCACTGTAGGATTCATCTCCTAAGGGAGTTTTCCAAGTATGACCTTCATCCTGATTAGAGGATCCTTCCATGCATACTTTTCTAGCTCGAGATATCAACTATTGATTTCTCTCAAACAAATTTTGAAGTTCTAAGTCTCTCTTATCTCGATGAACCATATGGATCACTGATTGACTTGGATAACTCAAGATATTTTTGCAATCAAGGCAGTAATAGGAGTCAATCTCGGGATCATGAACCTTTTGAGCATGTAGACAAGGAGGACGAAATTTAGAAGTCAAATCTGAGGATGAATTAAACCTAATCATAGACTTATTTGGAAGGTCTTTTATAGAGGTGGCCATAGATAGAGATTTCCTAGGTTGTTGAATAAAATTAGTATCAACAATCCATTTTTTGGGAAACTTTAGTTCAGACCAAGAAATAGCTTCTGTAGGCAGGATTTGACTATTTGGTGTGGCTCAACTCACCATGCTTTGACCTTACACAGGTGTATGCTTAACAACAGGGTATAGTGTATTGGTTAAGTGATACATAACTTTATATTGAATAGCCAAAGGACAAGAACCAACAATCATGTGTAAACTAGAAGTTTGAAGAAAGAGCTTAAAGATTTTATTGAAATTAGCTTCATGATGGATGGCTATAGGATAATTAGGATAAACAGTAGTATAGACGAGACCATCATGTAATCCAATTTGAATAGAAAACTATAAATAGGTAGAGAAAGACATATGTTGATTTGTCAAGGAGACAAGCAAGAAGGCTAACATTAAGACCACGGCAGAAAAGAGGATGGATACCAATAGATATAGCTCCTATATGAAGAAACTTATATTTTTGCTGAGAATGAAGTTGAAAAATAGTTTTATCATCAAACAACTGTAAATAATATTTATTTTGATCAGTTGTTTTTACTTGTAGGATATTCTTAGATATCTTAATATTGGTTTTAGCAATTAGATGGAAAGGGAAAAGCTTATCATAAATATCAGTAGGCTTAAGACTAGGTAAAGTCCAACCTAGACTAGGATTAGATTCTTTGATTTCAACAGTAGTATCATTTATAGAGCATTGAGAAAGTTTAGATAAGGTGAAAATTTTAGATGTACCTGGAATATCGCCTAAAGATTGATCCAGAGCTTCCATTGTTCTTATCATCAGTACTTAATCAGATCCACACATGCCTATCCCTAGCTTCAAGGACCTCGCCACTTCGGTATTTTTAGAAGAGCAATTGAATGAGATACCAGAGCAATATAATCAAGGATATTTAGATAACATAGAAGTTTTACTTACAAACAAAACTCAAATGTAAATAGAATATGATACTAGTCACGACATAGGATTGAAACATGGCTCAAACAAGGATTTCAACATGGCTCTGATACCATACTTGTGTAGAGGTTTAAACACAAAAGAATAATATAAGATCATCATAAGCAAATCGCACTTTCTTATTAATATCAATACTAGATTACAAACACAGATAGGACTTATACAAGACTTTCTTACAACAATTCTATATGACCTATGACTTTGACACAACTAAACAACTTCAAGACTCTCAACTTGCTTACTTGAAATGCATGAGATCTCCCATATTTATAAGATAAAAATGAGAAGATATATGGTTTTCAACAAGTGGTGAGATCAACAGACAGAATAGAAGATGCCAACTAAATTGAGTTATTGGCCCACTTTGCTTTGGCACCAAGAAAAGAAACAACTGACACACTAGAACTATCTATCGACATGGCCGACAAAATACTACCTTTAGAATGTGGTGTGGTCCATAGAATAATTAAAGAGGGATAACATGCCCAAAGTCATGATTATGAACAAACCCCGTAATTAGTCATTAATCATCATCACATAACTCATAATCACCTTGGGGTGAATACGAAGAATTATCATCAGAAATTTCATCTTCAATATCCATATGATCCATGTACATAGTAGAAGGAATTCTTAAGATATGTCTTGGAGGTGTTGGTGGAAAGACAGCTTGATGGATAATTGTAACTCATCGCCAAAGTGTCGCTAGCAGAACAACAACTCTATGTGTAGCATGATCATTCCTTTGCTAATTAAAGACTGAATGGAGTTCAAACTTAACCCAAAATGGAATTCTTAGAGAAATAAAGATATTCCTTACCTGTCTAGGAGGTATTATCTCCATAGGATCATCAGAGGCTTTAATAGGTAGAATATAATCTAGAAATTCAAATAAGTAATCTGGGATTTCTAAAGATTGCCAAAAATTCTCACTGCCTAGATTATAACTGGGCCAAAAAGTAGACAAATGAAATAAGAACTATGTTCCTTGTCGTTGGACCAACTGCATAAAGGGATTATGAATACCTGAATAATCACTGTTATCACCTTCTTGATAGAGAATTATTGTAGAACAGGTACTTGATCCATCTGGTTCTGTAAAATATGAAGTCCATGCTAAGCTTCTATCATTCATGAGATTAGGTGCTTCATAAGATTTTGCTTTGAGGCTAGCAACTTCATTTTTTAGTTGATTAGTTACTGAAGAAACACTTCTCCATATATGACTATGAAACTCATCATGTACTTCTACAGTTACAATCATGATTTTCTTATCTTATTCTAGATGAAATTCCCTAGTCATGAAATCTACAAGAGAATTATGCTTACTAGAAATATGTTCAACTGTAAAATCAAAATCAAATAAATATGTAGCCCATCTGACCAATCTACTGATTGATCCTTTCTTCAGATTATCTATTGCATGCAAGATACTCATGAAATTCTTTAAATTAGGTCTGACCAGAAATTGTTCTGACCTGACAAAGAACATAAAAGACTGAATTGTTTTAATAACAAGTATCTCTTAATGTGTGGAGTGATAATTCTTTTGAACCTATTTAAAAGTTCCAGATGCATATTTGCATGGCCTTTCTGATCCATCTACCACTTTTTCCTTTAATATTGCACCCCAATATAAGTCAGAGGCATCAGTTTCTATAATTTTTAAACCATTACCTAGTAAAGTTAATGGAGGCAGATTTTGACATCTTTCTTTGATCCGTTGAACTACTTGAGTCATAGTAGGAGACCATTCTGGAGCATTTTTGGACAATCTTTTATTTAAAAACATTCTATCTTGAGCAAGCTAATAGTAATATCCAACAACATAGTTAATACATCCTAAGAATCTTTGCAACATCTTCTTATCAGCTAAAACATCAGGGAAATTACAAATAGCTTTAAGAACATGCTCTTGAACTGTTACTTCACCTGACCTGATTATGATTCCAAGAAAATCTATCTCATCCTTAAATATTACCATTTTCTTGGCTGAAAGGACTAATCCATTATCAAACACAATTTTATAAAATTGTTCTAGATGTTTAAGATGTTATTTCCTTGGTGCCAAAGTGAAGTGGGCCCATAACTCACTTTAGTTGGCATCTTCTATTTTATCTATTGATCTCGCCACTTGTTGACAACCGTAGATCTTCTCATTTCTATGTTATAAATATGGGAGATCTCACACATTTCAAGCAAGCAAGTTGAGAGTCTTGAAGTCGTTTAGTTGTGTCGAAGTCATAGGTCATATAGAATTTCTGTAAGAAAGTCTTGTATAAGTCATATCTGAGTTTGTAATCCAGTATTGATATTAATAAGAAAGTGCAATTTGCTTATGATGTTCTACTGTGTTTAAATGTTCTGCTATGTTTAAATCTCTACACAAGTATGGTATCAGAGCAATAAAGATATTCCTTTAATACTAATTTCCTATGGTTCAGTATTAAAGGAAAAAGTGGCAGATGGATAGATAGTTCTAGTATTATGAAAAAACTTGATGAATTCTTAGAGCAATAAAGATATTCCTTACCTATTTTAGTTATGCTGATATTCTCATGGTGAATATCGGTGTAATAGTCAATTCACATAAAGGATTGTTAGTAGTATAAAGCTTATCTAGGCTTGATGAGAATCATCTAATGACAAAAAGAAGAAGCAATCTTCTTGTGCTTGTTCAGTTCCAAAAGGTCAGTATTCTTGAAAACCCAAAGTCAAGTTTCAGAAGAAGAAGTTTTTTTCTAAGAAGATCTTCAAAAAATGCAAACATGGGTTTTCAAAAGCCCCTGTCAAATGTTTCCTTTGCCAAGGGAACCATTATGCTAATAAATGTTCGAACAGAGAAAAGCACTCTAAGAAAGTGAATTTTCTTCAGCAACATGACCTACATGAAGATGATTATGTTTTATTATCTGATGATGAGTATTATTCCTCTGATATTGTCTAGAATGAATCTTCAATTTTAGAATTTGAAGATGAGAAAGTAAATATGAATAATGAAGAATTTAGTTCTAGTTCTGAATATTCAGAATATGATTCAGATATTGGTTTTTAGATTCATATGCTTAAAGCTCAATTTTTTGATAGTCTCAGTTTGTCACAACAAATTTCATATTTAAAGCAAAAATATGATAGTACCCCTGTATATATGGTTTCTGAGCAAAAATTCTTACAACAATAAATTGCTCATACTAAACAACATTATGTGTTGCATATTTTTCACTGGCATCAACAGAAGAAGTACTTATCTAATCAATTTTCTAAGAAGTTGGTTATTCAGTCTCCTGATATCCAAGCCACTTATTAGCTTGATAAGGATGAAATAAATACTTGGCAAACTCAGCGTATTGCCTATTTACAAGCCTTTTTGGTTCGTGCTCAAGAAGAATTGTAGTGATTACTCAAGAAAGAAGCTCTTGAAGAAGAGCAGGAACAACTCTTGAACAAGAATTAACATAGGTAACTGATTGTTACTCTTCTCTTAGGGGGGATCCTCTCAGCAATTTCCTTAGCTATTTTTTGCTACTCAAGATTAGGTTATGAATAATAGTATTCATCAAGTTTCAGTTCACACTACTAACAATCCTGTATGTGAATTGACTATTAAGTGGAATGGGTTTAAACCCTATAATCTGGATGTTTCAATTGATATCGGTGCTGAAATATCCCTTGCTCATTATAATTCCATCCCTATAGATATGTGGAAAGAGGATTTCCATAGATTAACATTCAATACCAAAACAATAATATCTGAATTGTCTGCTCATGTCCTTATTATCTTAGGAGATTTTGTGTATTAGTTCAAATTTGCTTAGCATGAAATCCCAATGTTTGATATGATGATTGGTTTAAATAATCTGATGAGTTTCTATCTGATCACCATCCAGCCTCATGAAATTATATTGGCACAAAAATATTCTCTTTATAAGAAAGGCAAATATGAATTTAGAATTCCTCTTAGAGATAAGGCTAGAAAGGTTATTGATAATTCCTAGATTCATAAAAAGATAAATCTTTGTCAGGATGATATTAATGCAGTCATTTCTAAGATTACTACTAATTGTTGTTTTGAGAATCCTCTTGCTTTCCAGCATAGAAAGCATCATGAATGTTCTATTGAGTTAAAAATGATCATAGATAAGAATGGAAGACAAATTGAGCCTAAGTTCAAAGCTCACCATTCAGGTATGTCTCCTCTCCATGATGAATGCTTACAAGAAATCTCTCAATTGAAAGAACAGGGACTAATTAGAGATTCTAATAGTCCATGGGGATGTGAAGCCTTTTATGTGAATAAAAGGTCTAAACAAGTTAGAGGGAAAAGAGATTGGTGATAAATTATATTCCTTTGAATAAATATGTTGTTCCTGTCCAACATCTGATTCCATCTAAAGATGAAATTTTGCAAAGAATCAGTGGTAGTAAGGTTTACAGTAAATTTGATCTCAAGTCTGGATTTGGCAAATTCAAGTTGCTAAAAAAGATAGATATAAAAAAGCCTTCATTACTCCATTTAGACAGTATAAACAGAATGTTTTACCATTCAACTTAAAAATAGCTCCCAGCAAATTCCAGCAAATGATGAACCAGATATTTGCTGCATATTCTAATTTCATTATTGTTTATATAGATGATATCCTGGTTTTTAGTAAGTCTCCTAAAGAACATCTTGAACATCTAGAAAAGTTTTATAAAATTGTGTTTGATAATGGATTAGTCCTTTCAGCCAAGAAAATGGTAATATTTAAGGATGAGATAGATTTTCTTGGAATCACAATCAGGTCAGGTGAAGTAATAGGTCAAGAGCATGTTATTAAAGCTATTTGTAATTTCCCTGATGTTTTAGCTGATAAGAAGATGTTGCAAAGATTCTTAGGATGTATTAACTATGTTGCTGGATATTACTATCAGCTTGCTCAAGATAGAATGTTGTTAAATAAAAGATTGTCCAAAAATGCTCCAAAATGGTCTCTTGCTATGACTCAAGCAGTTCAACGGATCAAAGAAAGATGTCAGAATCTTCCTCCATTAACTTTACCAGGTAATGGTTTAAAAATTATAGAAAATGATGCCTCTAACATATATTGGGGTGTAGTATTAAAGGAAAAAGTGGTAGATGGATCAGAAAGGCCATGCAGATATGCATCTAGAACTTTTAAATAGGCGTAGAAGAATTATCACTCCACACATAAAGAGATACTTACTGTTATTAAAGCAATTCAATCTTTTATGTTCTTTGTTAGGTCAGAACAATTTTTGGTCAGATCTGATTTGAAGAATTTAATGAGTATCTTGCATGCAATAGATAATCTTAATAAAGGATCAATTAGTAGATTGGTCAGATTAGCTACATATTTATCTTATTTTGATTTTATAGTTGAACATATTTTTGGTAAGCATAATTCTCTTGCAGATTTCATGACTAGGGAATTTCATCCAGAATTAGATAAGAAAATCATGATTGTAACTATAGAAGTACGTGATGAGTTTCATAGTCATATATGGAGAAGTGTTCCTTCAGTAACTAATCAACTCAAAAATGAAGTTGATAGCCTCAAAGCAAAATCTTATGAAGCAGCTAATCTCATGAATGATAAAAGCTTAGCATGGACTTCATTTTTTATAGAACCAGATGGATCAAGTACCTGTTCTGTAATAATTCTCTATCAAGAAGGTGATAACAGTGATTATTCAGGTATTCATAATCCCTTTATGCAGCTAGTCCAAAGACAAGGAACAAAGTTCTTATTTCATTGGTCTACTTTTTGGCCTAGTTATAATCCAGGTAGTGAGGATTTTTAGGAATCTGGAGAAATCCCAGATTACTTATTTGAATTTCTAGATTATATTCTGCTTATTAAAGCCTCTAATGATCCTATGGTGAGAATACCTCCTAGACAGAGTTGTTCTGTTAGCGGCACTTTGGCAATGAGTTACAATTTCCCATCAAGTTGTCTTTCCACCAACACCTCCAGGACATATCTTAAGAATTCCTTCTACTATGTACATGGATCATATGAATATTGAAGATGAAATTTCTAATGATAATTCTCGGTATTCACCCCAAGGTGATTATGAGTTTTGTGATGATGATTAATGACTAATTATGGGGTCTATTTGTAATCATGACTTTGGGCACGTTATCCCTCTTTAATTATTCTGTGGACCACACTACATTCTAAAGGCAATGTTCTGTCGACCGTGTCGATAGATAGTTCTAGTGTGTCAGTTGTTTCTTTTCTTGGTGTCAAAGTGAAGTGGGCCCATAACTCACTTTAGTTGGCATCTTCTATTCTATCCGTTGATCTTGCCACTTGTTGACAATCGTAGATCTTCTCATTTCTATGTTATAAATATGGGAGATCTCACGCATTTCAAGCAAGTGAGTTGAGAGTCTTGAAGTTGTTTAGTTCTGTCGAATCATAGGTCATATAGAATTGCCATAAGAAGTCTTGTATAAGTCCTATCTAAGTTTGTAATCCAGTATTGATATTAATAAGAAAGTGCGATTTGCTTATGATGTTCTGTTGTGTTTAAATCTCTACACAAGTATGATATCATAGCCATCAGGGGAAATTATATAGATTATTCAGAAGATTCTAATAGTCCATGGGGATGTGAACATGATTAGTCTTGATCTGAGTTAATGACTATGTTAAGAAGATGAATTGACTTATATAGATACATATGAGAATTATCAATATATGTAAGACTTATAATAATTATATATATATTGATAATTCTCATATGTATATATATGTATACATACACACACACATATATATGTATATGTATATATATATTATATATATATGTATATATATATACATATATACATACATACATACATGTATATATATATACATACATACACACACACACACATGTATACATATGTATGTATATATATATGTATACATATATATATATGTATATATATATATATACATACATACATGTATATATATAAACATACATGTATGTATATTTATATACATACATGTGTATATATATATATATACATGTATATATATATATGTATATATATATTTATGTATATATACATACATATATATGTATATGTATATATATGTATATATGTATATATATATATATATACACACACACATGTATGTATATATATATATACATATATATATATATATGTATATATATACATACATGTGTGTAAATATATACATACATACATATATGTGTGTGTGTGTGTGTGTGTGTGTGTGTGTGTGTGTGTGTGTGTGTGTGTTATTAAAATTTAACTAAGACTTATCATATAGTCTATTAAGATGTAATCAAAGTGTTCTAAACTTGGAGGATGAGGTGACCCCTTCCCCACGTTATGATATACTTTTAGAACACTCTTTTCAAAGGGTCAGAGTTTTGGATGAATATATAGGATGAAATCAAGAAATTAATTATCATGCAATTATGTTTTTTCAATCTTCTTCTCTCACTATGTTAATGAATTTGAAGTTTTATTTGTTTATATTAATTCAATAATTATGATGTGTGCCAATGCTATAGATGAATCTAGTTATTATATTAATGAATATTATTATTATATGTGTAATATCTATTGAGGATTGATATATTTTTTTGATTTAGACAAATAGTACAAGTATAATCGATAATCTAAGGTGTGTAGAGGTGTCTCCTTTGATATTATCTTTTAGGTGTGAGCCAAAGCTACCCTAGATAACTTCTTGGTCCAAACTATAATATCTTATACAAAGGTGTGCAACAATAGCATGAAGAAGAAAAACCTTTATTTGAGACCATTAAACATCCTATATATGTTATCCCAAGCTTTTAATCGTGTTTGTTTTTGAGTGTGTAAAAGTTACAAACAACAAATGCTAGTTTTTGAGATACTTGTCCACAAAAGAAATAGCCTTAGAAATTCCTTTTCAAAGACATATAATCTTCTTTTCTACCTTTTCCTTCCTTCATTTAAGTTTATTTGAGTTATTCCCACCATAAGATAGTCTTACACCCATCCAACTCACATAGTGTTTTACCCTTTGTATTATAATTCACGTATCTACCCACAGCTTGGTTTAACAACACACAATCTCAACCTACTTTTCCACCACCCAATTATTTTAACCACATACCTACAACTTGTGCTCTAGAGTGGAACCTTATTAAATAGAGATCCCAAAATATTAGAGGTTACCTCATTAAATACTCTCTAAGGTGTACATAAAACCCACATCAATAGAAAAAAAAGTTGGTGCTAGAAGGAGGGCACACTTGTGTGTTTTCCAAATAAATAGGGTCCAATCATTATGAAGGCACTCAAGAGATTAACAAGGTCTAAGACCCAAGCTAGCTTTCATCATGGTTAAAGTATATAAGGCCTAGACCCATACATATCATCCCTAAGATACATAGAGCCCAAACACCTTCCCTTGTGAGAAATGTACCACCTATCAATCTTCTTATGGATCAGCCCTAGTTAATTAGATCTACCATTAACATCCCTAGGGACCAAAATGATCTACCAAATAATCTTGAAAATTATTTTCCAACCTTCTCCCCCTCAAATGGAAGAATGGATAAAGAACATATGAAATATTTCAAGGCCACCTTGTGATTAATGAATGTTATCCATGAGGATGTTACATGCAGGCTTTTTCCATTTACTCTACAATATTCTTCTTATGATTGGTATCTTGATTTGTAGGAAAATTACATCACCTCATGGAATGAGTGTCAAAATAAATTCCTTATATAATTCAAACAAGTAACTAATTCAAGTCTGGTATATCATCTCTTTACTAGCTTGAAAAGGTAACCTAACAAATCCATTTAATCCTTCAATGCAAGATTCTAGAAGATACATACTCAATTTAGTGTCATGTATAATCTAGAAAAGAATCTAATGCTTAATATATATAAGAATTCCATCGATTCCATTACTTCAATGTTCTTATAAAGGGCTTCTACTACTAATACTCTAGCTTTGGCATTACAAGAAGATATCAACATCGATAAGAAGCTTAATCCACAGCTTAGCCCTCATAATATAAGGGGTCAAGAATTTAATAATGGACTTCCATCCTTGAATTTAATTCCATGCATAAATTAGAATGCCCTCACATTTAATTAGAATTAGTTTTACACTCTTCCTCCCATGATGTAGCAGATAACAAATTAGAATTATGATTTTTTTAAATAATCAAACACAAAGGAATAATCAACAAAAAAATCAACATCAAGCTCACACCAATATAGTAGTTTCTCAAGGTTATGACTCCAATAAAGATGATTTGGATTTAATACAAAGAATGGTTCAAAAGTTGAGCAATAATTTCTTGAATATGTAGAAGATGATGGGTAATATCAATAATCAAAATTCTACCTTTCCAAGATATAACATGCCCACTAATAATGTAGAATAGTAATAATCCAATAAGCTACCAGAAATAAATATGATGGAAATAGATTTTCCGAATTGATGCAGGGTCTATAACACACCACATGATGGAGAGTTGGACTATATAGATTTCTACGTAACCTTTGAAATCTTTTAAAGAGAAATGATCAGATAAGATCAAATGATGAATCCTCCATATCTCCTTCATGAATATGGCCCTTCAAGTTTAGTATGGTCTTTGATACCTATGAGTCATCCTTACCTAATGAAGATAAATATATCCCATAGGATAATCTTGATGAAGTGCAAGCATTCTAGCAGTTCAATTGGAATAATTATAATCTGAAGAACAAATGGCCATTTACTACTTCTATTCCTCTCAACAATATAATTATCCCCCTAAATCATATGTTTGACAATACCTCCTCCCCCAAAAGTGAATGATCAACCTTAGCATAGAGATGAAAAAAATAAAGGAGGATATAATATTATTGAGGATATGAATAAAATTAAGGCCAACATCACTCTTCATGAAACTAGCAAAAAAAGTAGAAAGAGCTCTTATAGAAGTCCATCACAAGTAAGTCTATTGCAAAAAAGTCCAAGACAGCCACCATGAATGTTATATATAAAATCAAGCCTAAATTTCCCCCTTTATTACTAACCATTTAGGCATTTGGCAAGAATATATATATTTTCCTAGTAGATTCTAGAACTTCAGCAATAGTAATGACTAATTCCATTTATTAGAAGCTTGGTTTAACACCGAATTCATCTAAGAATATTATGTCACAACTAGATAAAATAGTAGTGCATATATTAGGAGAGATTAATGATATGAGAATTTAGGTTACCTTAGAACCTAGAGTATAGCTAAATATAAACATCTTGGTAGTGGATATTCATGAAGGGTATGGGTTGTTGTTGAGTAGAGATTGGTAAAAAATTCTAAATAGATATCTTTTCATGGACTTTTCACATATCTAGATGCCTTAGAGAGGCATAGCCAACCATATTAGAATTGATCGAGTGCTTAGGATGAAGCATCCTATTACAGAGTATAATACCACCAATGAAGAGGTAAGTTATAAATCTCTTAGTCTTAGAATTTACACATTTTCCATGAAGTATGAAGCACTAGAAGAAATTAAAATGGAGCAAGATCCAAGCAAGGATCAAGAGTTATAATCAAGATAAATAATCCATAAGGAGAAAAACTATTGGTAGTATACAACCTCTAATTCACATGCATCAACCTTAAAGTAAAATATGAGGCCCTAATTTTGGGATTACAGTTTGTCCTTAAGAACAATGTCAAATAATTGCTAGTATATAGAGATTTTGAACTTCTTGTTAACCAAGTCAGAAATAAATATCAATGAAAATTGTCATATTTTAATAAATATAAGCATAGAGCCTGGGATTTAATTGAATAATTTAAAGATTTAAACATAGTATCTATCCTAAGAGAACAAAATGGACCTATTGATTCACTAACCACTTTTAAAATGAATTTGACACCCTTATAGGAGTCTAAAATATAGAAGTTCTCCTTTGAATTGGTATCATATTCTTTAGTATCAAACAATGTTGAAAATTTTCAAGTTTTTGATGATGACTGACAAATTGTCTAATTTTTGACAAATTTAGGATAATTTTAATGTAAAATAATCGATGATGAAGAAATAAGCCATAGGTGATAAGAAGAATTGGATGAAGAAGGTGTTATCTATCTAAAAGAGAATCATCTCCCATTGGGGATGGTCACCCTAGAAAGGACCTTTGCTACAGATACTCAAGCCCATTCACAAAGGTAGTTCAAGGTTAATGAATTTGAATTTAGCTAAAAAAAAGTTAGGTGTTGAAAAGGATACACACTTCATCAATATTGGATTAAGTTGTACACTAAAAGAAAGGCAAAAGGTCAAGGAACTAATTATTAGGTACAAATATGTAATTATATGGGCTTATGATGACTTAAGTATATTGAATCCTAGAGTCATCACCCATATGATTCCACTCAAGCCTAATCATAAACCATTTAGGTAAATTCAAAGGTTAGTTAATCTTATCTTGGAACCATAGTTCAGAAGGAAGTGGAAAAGTTGTTAAGTGATATGATAGTTTTTCCTATTAGACATTTGAGTTGGGTGGCCAATCTAGTTCTAGTCAGGAAAAAGAATGGCAAGATCTAAATTTGCATCAACTTTAAGAATCTAAAAAAATATTTAGAGAAGGACAATTATCCTTTTCCCTCATTAGATGAGGTAATAAAAACTATGAGTGGATCAAAAATGATGTATTTTTGGATGGATTTCAAGGTTACAATCAAGTATTAGTTGAATCAAAGGATAAGATGAAAATAACTTTTACTATGAAATGGGAAACATATGCATACAAGAAAATTCCATTTGGGTTGATTAATGTTAGAGATAATTTTCAAAGAGAAATGGATCATAAATTATGGGGAATGAAAGGGAAGTGCATAATTATATATATGGACAATCTCACTATTTTTTATAAAAAAAGAGTTGATCATATCAACCATCTTTAGTCTATTTTTCAAAGATGCAGGAAGTTTAGGGTATCACTCAACCCTAAGAAGAGTATATTTGGAATTATTGAATGTAAGATGTTAGGACACATTATTAATAAGGATGGGGTCACTATTGACCTAGATAGGATCCAAGGGATTTCAAAAATAATGTTTCCAAACATTAAATGGGAGCTCAAATCCTTCTTTAGAAAGATACATTTTGTAAGGAAATTTATATCAGATTTGCATAGATTATCAGACCCCTGAATGTAATGCTCAATAATATTTCCAAAGTAGAATGTACCCCTGAAGCTAAGAAGTCCTTCCGAGACATGAAGAAGGCCATTTCTCAAGCCCCAATGTTGGTAAGCCTAGTTTTTACTAAATATGTTTTCTTGTACTCATTCACCTCAGAACATAATATTGTTTCCATACTTACATAGAAAAGGGAAGAAAGTGAACATGATATTGCATTTACAATTACTAATTTGAAAGATGTAGAGCTTAAGTATTCCCTAATTGATAATTAAATCTTTACTATCATCAAAGCAATTAAGAATTTTAGACACTATATTCTCGAGAATAAGACCATCATCATAGTACCAAATCTTGATTTCAACCTTACAATGGGATAGAATGAATTGGGGAAGCAAAGAGGTAAATGGATGGTGAAATTATAAGAATTTGATATTAAAATTAAACCTGCCAAGATCATTAGGGGATAAGGCATAATTTATTTGATGATTGAATCAAATCCATGCATCACCATTGAAGATGTATATCAAACACAGGTCTCCCAAAAAGATTGGTATTTAGGTATTATTCAGTTCTTACTCATTAGAACATGCCCCCGAGAATTCAAAAGAGATAAAAAGAGAGCTTTAAGGCTCAAGGCTGATTATTATATGATTAGGAAAGGATTCCTCTATAGATATAATTATAAAGGCATTTATCTAAGATGTGTGTCACATGGAAAAGATTAAATCTTAAAAAATATAAATCAAAAGATAGGTAGAAGCCATCCATCTAGAAATATTATAGCCCATAAAATACATAGAAGGGGTTATTATTGGTAGAGATATTTAAGGATCCTCATTTCCACATGAGAACATGCCATGAATGTCAGGTTCTAGAAAAAAGAGAGGTACACACAACAATGTCACTATAGCATGTGATTAAAGGTAGGTTATTCACGTAATGGGGCTTAGACTTCATCAGTGTTATAAACCCAAATTCCTCAATTGGACACAAGTTTGTGCTCATAGCTACATATTATTTCACTAAATGGATTGAGGCAATAACCACCAATAACTCTAGAGCCCATGATGTGATAAGTTTTCTTGAATAACATATCAAAACCAAGTTTGACACCCATATCTCTTTGGTTTACAACAATAGGCCCATAATAATCATATTACAATTAAATCATCCTCCAATCATTACCTATAAGGGAGTGTATTCACTGAGTCAACCAACAAGAACCTCATAGATGATATCAAGAAGTTAGTTATAAATAAACCTAGGGAGTGGCACCTCTTACTAAAATATGCACTTTGGGCAGACTGGACTAGGTAAAAATAGGCCTTTAAAGATTCATCATATTTATTGGTTTATGGTAAATAGTGAGTATTCCCAATCATGATAAAATTTCCAACATATCAATTTATCCATGAACACATAGAGTCTAATGACAAAATAGAGTCTAGACTATTGAACATCATCAAAATTGAAGAATCTAGGGATGAAGCATTACAAAACTTCAACAAACATCAAGATGTGGTTAAAAGATGGTTCAATGAGAGAGAAAAATTCAAAGCATTTAGTATCTATGATTTGGTGCTACTATTGGGACCCATGAGAACAAAGAATGCATGAAATAGTTACCCCCTTTTGGATAGGATCGTATTAGATTTAATATATCTTGGGTAACAATGCATTCCATTTGAAATATCTTCAAGGAAATGAGTTGACATGTATGGTTAATGGATAATTTTTGAAGCATTACTTCATGGCTACCCCATCTAGAGAGGTCTCAAAATAACAACAAGTGTCCTATTAGAGGTAGGAGCAGGTTAGTTTTGCTTTATTAGTTAGTTTCTTACTCTCGGTCATTAGATTTTATTATGTAGGTTCATGTTTTAGGTTAACCTTTTTTGCTTTCAGTAGTTTTCCTACTTTCTAGAATAGTTTTATTTTGATTACATGGTAGTCTAAGTTTGGTCAATCCTAGTATAATAAAACAAAGTTTGAGGTGTTTTGAATCCAACCTGAATCAATGTGTATTGCATACTATAGTTTAGAATTCTTAATCTAGGTAAGCAAGGAGAGACTTAGCCATGAATATGTCCTAAATCTAATAAGTTCATCATGTATGTCAAAGTTGATCCCATAATTCTATGAAAATTAGAAAACTCTCCTTATC
Organism: Torreya grandis; assembly: GCA_037957365.1. NCBI lineage: Eukaryota > Viridiplantae > Streptophyta > Pinopsida > Cupressales > Taxaceae > Torreya > Torreya grandis. Next base: position 362,748 of record JARHVA010003541.1, read on the forward strand.
CCCTTGGGTAAAATGCACATAAAATGTTAATACTTGGTTAAGGTAATAATCCTGGACATGGGCAAGAGTTGGCAAGGACATTTTGTTTAAACCAAAACTTTACTAAGACCACCTCATTATGGTCACCTTTTTTCATCTTTCAAAAATCAAAATAAAGAAAAGTTTAAAAATAAAGGGCATAATCCAAAAGTCCAAAAGAAAATTAAAAAAAAGGATTTAAAGTCTATATTATGAAATTAATTTAATTTATCATGCATCATGAAAAATATGAAGAAAGGGAGGAATATGTGATCAAAAGTATCTCTATTAGGGCTATGGATGCATGGCTGGAAGTAGAGCAATGCCTAAGCTCCCTAATGTCTATACACTTAATGCCAAATCAAATTGAAACCTACATCTCACCCCCATATCTTTGCGTAAAAACCTCAAACAAGAGAAATAATATCACTTTTCACACACATATACAAGGTATAAGTAAAGTTAGTATGTTACATAGGATTATTATGAGTCTCTTTTCATTTCTGATTTAATCATTCATTTTGAGATGAATTTATGGTTGATATCAGGATTATAAAGCCATGGGTTTGGGTTCTTGAAAACTCTAGAGTATTCACCCTTATGATTTTCTATTTCTTGTATTCAACAAACCCCACCTAATATTTTTTATAAAAAGTGGGGACCCCCTTTGTTTTTCAAAAATAATGAATATCTCAATTGGTTATCTATGTGTTTTTAAGGGTTATATTATATGTAGAAAATCATTGCTTTAAACATTGAATCATGTTGAGGTATACTTATTTCTATTTTGAATCACTTGTTCAAACTAACCTATTAATGAAAATATAGGAAGAATGACTTTTCATGATAGGAATTCATATTGCTTTATTTCTAAGTACTTAGTCTTCAACGACTTTATTTGAGAAGCTTTCCCTTTGGAAGATTTTATTCGGTAAGTTTCACTTCAGAGACTTTCACTTCATCAAAAAATATTTTTTGGAAAGATTATTTTAGATAAATTTCTCATCATTAACATTCACTTAGGAAGGATTTTATTGGAAGGTTTATTTTGGCAAGTTTGGTCTTCAGAAAGTTGGAATTTGGCAACTTTATTTTGGAAAGTTTCTAGATGGCATATTTTTATTCAGAAGTGCTTTATTTCAAAGAATTTTCATCATATTCTTTCCCTTCAAGAAATTTATGTTAGTAACTTTCATTTTATAAGTCTTCACTTTGGAAACTTTGTGTCATCAACTTTAATTTTGGAAGTCTTCATTTCAAAAACTTTGTTTTGGACACTTTTTCATTAGAAGCTTTGTTTTTGGAAATATCAGTTGTAAAGCTTTCTCTTCAGGAAATTTCTATGTGACTATTTTCACCCAAACACAATCTTTGTAAAGTGTACTTAGCCATCAATAACTTTGATTTGGAAACATTGGCATAAAATATTTTGGAACCAATATTTCTAAAGAAAATTCTATGTTTTGGATTCATTTGGCCCAAAGGTAAAGTTTTACTTCTCTTGACTGGACTACATAATGACAAATGGAAAAATATGAAAGGTAACTCTATTGCATCATAGATGATAAACAATCTTATATGGAATGTACACTAGGATAGGGTGGTCAAATTTGAATTAAATAAAGGTGATGAGCTTGTAGATGTTGGTGATTAATAACACATGAATTGAAAATCAATGTAGAAATCTATTAACATTAAACCCAAACTTTAGCCTTCATCAATCTCAAAATCCCTAATTGTGACCAAAGTGATTTTTAATCCATGTAAATCATTTCAATACATGCCATTTTAAAAATCTTGAAGCATAATAGCATCCACCAAACCACCATGACATCATCATCTAGGTCATACAAAGGATCCTTAGCACCTTCTAGGTTCTCCATTAAGGATTCAACTGAGTATTTAGACACAGTGTTTGATGCCATTGTATTCAATGATCATTATCCTAATTACTCAACCTTATGGAAAGCTATGGAGAATGTAGAATATTTTTCATTAGAATAATACATTTATATTGAAGGGCTTACTTCCATTCAAATGTTAATCCCTACATTAGACAGCTATGAAGTTGGAGGTTATATCACGTGTTTTATTCTTTTTGGCAATTAGGTGTTTAATTCTTAAGAAAATAAAGGTTTGAGTAAATGAAAATTATTAAATAAATATGTCTCATTTATATTACTAATTTTTAAAAATAGATATGTATTTTACCTTTTCTAAAAATAGTAAAAAGTGTAAAAAAATCAAACTTAGCTTAATCTGGGTTGAAACAGATGAGGTAGGATCTAAAAATTATTATGCAGGGATGGTAGACTATCATAAATAGGACCCAAAACTCTATTTATGGATTGGATAAGATTAAAAAACTCAATAAAACCTACTACTTGGTGCTATAGTCCACTTTTCTCCACTATTTTCCATTTATAGTGCTATTGTCCACTTCTAACATTGTTGTCCTAGTGGTCTAGATTTTCTAGGTTCTATTTAGCAGGCCTGTGACACCTTGACAGTGAAATATCAAATCCTAGTTTTATGTGGAGATTGATATGTGTTTGATTCAATATTCAAGACCCTTAAGAATGCCTAGTACTTGAACTTGATTAGAAAACTTGTGAAATAGAGAAGGGGTTACTATGTAAAGGATACACTAGATGCACTTCACACCCCATGTGTTGGCATGATGCCTACATACCAATACTCTGAAGAGGGATCAAGCTAATGTATTTATCCCATTTAAAGTACTTGGTGAAATTGTGTGATGTATGAAACTACAATTTGAAACTAGAATGTACTTTGGATGACTAGGGATTGGTATGAGTGCTTGAATAGGCTTGAATTGGTTTTGGAAGGTTGTATGCAAAGAATAAGGAAGAGTGCTTGAGTGTACTTACTTATATTATTGATTCTTTCTTATGAATGAGTGCCAACCCTTATAATAAATGGAAATTTAATGGCCTTTTATAGGGAAACTGATGATTGTGGGTTATATGAGCTTGTATTAGGCTGACAGGGGAAAAGATAAGGAATCAAGAAAATCTAATCATTTGAGGCTAAAGTGAACTTGAAAAATAGTGTCAAAAATATGACACCCTTGAATTTTGATTCTCCTATCCAAGTTAGGTGAAATTTTCCTAGGAAGATGAGACATACGGGGATGGATCTAGGTCTAAAAGGGCTACTAAGGTCTCAAAAAGCTAAGTCTAGGAAACTATGGGTGACTGGGAATCAGTGAAAGTATGGCCAAGAAGGGTTGAGTGAGAAAGAAATAGGACCTATAGGTTGGGTTCTATTAGCCATTCCTAAGTCATAAAATTCCATATTTTATATGATTATATTTCCCCCCCCCTTTATTCTAGTTATGTATAAAAGTGAAATACTAGGATAAATAAAAAATAAAAAGCATACCTAAACTTACCTATAAGGGAAAAGATCATCAAGTTGTGTGATGTTGGATATGCATAGAGAGAGAACATTATGATGTGTGAAGCTATAAATAAAAACATGAAGTAGATCAATTCTTAATAGATACACTATATCTAAAATAATAATGTAAAAAAACTAAGTAAAGAAAGGAGAGAGAAATGAATATACCTCACCGAGTACACAAACCAATACAAAACCTATTATGATTCTAGATTATGTTGAGTATGTGTTGAATTAAGAGTAATATCATGAATGAATTCGAGTGCTCAATTCCTCATAATATGGCTTAAGAATGAAAAGGCTACAAATTTAGCTCAATCATCACCAACTAAGTGAAGTTAATGAATCTTTCATGTGTTAATCGATGTTTAGACTATGTGTCCAATCCATCTAAATAGGTGGCTCAAAAATACAAAGGTTAGCCCTTTAGCTCCATCATTTCTCCATGAAGTGAAGCTATGAAGTGGTACTGGTATATAATATATGTCATATGAGATGGCTCATGGAGCCCATAAATTTGTTGAAAACCTGACACTGTAGTATGGATAGATGAATGTGTGCTGGAAACTAGGCCATTCTTGGCCATTTTGAAAGATGGAGATTAGTCTCGTATGAAAACCACTCTAAAACTGATGTACTAAGCTTTATGCAATCTAACTTGGTAACTTAAGTACTTAGAAAGCTAAACTTATATGAAATTTTAACTTGAATGTGATGCCAACCATCTACAAATGGAGTAAGGCATGCAACTACTGAGAATGCCTAGAATAAATTAAACTCAGAAATAAAATAAGATCAATGTGCCATGCACATTTCCCTAATTACTAATGTTTAAAACATGGATTCTAATCTAGAAGTTATTTCAACTACCTAATCTAAACTGAAAGTGACAACCATCATGCTTCACATGATAACCCCCTATATCTAAAAAACTATGTTGATAGTTTTGAATGCTACTATTTAAATTGTTAAGAGGTTTTATCTTTGTGACAAAACCCCTATTTGATGATTCATGTTTTTAGGGTAGGAATGATGAACCTATAACGACTTCCCTCAAAATAAAAGAGTCTTACAAGTGTGTTAATTTTGAAAAGATATATGATATAGCATTTGATGTTTGACAATATGTTTTAAGATATAACAATGTTTGTATTGAGATATTGTTGGATCAATAGAGGTATGCCTAGATAGATGTGACAATGTGAAATCATGTAAAATGTACTAAACTAGAATTGTAAATGTTAATTTTTAGTTTTTAGTATTAGTTATAAGGATGGATCATGATATCCATCATGGCATCCAAGAAAGCAAATAAAATGCATGATATAGATCATGGCATTGCACACATTTTACAATCAACAAGCAAACAAGTAAAAATCAAGAAGCATACTAGATGGGCCAAGGGACATGGGCACATGTCACTCAAACTAGAAACAAGCATGGAATTCATGTTCAAATGCCTCAACACATACAAGTGAAATAATCAAAATTGGCACATAGGCCATAGGCACATAGAGGAGTACAAACAAAGGACATTAACAAATGTCCTAAGGCACACACATGCAAAAGAAGCAAAGGACATTGGAAAATGTCCTAAGGCACAAGTAGGAGTAAAAAAGGAACTGGAAAATGCAATCATTAAAGCTACAGTAAGCAAGTAGATAAAGCATGTAATAGCTGGAAGGATACAAGCACATCTAAATAATCAAAACAAATGTGAACGTATGCAAAACATGTGTAGTACAAGACTAGATATATGCTAAGAGATACACAAGTTCTAAATACTAGTGAAATGTTGATATAATATTGTTTGTAAGCTATAAATTAATGTAAATTAGCATGATAACTTAGAGTGTGTAGTGTAGGAATGACATAATCCAAATGGTGTAGTCATGTATAAGATACCCCTAGTGGGTATGTATAACAATGTATGTCTCGAATGTCAAAGTAAGAATGCACCCTCTATGGGTAGAATGAATAAATCAAGTAGCTAGATGTTGCTACACACACTCAAATAAAATCAATTGAATCATGGTAATGTATAAAATAAACATACAATAGCATGAAACAACAAATGTGAGTCCTATGATGATAGTAGTGATGTAAATTATGGATGATGCATACAATCAAAAATATGTTTTTGGTGTTTTTTCAATGTTTTTATATTTTGAAGTGTTATATTATTTCTGTATATATATATATATATATATATATATATATATATATATATATATATATATATATATATATATATATATATATATATATATATATATATATATGCTTTTAAAATATTTGGACTATGTACAATAAAGATTAAGAAAAAATGATACTAACCAATGAGTCTTGGGTGAGACTCCATATCCTGGTGTCCTATGTCAAACAACTGAATCATGCATGATCATGAGGCATGAGTGTATGACTAAGATTGGGAAGCTAAAATATGTGTACATTATAACTACTCTAATGTATCTAAAGTGGAAACTGAATGTGGTGTCCCCATGTAACTCTGAGAAGTGGATGCAACTATAGGGATCTTAGGTACCCATCTAAAAGTAGGAAAAAAATCTCTATAAATAGATGCTCTCAGTGTAACTATATGAGACCTTAGTGTAACTACTCTAGGTGTGAATACTGTCACTAGAATCCATCTAGAATATTGAGGATGTAGGGGTGTATGAACCCTATGTATTGGTGATAGATGTTTTAACTATGGCTGAACCTAATGTGGAACTAAAACAAAAGATGGAGGAGAAGATAAAACCAGTGGAAGAACAATATATGGTGACTGAAAGCTGGTAGATGGCTCTGAAGTGGGGAGTGGTGACTCATAAGGAATTCTACTAACTATAATAACCTAAGTAGCATGAATAAACTTCATGCATCTATGAAATGTATAAGGTACTACCTTGAGTTTTTGAATCCATGGTTGATCAAGTAGTATGTCAAGAACTCCTGCACTGGGAACTATAGTGAATGGTGTAGCCACATGTGTAGGACCAACCTATTATGGAAGTACTATCTTGCCCAATGAAATCTAAATATGGACATTAAAACCACTAATAGTTGTTTCAATCATAGTGATATCCTACTCTAAATAACCTAAATGTTATAGTAGTGTGAAGGTACACATATTAAGACTGAAACCATTGTCAATGAGTACACTACAGATAGGCTGATTATGGATATGTGCTCTGATAAAAAGTGCACTGTAACTTGTATCATCCTCCACAATCTCTTGATTTGAAAAAGATATCGAAGGCCTAGCTAAAACTCTGGACACATTCACACCTATCATACCTCTCAAAGGATGTGCCTCAACTGAAGGTTCCAGGTATTTAACTGGTGGAGGACGTGTATGGTATGTATGATGAACACATGATGTATCCTTTTTCTCTTATTTTGAATGCTGTGGACATGTAATTAAAAATATTTTCAAAGTTTTATCTTATGTTGGATTTGTCTTTGGAGGTTGAACTAAATTTCCTAGATCAAGTAGATTTTCATCAATCAAATCATGTATCTTATGTTAAAAACTGATGCATCTATTTGTAGTGTGCCCTAATACCCTATAAAAATTTAAAAATCCATGTTGATAATATCCCCATGGAAGAGGATTTGATAGATCTACTTCTTGAATAGTTGGGAGAGTTATGATGTTTCATTCCAATAACTATTGCAAAACTCTAGCTACAAAAATTGGTAAATTTTTAAATACACATTGAGGAGGTGCTGATAAAATCACATGTTGAGGGGGATCTGAAGCTGTATTGACTTTTGGGTGATTCTGATTCTTGTTGTCACTAATTTTGACCTTGTATGGGACTTTACTATTACTCTTGTTTGTTGTGTCTGAAGTACTTGAATACTTGAGTTTTCCCATTGAGATTAACTTAACTTCTCTTCCCTTAAGTGTATGGCACAATTCAATGAAGGAAGAGAATGTTTCAAATATAATGGATTCATGCAGTGTTGGTAGAAGGCTCTATTTGAAGATGTCCTATAGCTGTTGATCAACCATGGGGATAGTTAACTTAGCCATAATAGTCTTGTATCTAAGAATATAATTCATGAGAGGCTCATTTGGCCTTTATTTCTATTGTGCAATCTATGCATAGAAGACCTTATCACCAATGTTGATACTAAATTGTGCTAGGAAGATGTACACTAAAGGATTGAATGATATGACTGATTGATTTGGTAGACTATAAAATAGTTATAGTGCATAATACTTTAGGCTCCATGGAAATATTTTGGTAAGTAGCCAATCATTGGGTACATAATCCAAACATGTTACATGAAAGGCTCTCAAATATGTCTCTGGATCACCCTTTCCATCATAAAGAGTAAGCTTGGGTTGAAAAAATCCTTGTGGCAAGAGTGTAGAAGCAATGTGATGTGTCATGGTATATGAAGAAGTGCAAAAGAATCAAATGCCTATGTAGGTCTAGTGGTACCTTGCTCAAGATGTTGGACCTTGGATTGAAGAAATCTTATTTCTTGCACAAGGGCTACTATAATAGGAGATAAGGATGTACTAGATACAATTAGTGGCATAGAAGAAGGTTGGGATTCTATAGGGGATGGTTGATACATAGTTTCCCCTAGAGTGTCATTTACAACTAGCTGCTCTGAATGACTGAAAGATTCAACTTGCTTAGCCTTTTTTATTTCTAAGATATATTGTAGAATTATTGTATGATCTTTAGTCTATTCCTTAAGTCATTCTCTAAAATTTTGTAAATCTAAATCTTTGTTGAGTATGGCCTCATTATGGATAATGGGTGGAAGTGGATTAGTAGTCCAATGTGGTGGAGCATGAGCATTGGTGTGTACATCATCATTGTTATTTTCATACTGATCTTTGTCAAAATTATCCTCATTGAAATTGGTGTAATCTAGATTTGTAAAATCTATGATTGGAACCTGAATTAGTTGTTTATTCATGGTATATGATCAGGTTGCAAGAATTTGGGTGAACTCAGGAGGATTGCCATTAAGTCTTGCACTTCATCATGAGGGAAAAGAGGTAAGGAATTTAGGTGGCATAAGGAAAACAACTTGGATAATAGTAGAAAATATTAAGCTAATGTATTCTAAACAAGGAACTAAAATATGCATGAAAAGGATACGATACTCCAAAACATGTAAGGTGATACCTCAACAAGCAAAAAGGAGCCAGTATATACTAGTAGGGATATTTAAAAATATTATTTACAAACTACTATGAACTTTTGAACTTGAAACTGATTTTTCTAAGTTAGATATGCAACTAAATTTTCAAAAAATTATGTGAAAAGTACTAAATAATAACTAAGAATGTATTTGATGTAACTAGGGTTTTAAATGAAGTTTTTCAGAATTAGTGTAGTAATTTGAAAAAATTATAGAAAATTTGTAGTTTTAATTTTGAAAATTTGAGAAAAAATCTAAAAGTATTTCTAAAATTAGTAGTATATTTTTCCTAGTGGTTTGAAAGTGTTTGTATGCAAATAGGACCTAGGATGTGAAAACTAGGGTTTGGGTGAATTTATTGAATTGTTCTAATTAATTTTTAGTTTTTTATTTTTAAATTCAATAAAAATTAGGAAAAAATTGCAAAAACTAAAAAATAATTAGCTCTATGGTTTCTAAGGTTTTTGTGCAAAAATTTGAAGTTGGGTTCACCAAATGTTTTATTTTTTTGGGAATTAGGTGTTTAATCTTAAGAAAATAAAGGTCTGAGTAAATGAAAATTAATAAATAAATATGTCTCAATTATCTTACTAATTTGTGTAAAGATATATGCATTTTACCTTTTTTAAAAATATTAAGAAGTGTAAAGAAATCAAACTTATCTTAATCTGGGCTAAAATGGATGAGGCAGGATCTAAAAATTATTGTACAGGGATGGTAAACTATCATAAATAGGACCTAAAAATCTATTTTTAGATTGTATAGGAGCACCAAAATTAGTACACCCTTATACCTAGAGTTTTAGTCCACTTTCTTGCATTATTGTCCACTTCTGACATTGTTGTCTACTTCTAGCATTGTTATCTTGGTGGTTTGGCTTTTATGGGTTCTATTCGGTAGGCTTGTAACACCTTGGTTTTGAAATATCAAATCTTGATTCTATGCATACTTTACTATGTGTTTGATTCAATATTAAAAACCTTTAAGAACTCTTGGTACTTGAACTTGAGTAGCAAACTTGGGAAAGAGAGAAGGGGTTAGTGTGTAAAGGATACACTAGATGTACTTCACACCCCGTGTGTGGGCATGCTACCTACATACCAATACTCTAAAGAGGGATCAAGCTAATGTAGTTCTCCCATTTGAATTACTTGGTGTAATTGTGTGATGTATGTATCTATAATGTGAAACTAGAATTTACTTTGGATGACTATGGATTGGTATGAGTGCTTGAATACGCTTGAATTGGTTTTAGAAGGTTGCATGTAGAGAATAGTGAAGAGTGCTTGAGTGTACTTGCTATTATTATTTATTATTTCCTATGAATGAGTGACAACCCTTATAAATGGAAATTGAATGGAATTTTATAGAGAAACTGATGATCATAGGTTAGATTATCTTCTATTAGGATGACAAGGGAAAGACAATGAATTTAAAAAATATAACCATTTGAGGCTAAAGTAAATTTGGACAACAGTGCTAAAAATAGGACACCCTTGAATTCTATCACTCCTATCAAAGTTGGGTTCTATTATCCTAGGAAGATGAGACCTAGGGTGATGGATATAGGTCTAAGAGGGTTGTTTGTTTCTCAAAAATCAAGTCTGGGAAGTTATAGGTGACTGAGAATCAATGAAAGTCTAGCTAAGAAGGATGGAGTGAGAAAGAAAGAGGACCTATACATTGGGTGCTATTAACCATGCCCAAGTCATCCAATTTCACATTTTATATGTTTACATCATGCATAAACTTATTTTGAGGCCTTTTCTTCAAGGGAAAAATAATATATGGTGGATACCTTCACTTCATCTACAATAACATAGTTATCACATACATCTCAAGGGATGCATTTAACATGTATTTAAGTCTACCTATCCCAAATGTCACATTTGATTTGTATATTATCATTACCTAAAAGAAGGCCAATAATGTTAATTAATCACTATCAAGGTATCTTCTCCCCAAATAAACATTTAATCTAATGTAACATGTCAAGAGCCCTATTCCCATCACTCGATTCAAGATGGGGATCTATGTGGGAATGACACTATTAAATCAAATTTTTGGCCATGAAAGCATCTAATTCCTACACTTGGATTGGGTTACCCTACTAGACCTAATAAGTACCTTATAACACAACTATGCCTTGTGGAAAATAATCATTACATGCCTCTAGGAAAAAATCTTGCATGAAGATAAGAGGCCACTTGGAGGAAATTTCTACATGTTATTTTATCTTTTATATGTAGTCATGGGGATAATATACAGGCATAATGGAGTGTTGTGGGATCCCAATATATATGTGATTAAGAATAGAATTTGTGATTATTATAGTTTTGTGCACATATAATCATATGTCAAAAACATAGCTAATATTGTTAAGGATCTCTACCCTCAGGTTTGAATGGCCATTCACAGTCAGCCATTGTCTAGAATTTCACCTAGCATAGCCAAAACACTTGCCAAAAATGTGGGAGACTACTATATCTACCTGAATTACATTATTATCATGGTTTTTGGCCATAAGGTGGATCTTCTTCAACTCCCTAAATTTATTATAGACAAGGTAGTTGAGTAGGAAATTACATACCAAATATGGAATGGCATTGGTGAGAAATTGATAAATAACAAGAATGATACATTCCATGGCTCCCACATCACTATTGAGAGAGTTATATTTAAGGTATTTAAAAGTATTTGGAAATTCCAAGAAAGCATATGAATTACCCACTCCTCCCCATAGATATTGGCACCCTCATGGGAAGGTTTAGAAGAAGATTCACACCCTTGGCCTCACTTACAAACATGAGTCAATAGATCATGATTTTTCGTTCTTGAATGAAAAGGATGATGAAGATGTGAAAGAAAGGGAAATAAATATAGGATTGAGTGAGGACCTACTAAGGGTCATATAATTTTAACCCTCTCTCACACGCAATGAGGTAAATTTTAATATCTTCTAACTTTTAGAGTGGTTGGCCATCTCAGCAACTAGAAGGAGAGGGGTAATAGCCCCAAGGTATATCCATAGATCAAGACTAACCATATGAATAAGATAAATTGGTAGGTTTATCACCACTTACTAGAAGGTAGGATGAATAAGAATAAGAAGAAGAAGAAGTGGATGCCTCTACACAAGTAGAAGAGGAACACATTCTTCTAGTTTAAACATCAATTATTGAACTAATAAAGGTCAAGCAACAACAGTTAGAGGAGCTAAATAAAGGTAGAGATAGTGCACAAAGTGAAGAAGTTAAGATTATTTTATTAGACTCATATGATGAAGAGGAAATGGTGGCTTCAATAGCCCCAACAACCATCATCATTCCCCTTTCTCTTCCCCAACATATGATAGTTCCACAAGCTGGCAGAGCCATAAGTTGATATCAAAGGAATCCAAAAGGGGATAGACCATAGACCCCACCCACACAATCAATAAATAAGTAAAAAATTTCATTAGAATTTGAACAAACATAAGAGGTGGATGAGGAAGAATTATAATAGGCCAAGTCTTAAGCCTGTAACCATTGAAAGCTAAGGCTCCTTTTATAGTTGAACCATCTAGTAGGGGTCATCTTCTTACATCCCCCTTAGACCTTTTTACTTATATGTCATTAACCACAATTTATACCATCCCTTCACTAATTATTTATACATTCATTCATATTCAATCACTTTCTACAGGTTTCCTTTTTTATGTACCCATCTACTAATCTACCTAGTACCACTCCACCCTCCACTACTGTAGTTTTTATTCCTTTAGTATCCACCCCACCAACCATAGCTTTATAAATTATATTCACTAACCAATACATCAATACAATTATTTATTGTTATACCTAATTTGGCTAACCTTTGCCCTCTTCATCACCAACCTCCACAACCATAGTAGTGATCACCAAAAGGGATCCAATGAAATAATCAGTCTTTGTTGTGCATTTGATTCCATAATTTGGAAACATAGTCTTGTCTAAAATAATTTTTCCATCAATTATCAATCCTTACTTTGAAATTTCTCTTGATCCTAAAGAGAATGTGCAAGTGGAAGCTCATACATTAGATATTTAGAAGCTCACTCTTCCATATTGGGCCAAGGAACTAAGAGCCTCTAAGAGGTCTAATATGAAGATCATTGAACTTTTAATGGTGATCTCATTATTTTATAAGGATACAAAATAAATATAGTGGGTTAGGAAGAGGAAAATAAAGGATATCTCTAACATAACTTTAATCATGGAGGAAAGGAAAAAAATTATTCCGTTTTGAAGAGATAATTTAGGTAGAAGGGTCAGTACCCATACATTAAAGTCCTCAAGTCCTACATGAAGACCCATAATGAGGATGTATTGTCCATGCACAAGCAAATGGAGATGGCTAGATAGGAGCTCAAAAAGGATTTAAAAACTCTCAAAAACCAATAACAGGTAATTTGAGTTCCCTAAGGTATTAAGTAGGATGTGTAGAATGCAACATTTAGGTTGTATGAATTCAAGATTCCATTCATTATTTGAGAGTTAATTTGGTTCCCCGTGTCAATTCTATAACCATATTGTTTAATATTATCAAATATGATAATAATAAGCTAAATTTCTTAGTATTACACACTCCCAATAAGTAATTTAGCCACTTGGACTTGATGACTCCTCTAGAGGCATCAAATGCTTTGAATTTAGCTTTAATAAGCACACATGAGGCCTTGGATTAGTTATCATCCTCTGAGGCTCTAGTAAATAAATTATTCAAACAAGAGAATAAGGCCAAGAAAATTTTAACTTAGCTTGAATTGACAATAATTTGGGATAATAAAGGGACACTGGTGACTCAAGATACATTTGATCAGATGATTCTACAAGCCTCTGATGGATACAAATAGAGTTTATAGGGTCTAAGCTTGAAGGACATCAAAACCAAACTGAGTGCATCCAGGAAAAATTCAATAGAGGTAGAAGTATTTTGGGTTGGATTTATATACACCAAGATTGAACACACTAAGTTGATGGAAAGTAAAAGCAAGGTGACTAGGCTACATCTTCTAGACATTAACCAATTTTTCACATAGCATGTTAATGCATATAAGCATTAGCAAGAGTTATATGATAAGAATAAGGAACCATAAATGCCACCTACTATTTTTACTCCACCTATAGTTCCACCTCAAACTTTATCTCCAATGGTAATTTAAGCTCAATCAATGAGTGCATCACCAAGTATAACTCTAGTTACCGCTTCATCAATCACAAGCACAACTACATTTTCAACAATTTTTTTTAGAAACATCAAGGAAAATTCAATTTAACTCAAAGGTTATTTTTATAAAATTTTGAATGTAGCGATTATAATTTAATATTTAAGTCCTAATTGCTTATATTTTGTAATTTACTGAATCAATTTTGTTAGCATGCACACATTACATGACTAAGATATATATAAGTTATTAACATGTAACTAAGACTTATCATATAGTCTATTAGGATATAATCAAAATGTTATAAACTTGGAGGATGAGGTGACCCCTTCCCTACATATAAAAATCTCTTTTCAAAGGGTCAGGGTTTTGGATGAATATATAGGAATAAATCAAGAAACTAATTGTCATGAAACTGTGTTTGCTCTTTCTTCTTCCCTCTTTATGTTAAAGAATTTGAAGTCTTCTTTGTCTATATTGATTTAATAATTCTAATGTGTTCCAATGCTATGGATGAATCTGATTATTTTATTAATGAATATTAGTCTTAGATGTACAATATATATTGAGGATTGATATTTTTCATTGATTTAGATTGTTAGTACAAGTTGAAGTGATAATCTAAGGTGTGTAGAGGTATCTCCTTTGATATAGTCTTATAGGTGTGAGCCACAACTACCCTAGATAACTTCTTGGTTTGAACTATAATCTCTTATACAAATGTGTGAAATAGTAGCATGAAAAAGAATAACCTTTAGTTGAGACCATTAAACATCCTATATCTATTATCCAAAACTTCTAACTGTGTTTGTTTGTGAATGTGCAAAAGTTACAAAAATAAACACTAGTTTTTGAGATACTTGTCCACCAAAGAAATAACCTCAGAAATTCCTTTTCAAAGACATAGAATCTTCCTTTTTACCTTTCCCTTCCTTCCTTTTGAGTTATTTTGAGATATGCCCACCATAGGATAGTCTTCCAGCCATCCAACTCACCTAGTGTTTTACCCTTTTTATTAGAATTCATGCATCTACCCATAAACCTAGTTTAACAACCCACAAGCTCAACCTATTATTCCACCATCTGATTGATTTAACCACACACCTACAAATTTTTCCCTAGAGTGGAACCTTATTCCATATAGATCCTAAAATATTAGAGTTTACCTCAATCAAAACTCTCTAAGGTGTGCATAAGACCCACATCAATGGGTTTTTATAATCAAATTAGGGTAAAACATATTGGTGAACCCTGTCAAAACCCAAATATCCTTTAGGGTCTCATCCTTATAGGGTTTAATATTTTTAGTCTTGGCATTCTATTTTCAAACCTAATTTCTGATTTTTCCTTAATAATATATATTATTCATGGCTAGAATGAATTAATACTATTGGTTAACAAAATTCATGAAGGTAATATTCTCATATTATTCTACATGGATAGTTTATCTTATTTGGATCAATTACATAAGTAAATAGATCAAAACTAAGGATAGTAATAAGGCTAAAATCAATAAAAAACATTCCCAAGCCTTTTTACAATCATATTGTTACAACATCCAATCTAAGTTTCCTTTTGTTACCGATATATGCCAAAATTAATGCATGACTCCTTTTGTTCCTCCTCCCCCTACACTTCAAGGTTATACTACCTACCATATTAATCACATTATTTTACTTTGGCTTATATTAGATCTAGTGGTCTATGATGTCACAATACAAAGGGGTAAGGTGACCCATCTAATAGTAAAAACCAAAGGACATTATAAATACCCTCCTTAACCCAAACCATCACCCACCTATCAATATAATCAATCCAAGGTATATCATGTCATGGATCAACTAAAAAATACTCATGCCAAAATTTTCATGTCAAAATTAATTCAAATGATGTATGTTTACAAAGACATTCTTTATGTAGTATTACATAGTAAAATTATACTAAATGATATAGAACCACCTTATGTTTTTTTTTAATTATCAATTCAATATGATGGATAGAGGAAAGTATCTCTTTTGTAAAAGAATACTTACCTCCTAATCACATTATATATCAACATCTAGATTTTGTATATTAAAGTACAAATTCAAAATAAGCTAGTTAATTAAATTTTTGTGGAAAATGGATCAGAATTAAAAAAAAATTATGATCTCATTTTTAAACCTACTTGGTATTGAGGCAAAATATATTAAATAATCAATATTAATAATTAGGGATTTGATAATATCTTATGAAAACTACTAGGAAAAATTGTATTCATGTTACTATGGGCCCTCAAACAAAAGCCATAGTTTTTGAGGTCATACCTAAGGACCTAAATTATAATACTATATTAGAGATACCATGGATTCATGAGATGAATATAGTACCTTATAGTCTACATGAATGCTAAAAAATGAATTATCAAATATATGTATGTATGTATGTACACACACACACACACACACACACACACACACACACACACACACACACACACACACACACACACACACAAAATTTGTGTGTGTGTGTGTGTGTGTGTGTGTGTGTGTGTGTGTGTGTGTACATACATACATATATTTGATAAACACACACACACACACACACACACACACACACACACACACACACACATACATATATATATATATATATATATATACATATATATATATACATATATACATATATATATATATATATATATATATACATATTTGTGTGTGTGTATCATGCATATGTATATGTATATATGTGTGTGTATATATATGTATATATGTATATGTGTGTGTATATGTATGTATGTATATGACCTTTTGGATCAATAACCATTTAATTATTGTGTATAAATCAACCTAAGGTTCATTACATCCCTCATATCTAAACTTATTCTCAAAAATAAATAAAAAGGAAGCACCAACATCTACTTTAGCTCTAAATTTATCATTCATAGTAGATTTCAACCAATTTGGTTTGGGCCTAAATATTTTTTTAAAATTTCATATACAAGATGAAGATCATAAAACATGCACAATTCATTGTTCATCCTCTCAAACCATATACTCGTAAAGGACTATTAGGTATTATTTAAAATCCAACAAATAATATGAAAGGGACACATGCACAAGCTATTATTTGCACACTTTTTCAAAGAAAATTCACAACTAGCATGGGAAGTTCATCATACATCTACACTAAATTTGGTATACCCTCATCTAATTGATGATATAGCATCCCAAAATATTTGGACATTAGATAAAATTTCAAGTGACAAATCTCTCTTATAATACCTAAGGGAATATGGGGATCTCCATTCCTTATATCTTAAAAATAGGTTTCTTTAGACAATTTTTGCCTGGACATATGTTAGAAAGAGAGAAGAGCCTAATGTCCATATCTAAGTAGATGGCCCAAATACCATCCCTATAATGCCTAATTTAACTATTTAAGGGTGTTATGGAATGTAAAACCCTAGGTTATTAAAGTGTTGGAATAATAAAATAGGGAATAAATATAGCAATATCAAAATCCACTGATTTATATAATAATTGATTTATCTAATTATTATATACATAGGAATGAACTAAAAAAGGTTTACCTAACTAGAAAACTAATTGAAATGGAAAAGTAATAGGCTGTAAATTGGTGTAAGAATATTCCAAAGTGTCACTATTAGGAAATAGGTGTCATAAACCCTCCTAGACAATAACAGAGTCCTCTAGTCAATATTACACTACACTAGTGTCCTCCATGTCATACAAATGTCCTTGTATAATAGAGAAAGTGAATTTATGGGTTGTATTTTTCTTGGTTCTTAGAATCCTAAGCCTCTGTGATTGAATGGGATCATTGTTTGTTCCTTATTTTGATTGATTTTAATGTGAAACCCTAAGGATCCATGTTTATTAGGGTATTTGAGGAGCACAAGTAGGAAAAGAGTGGTATTAATAGGGTAGTATTGATGTGACCTCAACACCCATGTATTGAGTGTTGCCTACAAACAAATACCTTTAAATGGGATAAAACTTGATGTAGTTATCTCAAACTAATTTCTAGTGCAAGTACAAGGGAATGCTAGTATGAGTACCAATTTGAGTTTTTTGAGTGTGACTTGAGACTAGAAATCTAAGTAATATATGTTATGGGCTACTGTAGATGGGTGTATGCAAAAGTAGGGTATAATAGGGATCAATGACCTTGATTTGCATAATTATTTTGAATTTTTTTCTGAATATTTGCATCTAATTTACATCTAAGTGATGAATGAATACAAGTGGTCTATATATAGTGTTTTGGTGCTTGTCAAGACCTTAAATGGGTCTAGGCTGACCCTACGGTAGTTTGAGAAACATAAAGATATCCATTGGGGGTGAAAATAGTAAGGGGACATTAGTGCTACCCCTTTTCCTATAACATAGTTTGCTATAGTCCAAAGGGCCATGTTAATGTCTAGGTAGTAGGAATGGGTGAAAAATGGACTTGGATTCCTAATTCAAGGCTCAATGCTACTTTTAATATATCTAGGAATGGGTTGGACTCAAAAAAAAGTTGGAAAATGATCAAGATCGGCCCTAAGATAAGTCTAGGGATAAACTAAGGATAAGGTGGTCTCAAGTGACACTCATTACCCTAAAATGACATTTTATATTACTAAATTCCTCCCCCCCAACTTATTCTAGTAATGTAGCAAAGTTAAATGACTAGGACAAAAGAAAAAGAAACATACCTAGACTTACCTATGAGGCAAAGCCCATGAATCTAGGTTTGAGACTTTGAAGCATGCTCCATTGTGTGTCCCAAAAATGAAACATTAATGAATTAGTCCTTAATAAATATCGAAATCAAAGACAAAATTGATTATAGAGATGAGAGAAAGAATAAATTAATGAATATACCTCATTGGGTATATGAACCAATGCAAAAACCTAGTGACATCCTATGTGTGCATGTAGATGGTGACCAAATAATGAGTAACTTATACTAAGTTGATGGTTTTCTCAATCCCTATGTTTGGGTGGCTCAAGAACTCAAGTTAGCCTTGAGTCCATCATTTCCCACCCCTACTTGGTGGATCATAACTTGTGAATAACTTGGATTGGATTGATGATTTGTCTAACCCTCTCATATAGGTTGGTCAAAAACTCAAGTAGGCTATGACTCTATCATTTCCTACCCATGTGTAGTAGATGAATTTAAAGCTAAAATTATGTGATGTTATTAAAACTATTTAAGATGGCCCTACAGTAACTCAAAAACTCTAAAATGTAAATGGCTTAGGGACAACTTGATAAGTTTTAAAATGTAAAATGGCTCAGGGGCCACTTAGCAATACCAACCACTATAAATAGAATGAGGCATCAATCTAGTGTAAACCTATTGCACAACTAGTTCATATGGTTTCTGAAGTGTACAACATGGATAATTACTTGGAGTTGTCATTCCATATGAGAGTATTGGTGATAAATTGAACATATGGGAATAATATTTTGTGCACATGTCCCTAACTCTGATATCTATGTATATGGATTCAAGACTAAGTCATAATAATCTGTGTCTACGTATCTAAAATTGAAATGGGAATGATCATGTCACACATGATACCTTTAATTTAAGAAAACATGTGTAACCTATGTAAAAAATAAGTATATATTGAACCTGTTGATAATATGTGACTAAGACTATGAAAATATAAACTATAATTATTGTACCTTTTTGATAATTCTAGAATTTTCTATTTCTAGGGATACTAATAATAACATAGTCCAATATTTAATAGTGTGTTGTTCTAGTGTCCTCTGTGCCATGCTATGTACTAGATGTTCTGTTTCTATGAAAGTTTGATACTAATCTAGGTGTGAGTATTTTTCACTATATTTTCCTAAGTTTGAACTCTATAATCCATGACTGCATGATTAAAACTATGTTCTAAGTGCACTAGAATGTCCTGATATATGTGACAAACCCCTATGAATTCCCCCTCTTTTGAGGGGAGTTGTTTAACCTCTATAATAACTATCCTCAAAATAAAATCTATGAAACTTATGTGTTATAATAATAATATATGATCTATGTGATAAACCAATATAATGTGTATACATGGCAGTGAAATATAAATAGATTGAGCATAATTTGGGAATGTACGACGTATGTTAGATCTAGCATTCACAAGGTTGTCAAGATAGATATAATAATGTAATTATGTATATGAATATGCAAATATGGATATAATCTATGTAAAATACTTGAGGGGATGGGGCATGATGTCCATCAAGGCACCCAAGAAGGAAAGGAAGATGCATAAAGTCCCTCATGGCATCGTAACTAGATGTGTATGTAATAAATAAGAGATAAGTGTCATGGCCATGGTGCATGCATAAAATCATACATGAAAACACATTAGGCATCTAAAGTAGGCAAAGGGACCAAAATACAAGGTACATGGGCACATATCATTAAGTTTGAGAAATCAATAAATAGGATATATTCAAATGTCCACATATGCAAAGAGCAAGCAAGGTTGGCTTAGATCTATATGGAAGGTCACATTAAAATGTCCACATAAATAATAAAAATGACATAAGCACATGTACAAAGCATACATATAATGATGGAGGTGGCTTAGAGCTATAGAAAAATGGCATATTCAAACTCCTTCAAGTAGATGTAGAAGCCAAAAGATAAAATCAAATCTAAACTAGGAAATCTAGAAATTAAAGTATACATGAACATATGGCATAAATACATATAATAAAAAATGTGTACATAGATGAGTCTATAGTAGTATTCAAAAAAAAAATCAATGTAGTATAGAATGATATAACCTAGCAAATTAGAAGTTGTGTAAGATAATGCTCCCAATGGGTGACTGTGTCAATGTTGAATCTGTGTATCTATGTATGTGCCCTTGTTAGGTGAATAGTAGTAAATTTGGATATGTGTAGAGGATCTAAGTCATATTGTGATTTATGAACACTCAAAATGAAAAATTAAAGCATGTATATATGATAAAACTGACTATACTAGCATAGATAACATATGTAGTACCTAGCAAATAAAAGAAATGTAAACATGGAAATGCATACAATCTAAAATTTATTTTTTCTAAGAAAATATTTGAATGTTTTTGTATTTTTGAACATATTATATTGTTTTTTGTGTTTTCTAAGTATAACCTATGTACAAACAACATGAAAATGAAATTAAGTACAAGGATCAAGATAAAGGAAACTATGTACAAGTAAATTGGAATAATGAAACAATGTACAAGTAAATTAGTAATGGATGAAACTATGTACAAGGAGAGTGTTATGGATAAGAATTTATGTGCTAGTAAGTAATGGTTATAGAATCCCAACATGTCATTTATGGGATGATTATTTGTAACATATGTGGAATCTTCACTTTCTGAATGATTTGTGCTATAATAATATGTGTTATTCCAATCATCTTATTCATTTTGATCAGTAATGTTTGGATTATTGATTGGGATCTTGACATCTAAAATTATATCCATTATAGGTATATCTTGGTTTTGTATCTCTTGTTAGGAAGAAACTATATCCTCTCTAGAATTGGTAATAACTTCACTCACATGTGAAAAGGATATGTAACCTTTCTTTTTGTCAAATTTTGTTCCTATTGTTGTTAACCACGAACATCTAAAGACAACATTGTCAGCAATTGAAGTTGTAATAGTAGGAAAAATGAGAAAAAATTATTTTGAGGCATATGAAACTTTTAATTGAAGTGACCCAAAGAATTTGATAGAAGCATGTGTTGTATCTATATGTTTAGAGTCCTTTCCAAGAGATATAAGAAATGATAGTGAATAAAATTTGAATTTTTGATAATCCGTGATCTTAAAATGTATGCATTACTTTCCATATACATAAGCTATGATAGTGAAAGGATTATGATATGAGGGAGGGACTATATTTACCCAATTTACATTGACGTTTGAAGATGTATCTTTTTTATGTATTTATTTAATTGAATACTCTATTGTTAGAAACCCTCTTTTGAGAATGGTTGTTTGCTTAGCCAGATTTTGAATGTGCAACTTAAAATCTTGATATTTTTATAACATTACCTATGTATCTAGATATTTTATCTTGATAGACTAAATTTGTGAATGATTTTCCTTAGTATGTTCCATAAATCCCAAACCTTGTTGACCAAAATTATCAATTATTTGATGTATTGTTTTTTGCTCTAATTTTGCTTTGTGAACCTTTTTTGTTCTGAGTTATGATTTGGTAACCACTTTTGTATTATTTCTAAATTTGACCCTTTTTGAATAGGCACCTATATCATTATGGATTTATTAACTAATTTATCTTGTATAGGGTATTTATTAGCACTTATCTATTATATATACTTTTTCAATGCCAAACATGAATCTGTGTGATGACCATGCATTTTATGATATGTACAATAATATCTAGATCTCCTCACTAGATGTAGAGAAGGTAGGTTGATCAACTTATATTTAATAATTTGCATTAAAATATCACTTGAACTTCTATTTTATCTTTGATTATTTTAGAATCACTAGTTGTAGGTGCACTTTGTTGTGATTTCTTCTTTTGATATGTAATATTTCTTGCCAAAAAATGACTAGGTGGAGATGCATATACATGATTGACACTAGTGTGCCATAGAGGCTTTTGTCTTGTAATATACTTTTTTAATAATATAATATTTTCATTTAATAGTTGATTTTGATTCTATAATTTTAAAATTACCTTGCTTATACTGATAATTTCATCCCTTAGAGTCTCACAAGAGCAAACTTTGGTTTCTTCTAATTGAACATGTAAGCATACATCTTGAATGGGAGATATGGGAAGGGAAGGATTTGATGGATGGATAAGATGAGTATAAAAATTTGAAACATTAGTATGGGTTGCCTCACCTTTTAGAGGAGTGATATCATGGATGAGGTTAGATGAAAAGTAGTTATCACCCTCTTGGAGATGAGGAGGAAAATAATATTCTTTACCCATAAAATTTGGAAATGCAACTTCGAAGAGGGTTGTTAGGGTAGAAAATATTCAATCTAAAAACCCTAACATAATAACTAAAAATAAGAAACAAAATGATATAAACCCTAATAGCATCTAGGGCTAAAGTTTTTGCACTATTCAAAGTAAGTTGGATTCACCAAATGATTTAACTATTTAAGGGAGTTATGAAATGTAAAACCCTAGTTGTTAAAGTGTTGGAATAATAAATCAAGGATTAAATATAAAGATATCAATAACCACTAATTTTCACAAAAAATAATTTATCTAATTAATATATAAATAGTAATGAACTATAAAATGTGTACTTAGCTAGAAAAATGACTAAGATAGACAAGTGATAAGCTATAAACTAGTGTGAGAATAGTGCAAGGTGTCACCAATAGTAAATAGGTGTTTGAAACCCTTTTGGATAGTATCACAATTAAATAGTCAATATTAAAAATCATTAGTGTCCTTTGTGTCACACTAATATCCTTGTGTAACAAAGATAGTGAATTACTTGGTGGTCCTTCACCTAGTTATAATAAGTTATGCCTATGTGACTAAATGTTGGATCATTGTCTATTCCTTGTTTTGACTGATTTTAATGTGAAACCCTAATCCTCCATGTTTATTAAGTTATTTTAGGAGAAAAAGTAGAAAATTAATGGAATTATTATGGTAGGATGGATGTGACCTCAACGCCCCATGTGTTAAATGTTGCCTACATATCAATACTTTTAAAGGGTATCATTCCTGATGTAGTTTTTCCAATATAAGTGTTCATGCAAGTGTAAGTGAATGCTAGTATGAGTGTCGATTTGATTGATTTGAGTGTGACTTAAGACTAAAAATTTAATTAATCTTAGCTATAAGCTATTATATATGGGTGTATATAGAATTAAGGTAGAATAAATATCAATGACCTTGATTTGCATAACTATTTGTAAGTTTGCTATGAATATTTGCATCTAATTTCCATCTAAGGGTTAAATGGATGAAATTGTTTTATATATTGAATTATATTTATTATAAATACATGAAATGGGTCTAGGATGATCATAATATGCTTTGAGAAATGGAGATACATCTATTGGGGATGAAAATAGTAAGGGGAAAGTAACACTTCCCCCTTTGTCAATAGTGTAGTGAGCTATAGTCCAAAGGTTTACACTAATGTTTAGGTGAAATGAATGGGTTAAAAAATAACATGGTTGCCTAATTCAAGGCTCAATGATGATTTTGTTATATTTGGGAATGGGTTAGACTCACATAAAAGTTGGAAAATAATCAAGAGAATCCTTAAAATATGTCTAGGGCGAAGATAAGGATAAGGTGATCTCAAGTGACACTCATTACACTAAAATGACATTTTAGATTACTAAAATTCCATATATAGATGATATATCAACTATAATAAATTAAAATGTAGTTGAATTTCATTACTAATAGATAAGGATCCAAGATCAGTATTGTTAGCATATATGTTATTGAGAAGAAGAAGGAAAATAATTTTGACAATTTTTACATGATTACCTATAATTATTTTTGTGGGATTACTCATATATTCCATGAATTGACCCTAAAATTACATTACATGATATTTTAATTTATCTTAATGATGATCTAGTGCAACAAAAGATCATACAAATGCATCCAAAAATAGATTTTTTTGTTAAATAAGAATTTGAGAAACTACTAGATGTTGATCTATTGATGATTCTAAGTGGGCCTCTAATATAGTACCAATTATAAATCCTATTGTAGTTATTCAATTTTGTATAGATTATTAAAATTTAAATTAATCTTTTCCAAATAAGACTTCCCATTACTAAATATTGACATAGTTTTTAAATCTACATATAGTTATGTGATGTTATCATTAATGGGTGGTTTCTTAGGATAAAACCAAATTAAAATTAATCTATCAAGTCAAGAATAAACTTCATCTACTACACCATAAGAAACATTTTTCTAGTAAGCATTCCCTTTGAACTAAAAAATGTTTCATCTAATTATCAACAATCCATGACCCATATATCTTATGACTATATACACAAATCAATGGAAGACTATGTGGATGATATAATTTCCAAATCATGATAATGACATGATCATGCTATGGATTTGTAAAAAAAATTAAACTATTACAAAAATACAATGTATATTTGAATCCAAAGAAATGTGTATCTAGGATATCTTTAGGGAAATTATTAGTATACATCATATCTCATTAAGGCATTGAAATATATCCCAAAAATGTCAAAGCATTTCTAGGCATGCCTCCACCAAAAGGACTACATCAACTTTGATCATTACATGGCAATAAAACATTTTTTAGCTCAACTAGGTGATAATACTTAGCCTTAACCTTCATGATTTTACTCAAAAAAGATATAAAATTTGAATGGGATTATTAATTTTAACAAAATTTATATGTAATTAAATAAATAAATACTTAATCTACCTATTATCATGCCCCTAACACCATACGTACCTTTACTATTATACAGCTCGATCATAGATCACATCTTAGGGGATTTGTTAGCATAATATGATGATAAACACATAGAATGTTCCATTTATTACACTAGTTTTACACTTTTTTAATATTAGATAAATTACAATAATATATAAACATTATGCATATCCCTTGTTTTTTATGCACAAACACTACATGTTCAACAATGAGACACACATTATCAAAAAGGTAGAACCACTAAAATTCCTTATGATAAATTCATATTTATCAAGATGCATATCTAAATGGGTAATTCTACTCATGAAATTTGATTTAAAATTAATATCTCAAAAAACTATAAAATGACAAGTCATTATAGACCAACTAGTTGTAGCTTCATTCATAAACACACTACTAATCGATGATTATTTTCATGATGACTTTATTTCATATCACATTGATGATGATATTTGGACCATATACATAGATGGATCTAAATGTGCTATATGCACTAGAGTTAGCATTGTATTCATTACCCCTCAAGGCCAATCTATACCATGTTAAATCATTTGGGTTTTTCATGTACACATAACATGACAGGATATGAAGAATTGATACTAGGGTTATGTACAAAATGCACATTATAGATAAAATAAATATGTTATGTGGTATTCAATGGATAGTTAATCAATTATTAGACATTTACCAAACAAATAAAAAAATCCCATATAAATAAATGGTACAACAATTATAGACACAATTTGATCCTTTTTAAATACAATACATACCCTAAAAGGATAACTAACATGTTGATGCTATTGCTAGTGTAACTTATATGATTCCTATCAAATAAATGATGATCAAACATTTTTTACTATTTTATAGTTATAACTTTTTATACAAAGATTCTATCCAAATAAATTATACATGTAATGGTAAATGCAAACTAAAATGTGAATCAATGTGTTATGTTCTATTCAATTATATTTATTCAAAATATCATTTTAGGTACAATTACTTTGGTGCCTTAGCCATAATGAGGCTCAAATTACCTTACTAAAAGTACATTACAGTAAATGTGGAGGTCATTTCAGTGGAAAATAATTGGCTTACAAACTCTTGAGACATTGGTATTATTTTATAATAATTAAACAAGAATTCTAAGCTCATGTTAATTTAAGCCTATAGTGTCAAAAACATATTAATTTAAATCATGCTTCATCACAATAATTACAACCTATTATTTCACCATGTTCATCCTTCCTTTAGGGCATTGACTTTATTAGAAATATAAATCCAAAATCGTCAAAGGGCCAAAAATTCATCCTTATAGCTACTTAGTAATTCATAAAATTGGTAGAGGCCATGCCATTAACATCAACTATAGATGATGATTTATTTAATTTCATTGCTCTACCATTTCCCATTGTCATAGATAATGGATATTCATTAAATAATAAAATAATTAAAATATTATGTGATAAATATAAGATTTAGCATACGTTCTCTACACCATATTATCCAAAAGGAAATGGAGAAGTAGAAGCAAAAAATAAAACACCTATAGAGATATTAAGTAAAATAATCACCAATCATCGTGAAGACTGGCACAATCAGATTATATATGCATTATAGACCTATCACATAAGTTTTTGTACACCAGATAAATTAACACCTTATTATCTTATTTATGGAACAAAATTAGTGTTATGTTTAGATCTTGAGCTACCATGTTTGTGTGTATCCTTAAAATATATTATCAAGGACAATGAATATCATGAAAAATAGTTACATGAATTAGAAACACTAGATGACATACACATATAGACTATTATACATCTCAAAGTTTACCAAGATTGTATCAAGAAGGTATATGGAAATAAATTGCATGACCATGAATTTCAGATTAGAGGTAAAATATTAAAATAAAATTATAAGAATGCTAATATAGATAAGGAGAACTGTTACAAGTGAACTATTTTGAAAATGAAATACGATACATTTTTTTACTTTTAGTATCATTACTATTTTATGCTCAATTAGTTTAGAATTGTTTAAATTATTATTTAGTTATCTACCAGTTTAGTCTAAACTAATAAAGATATCAAGATCAGATTTCATTGAATCATATGTTAGACATAAATTTCCATCTCAAGGCTTAAACAATATCATATAAATATGTGCACTAAGATAAATTTCATCTATACAATTCAATACTATAAAAATCCATGTACAACACTATAGAATCAACTTCACCTAAAATATACAATATATTACATTGCCATATAAAGATTACAATCACAATATTTGTTGTACAATGTAGCAATACATCAGAATACAATGTTCATTTTAGCCAATGTTGGATATTACAATAAGGTAATACATCAAAATTTCAATAGTTTCCATGAGCAATCAGCTCTTGGATATTTATGATTAAATAAATATTGATAAACCTAATAAGTTGTAAAGAGGGAGAGCATCATTTGGGTGATTTATTTCCAATCATATACCAACAATCCACCACACACCTCCCCATTGGGAGTGGCCCTTCCTTTCGCAAAAGGGAAAATAATGGTGATGTGAACATCAAGAAATAATTGAGAATAATGTAATATCATAATACATATTACATTCATCATTCATATAGATCATGGGTTTCTTATATCTAATATGACATCACTCATACATGTAAACTAGAAATTACAATGGACATACAATATGTACAACTATAAAATTATTTTGGCCAATGCATTTTTATATATTTCATAATTATAGTTAATTTGGGTCATAGTATACATCAATAATATTCTCTGCTAGAATAAAACATTATCCTTCTTGTTAACCAATGATGAGTGACTTGTAGAAAGGTTCCTTGCATGCCACTCATCATCCCTTAACATGAAGGATGACTATTTTTCACAAACCTCATACAACATCATTCATAAAGAATTCACACAATTAAAATGATACACATAAATAAATTAGGGTGATGTTTTGTAATTATTTTCACAAATACTAAAATCATAAGCTTAATTTAGATATGCAACCATTCCTTGAAACTCATCAACAATTCATCATGCAAGACAAATACCCTGAAGTGATACCAAATCATCCAAAAATAACATACTTAAACATATATACATTTAATACAATATTTTATACCATTATATATCCATTAATATTAAATAAAAGATTCAATCCATGATACAATCTAGGATTTTATTTAAAATTTAATCAAAATATTTTACAATATAATCATGTATTAGATTTCCTTAAGGTGAAAATAAACAATATTAACACATTTCATGATTGTACAATTAATGTAATTTTACATAAAACATAAAGACCACTTATTCAACATGTCATGAGTTATAGTCTCCTCCCTACATGCTAATGATAAAATAACCATCATTAAAATCCTTAAATTACCTGCCTCATATAATGACATTTAAGAAAAGATGGTTATGGTGAATCAATGTTCAAATTAGCTCCACAACCTATATTGAAAATTTTATTTTGTCTTCACTTTTATATCCTTAATTTATATCCTATATTTTTCTAATACCATAGCTATAGCCTTTGGTTTCACTTGCTAATAGTTCTCCATACTAATCCAATGATCCTCCTTCAAACCTTTATCCTACTAATTTGGTATACATCCTTTATTATAGTAATATTACATGAATCTAATTTTTGTTTTGGTATGACTCCACTGAAATTCCTTCCTTAAACATAAGAATAGTCATCTACTAAAATATGTTACTCCAAACTAATTTAAGTAAAAATGTTATAGACTTTAAAAATAGTAATACACACAACCATGCCTCTCATAGAATTTTTTACATAGAAAAAGAGTCTACATGTTATTGATCTAGCCATCTATAGGTTGGAATTTACCTACCATGGGCAAATATGTGGTCATCCTAACTATCTATAGGTCTAGAGTAGGTGCACTCATTAGTTCTTCTATTTTACTATACCATATTACTATGTTGGAAACCTTTATATTTTTTGTAAGTTTTATATAATATTATATTAAATGACAACTTAAACCACTTGGGAAATAATTAAATATGTAATTTTACGTTATGGGCCTACTTTATTTCACCCCCCATGTCCATATAGAGTGAAAAATACATATATGATGTTCAAAATATCAACATATCATAGTATAATTAATGTACTAACACAACTAACAACTATTTACTTCTGTAGACTTGATTTTCTCCAAGCGATTCAACATAGTCTAGATGAGTAGTTTGTGTACTAAATTTGGCATAAAAAATCATCCCATCAAGTTCCATTTTCCCAATAAAAAAGATAACTACATTTCCCTTTTATTCATTTCAATGTAGATTTAAAACATAATTGGAATGTCAAAATAGGCATAACACAAACATTTAAAACCTTGACTATGAAAAAAATACCATGGCTACCATTTTCCAAGCCCCTAAAGTTTCACAAAATGAAAAGGTTTTCATTATTTGTTACATGTATTAGTATAGGTAATAATAATAGTAACTTAACTGTTCCTGATATAAACCCTTAATTAACAAGAAAAACCTATAAGATTTCATACATATCAACAAAATTATTACTTTCTTGGGAGAAATGGAAAATGGTATATTGTCTCAAAGGTTTCCCCTTTCTAACTTCTTTCCTTCTCTCATAGTCTCCATCTTGTTCCATCTCCTTTTCTTTCCTTTTTATCTTATTTTTATTCATTCTTCCAATAACCATGCTATTACATGTCATCATTTCTATAGTAAACTAATTCAATTCTAAAATACAACAAAAGTCCATAAATTCATTCATTTACTTGTAGGTTAAGTCTACTTCAAGTTTAAAAACTAAATTGAGCCACACTGCCTCATAAGGTTTTCCACACCAAGTGGGTTCCTTACTAAGCTCAATTTATATTAACTATCTAACCAAAATATCTCATAATCTATTGTTTTAACTTCATGTTTTATTTCACTAAGTTGTGGAAACCCTATTCCTTCAAAATCAAGCTAAATTTTTGAATTATTTTGAGGTTTTCACAATGTAATCATACCTTTCATCCTAGGTTCCAAAAATAATAAAAAATCTATTGACTTAATTCAACAAATGATTTCATAATTATTTAAAAAGGTTAGAATTTTTATAGATTCTAATGATTATATAAGTGGTATATATATTTACTTTTTATAATCCTCAATAAATTTTATATTTAATAAACCAAGTATTATGCATCAAGACCTTATTACTTATAAATATAACCATACAAGAAAATGTGAGAGTATGAGAATATGACTCAACAAGTATTAATCAATCATAATAATATACTTAGAAATAAAATAAAATATCCAATTATTTTGAGGTCATGCTCAGAAAATAAAATTTAATATAATGATGCAAGCAACATAAGAATAAGACTCCAGAAACAAAATTGATATGCAAATAACATGAGGTATGACATCTATAAGAGAAATAATAATATAATTATGTAACATAAATATAATGTACATATAATATAAAATATAAGCACACAAAATAATTATCTCAAGAATAAGACAAATATCACACATCAAGATAAAAAACAACGTATAACTGAATACCACTAAAACAACTATGTGAGTGTGTGATTGTTCTAGATTCACTCTTTCTTCACCTAGCTACCATGATTTATCATCCTCTCCCATATGATTTTATCCAATAGGATTCTAATGTGAGGTAATGGATAGGATATAATGCATCGACCTCAATCAAATAAATCATTATAAAACAAATAATAATATCAACATAAAGTAATGTGTTAAATGAACTATTGTATTTATATCAAAAAAATTACATAATTAATCACATCAACATATAATTCCATAACCACTAAAACATTGAAAATTAGATTAAAATTATAAACATAATAGTCTAACTAATCATGATAATAATAACATAACAGTCCATAATCTTTAATAGTGACATAATTCAACATTGTCATTGTTCTTTCCACTAGGGAGAAATGAGATGTAGCAAGAACAACAGAAAATTTAAGCCTAATTGGTTGGGTCCATTTTTTATTATAAATAAAGTAAGTAAAAAATCCTATAAATTAGATAAAATATAAATAAAAATCATGATTAATCAATGAACATCATGCACTTACATCAATATTACACATACATCTCAATATTTTAAAAAAATCAAAAACATTCAAGAAAATACAAAAACATTAAAAAAAATCAAAATCAAGACATGAGCATGACATTATTACTAAGTTACACTATTTACATTTTTTATTTATAATATGTTTTCTATATTGCATATTTTTTCATACACACATGCATTTCATTGTATATGTATGGGATTCAAGACATATAGGTTACACATGGACATATAGATGTTGGATTTTCCTTTACCTAGTGGTCATGCTGATACTAGGGTAATTTTATTCCACATGTTTCACTATTATAGATTATATATTTATATGACCATTAGACCATGTTGATTTATATATATTTCATGAATATGTCTTGTTATTTATTCATATCTTATAGAGAGTTGCATGGATATGTTATTATAGTATGATGTGACATTGATACATATAGATGGTGTAGACTAGTTACTTATTTTATGGTCCATTGATGTTTTTAATCTCTTACATGATATAATAATTTATGATTGTATATTATGTGTGTCCCTTTGTCCTATTTTGTGACATATTTATGTCTCTAGTGGTGGCTTGTTGGCCTTGTTTGTGACATTTTTATGTCCCTTGCATGTTGCCCTTGGTTTTTTTGTTTGTGACATCTTTATACCCCTTGTGTGGGTAATATTTATGTCATTTATGTTGGCCCTTGGAATTATTTTTTTGAGACATATTTATATCCCTTGTTGGTGACTTATTTATGTCCCTTGTGTGTGACCCTTAGCCTAGTTTTTTGTGACATATTAATGTCCATTGTATGTTTCCATTGTAATTATATGTGACACTAACTCTTGAGCTTTGTGTGCTTGTTGATCTTACTAAAATTTAGTGGTTATATGATGCCTATCATGCATTATTATTGTGTAGTATTATTTAGTTATATATTAGTGATGGTTCCTACTACATGATTCATTAATACATCTATATATCCATGACACTTATATGACATACATTACATTTTTACATGCATGTTTTGGTTAAAATATATATTACAATAATGACATAATTTACACATGATCACATGATTATACATGATGTTATCTTTATATATAACATGATATAGTTATGTTAGTAGAGGTCTCTGAAGCATCAGAACATGGTAAGGATAAGGATAGATAGTTTATACTTTAGTGCACATGATAGTGCATATAATTCATACTTAAGGTTGGAAAATAAAACCATAGCAAAGATGAATTATTGTGTATTAAGTAGGAATTAGGAACAACCAATATTTCATTAACATTTACAAATCATTCAAATTAAATTAGATAAAAGTAAGTTAAAAATTATACATGAGAATGCATACAAGGAAAAAATTAAGAAATACAATAGGTAACCATAATCTAATAGTCTCTATTGATCTCTTCAATGGTGGAACTCTATTCTTCATACAGATACCAGTATATTTAGACATTTTTAGTCTATGAATGTTCATATTCTTCTCATTCTTGGTACCAAAAGTGGAGTTTTTCCATATTATAACCTATTACAAGTTATGGGGATAGGATTATATATATATATATATATATATATATATATATGTATGTATGTATGTATGTATATGTAGACACACACACACACACACAACAAACTAAGTACATAATGCATGAATATAGACAAATATGTAGTGCAAATTTATTATATGATTTCTTCTCCCAACACTTTACCAAACTTAAAATGGTGTCTCACCCCAAGACAACATCACAAGATCTTATGAAATTGCATAAAGGGTAGAATTTGAATAAGTGGTTAGACCAATAAGAGTCACAATAATCGCTAAAGGCACCATTTCCAATTTTCACCTCTTGTGCACTACTTAGCCACCCTTTGGGTTTTAAACTAAGTAACATACTAAAATAACACCCTTTTAAGTTTTTAATAGGTTGGTATAACTAGGTGGTTTCCCTTTATGGGTTTTCAACCATCCTGGCCCCACTTGTCTTACTAGTCATCCCCAATACACAATTTTATATATTTTTTAAAAAAATTGGTACTATGAAAAATAATTAACTTGATGGATGTGGTATGGATGAAGTTGATGACTATCTAGAAGAGTCCTTAGCCTTGAAATACGTATCTTTATATTAAGTGATGACCTGATGGAGCTTGGATGGTGGCTTATACATAAGAGTGTTGAGAATCTGGGCACCTCACTACAAAATAGAGATAGATCGATCTTGTATGCAATCCAATCGAGCATAAATTCCTAGACCATGTACAATAGGGTGCATAATGGTGCATGATATCTAATGACCTCCTTAAGATCCAAGTTTTCAATGATTCTCATGGCTACCTTGGTGTTGTTGAACCTCATTTGGAACTCACCACTCAACTACTCTAGTTTATCTACGTGACATTGGGCTTGGAGACCTACAAATGAACTACACAAAAGCTAACTCTATCAATTAAGATTATTATCACACATGCTATCTCAAACACTGATCAAATCCTAGAGTTCTCTATCATTCTCATTTATAGAAGTGGTGTGGCTACCCATAAATGTCTTTGCATTTATAGCCACTGTAAAGTCTACAATAGAACTGGCTAAAGAATCATCTAGTTGTTATTTCTAGTCTAGAAAGTTATGTGTGACCTATTGTACTTATAGTGTAGCAATGTTGAGAATTCCCTAGTACTACTCCAATAATATAATGAGTGTGGTAGCCTTGGTATTCACATCATGTCCCAATGTGTCAACTACATAGAGTTTGTGAGTTGCACACCAATCCTTCATTAATTCAAAGACCAAAGTTTTGAGTTTGTAATGGTCAGACATGACTTGGTCCCTGATTGATCAAGTGACCAACTCTGGGTAAGTGTCCTAGATCATCTTTATAGATTCATAAAGGTGAGAATTCAACTCTACATTATCCAACTTTGATTAATCCATATTTAGCTACAATGAGGTGACCTTATACATAATGGATTACTTAAATGTTGTTACATGATCTAATTATTTCTTTAGTGAGAGCCTAAAGATGTCCAAGGAATATTTTTGCTTGAGTGGGAGTGCAACCAATGTACTCATAGTTGTTGAAGGGTCTAGTTGTGGCATTATGGCAAGTGGGATAGAAAAAGTGGTTCACCAAGTATCAATAGTTGGGACATCCCAAATCCAAATTCCTTCAAATGGAAATTTTGGGAGATAAGGACCTATCTGAGTTGTAGTTGGTGTTTATTTTTTTGCTAACTAATCTACTTTTATTTGTGGCCACTTTGGTGCATGTTGTTGCTGCAATGTGGCCTCTACATCTAGCCTAAGTTATTAAACATTGTATTTATCCTTATTTATTTTTACTTAAATAAATATTTTTGAGATTATTTTTTTGGAGTATTTTTTCATACCACACTCAAAGGGATTGCTTAATCTCAAAAAGTGTTTTCCTAGGTCAAAAAAGAGGAATATCAGTCTACTACTAAAAATATCTTCTTGTAAAAAATAACTTTTAACATCAATCTGATGGATTTTCTATTTAAAGGTGGTAGTGAGATAAATAATTATATATAAAATGTCATAGAAATCCATAAGAGAAAATGTCACATTTTATTCCACTCCCTTATGTTTAGAAAAACATTTACCAACAAGGTGTGTGCTTATCGATAGATCCAATTTTACTAAACGTGGGTTTTAAATTTTACAAAACTTTGAATAGAAAATTTTAGAATAAACACAACTCAAATTTAATAATTCAAATAAAATACCCACTATACAATTTTGTGAGCTTGCTAAAAATGAAATAAAAAAATGTGCATAATGGAGTGAGTTTATGAAAAACGCTAAATTATTAATAACTTCATAAAAAATGATCTTATAAAGATGAAAATTAGATTATAAATTTATTGTATGAATGCCCAAATGTACCTATATAATCATAAGATTTTTTTTAGTTTTTTACGATACATGTGTGATTATTAAAAATTAGGGTTTTTACAAAAAAGGTTAAATTAAGTCAAATATTGATGATGCCTTGAAAGGAAGTCTCACTTTCTATAATAACATGTAGGAATATTCAAAAAAGTTTCCTTAAGAACAAATAGACTAAGCTTAAGCCAGTATTCATAAATATTTTGAAAATAAGAATAAATCATGTAATGAATCCCGTAGGTGATATATATATAATGATTCAAATTTATTAATTAGAAATGATACTATATGTGTATATATACACATTTAATACACTAGATTTATAAAGAATGGGGTAAACCTTAATTAAAAATACATTAGAAGTTGAAAATAAGGAGGTTTACTCAACCTAAATAAAATAAGGCACATAACCAATTAACAAATATGACATGAGAGGACTAAAATATAATAGATTCAAACAGATAATTATTTAAATATCCAAGTCAATAACATGAAATTTGAAATGATATCACATCCACTTAAGACATTCACATCCCTCTAGGACAATCACATCCCCTTAAGATGCCATGTCTCCATAATATTACCAAGATATTAGGATTGGTTTTATTCAATGAATAAATTAATGTCATTGGTTGCTATTGGGCTTGTATAAGCCTACTAGCCCTAATTGTGCACTTGATTGACCTAATTATGTGATTTATTCAATCATACTTGAAATTGGGGTTAATAAATCTCTAATTCATGATTTATAGTATAAATAATTTTTGAAGGGAATAATCTCCCTTAATACATCATGTCCTATTAAGATAGTCACATGCACTTAATATTTCATGCCTCCTTAAGATAACCATATCACCTTAAGGCTAGTAAATATCATTAAGATGAACAAAATTTCATACTTAATTGGTTCAATTAGGCACACAATTGGGGATAATATAACCCTTTTATATTATAATTATGTTTAATTGGTTTTATGGGACTTAATTATCCCCAAATTCACACCCAATTTAACCAATCAATCACTTGATTCAATAAGCACATAATTGAGGCTAATTTACACTAGATTTATGAGATTTAAAGTTTGAACAAAGGTTTAATTATACACATAATTGATCCCTAATTCATAATTATTTATTACAATCATGTTCATGGGGATTAGTATCTAAAATTACATCCATGATCAAACCTATTACTTAATTTTTTAATCAGGTGCACAATTAAGGATGATTGAGCCATAATTCCTAATAAGTCATTGTAATCATAATCATGAAGCTTAATTATCTGCAATTATTTTTTGAGAACCTAGTGGCTTTTAGGCTATAAAATATTTATTTACATATAAGTTTTATAAGAACTTTTCATGCAAATTAGACATGCAATTAGGGAAGCCATGTTATTTTCATATGATTTTTTGGATAGCCTAGTGGATGCTAGGCTCTCAATGAAATTACACCTTTTAAAATAAGAAAAATAACTAAATTGAAATGTTATACTAAATATGACATGCAATCATTTCAAGAACCTAACAATTATTAAATTTATAAAACTAATTGATAGATATGATTGCAAATAATAAAATTAACAAAATCAACATTATTTTCAAATGAATTTTTGAAACATTTAATTTGTTTGAGAACCTAGTGGTTGCTAGGTTGCAACATTGACAATAATATTACTAATAATATAGCATCTAATAGTTTCTCAAAAAAATACATTATTAAATATATTACAAATATCTCAAGTGTAATGTTAAACTAAACGAAGCATGTAAGTTCATTGAGAACCTAATGTTTTCTAGGCTAAAATATTGTTATTTGCATATAAGTTTCATTAGATCCTAGTACCTAATTATGAAATGTAATTATTTGGAAATCCTAGTGATTTATAAGTTCCAAAAATTTCTAATAGATATGAGGTATCATAAAATTACTAAGGGAAGACACATTATTTTCATATGAGTTTTTAGAGAGCCTAATAGCTACTAGGTTCTAGAAAATCTTACATCATTTAAAATGAGACAATTATTTCAAGTGTAATGTTAGAGTAAATGAGACATGTAAGTTTGATAATATTGTAACAACCAATAGGTTCCCAAAATTAATCAATAAATATGATTTTATTTAATATAATTAAGGGAAGTCACATTATTTACATATTAATTTTTATTAAAGCCGTTAGGTTCTCAATAAACACACATGGTTAGAAATAATATACATAACTTGGTTATTTTTAGGCTATGTTCTTTTTGTTTTTGGCCCTATTTTGTTCTTGTATCTATTGGGGAATTCGGTATTCCATTGGTTCTCTTTGTTTGTACTTATTCTAGGGTTTGGGGATCCTATAAAAAAACCCTTTTAACCTTAATAAAAAAATATAAATAACTTAGGTGCAATGTTGCAATAAATGAGAAATGTAAGTTTGTTGAGAACCTACTAGATACTAGGTTACACCATTTTTATTTAATGTAATTATAACAATAACCTAGTCCATAAATGAGGCATGTACTTATGGAAAACACATTTTTTCATATGACTTTTTGGAGAACCTAGTGGTTGCTAGGCTCTTTATGAAATTACTCCATTTAATATGTGAGACATGTAAGTTTGAAGAGACCCTATTGGTTTTTAGGTTTCAAAAATTATTAAATTGATATAATGTTTTGTATTTTTATTACAAGAAACCACATTATTTTCATATGATCTTATGGATAACCTAGTGGTCACTAGGCTATCAACGAAATTACATTATAGAAAATTAGACAAATAATATAATTATAATGTTACACTAAATGGGACATGTCAATTTTATGTGAATCTAAAGGTTTCTAGGTTCCCAACATTAGTCGATAGATATTATAGTACATAATAGGACTAAAAAAATTCATATTATTTGCATATAAATTTTTGAAACATGTAATTTGGTTAAGAACCTAGTGGCCACTAGGTTATAACATTTACCTTCATATTACTATGAATCTAATGGTCTCTAAGTTCTCATGTTTTTGATATTAAATATATTAAAAATAGTTCAATTTTAATGATAAAAAAAATGAGACATGTAAATTTTTTGAGAACCTAGTGGTTGCTAGGATACAACATTGTTATTTCAATACAAGTTTCATGAGAACCTAATACCTACTTGAGACATGCAATGTTTTGAAGATCCTAACAACTTATAGGTTCTCAAAATTATCATATAGGTATGATGTTTCTAAAAATATAAAGGGAGGCCACATTATTTGTATATGAATTTTTGGAGACCCTAGTGGTCATTAGGTTCTTAAAAATAATTACATTTTTAAAAATTAGATAATTAACTCAATCACATGTTAGAATAAATAAGACAAATCTTGATGATAACCTAACAGATGCTAGGTTCTCACCATAAATCAATAGATATGATCATCATTAATATAATTAAGGCAAGTGACATTTTTTACATATGAGTTTTTGGAGAACGTAGTGGTCACCAAGATCTCAAAAAAAAGTTACATCTTAAAAAAAATATAAATAGCTTAGGTGCAATGGTAGAATCAATAAGACGTGTAAGTTTGTTGATAACTTAGAGGTCTATTAGAAATATTTTCACTGATGTCAAAGGTCTAGAATTATTGGTGATAAAGGCCCCATTGCATTTAATGATGCTTGTAATAGTTATATCTTGGCTAGTGTGTGTTAATATTTATTTAATATTAACGAATATATTTTTGGTTGCATATAAGACAAAAGAAGGGCCCATGGAGAAGTCAAAGAGTCATGGGGTAAAGAAAAAAGAAGACTGGGATGCATTTTCCCATGAAGAGTCATCTTGGGGAATTCCAAGAGTCACCAAATGAAGACAAAAGAGGAATGACATAATTTCTCATGAAGGGACACTTTGAGGAATATGAAAAGTCACCAAGATAAGGACAAAAGAGGAAAGGACATTTTTGTTTATGAATGATCACCACATGAATTTTAAAATGAAAGGATACAAAGGGTCATGCAAGTTTGGCACCATTTTCCATGAGGATTGAAGGGTCAAAAAGGGGGAAGGCCAAAGGTCATTTGGAAAGCTATAAATAAAGGCTTGAGAAGCCATTTGTAATGTGAAAGATAGAGTTGGATTTGAGATAGTAATATCTAGCTTAGAAGAGCAGTGTGAGAGATGAGTATGATCTGTATCTATTATATCTAGCTTAGAAGAGCAAAGGTGAGAGAGGAAAGAGATATTGTAATGAACTATCATTTGTTGAAATAACAACATTAAGAGATAGTTGTGTGGTATACACAAAGGGGTTGGTTCTCACGAAATGTTGTTATGTTGGTGCTTAGTAAAGGGGTTGGTTCTCCTATGGGTTGGTACTCATGAATTATTTCTATGTTGGTGCTCAACAAAGGGGTTGGTACTCTTGTGGGTTGGTGCTCATGAATTTTTTCTATGTTGGTGCTCAGCAAAGGGGTTGGTACTCTTGTGAGTTGGTGCTCACGAATAGTTACTGTGTTGGTGCTCAACAAAGGGGTTGGTGATCCTACAAGTTGGTTCTTGTGAATATTTTGTTTTGATATGGTGCTCATTCATATACTTGAGATTGGTCTCCATGTTTTTTCCCACATTAGGTTTCCACGTTAAATCTGGTGTCTCTCTTTATCTTGTGTGGTGTTTATTATTTAAATTTTATTACATATATTGAATGTATGTTAAAGGTGGAATTTGATTAAGGGAAAGTTCATAAGATATATGATATACTGATTCACCCCCCCTCTCAGTATATCTTGTGCTTAACAATTGGTATCAGAGTAGGTTCCTTTTGACAAACATTTTCAGCTTGAAGGTAGATCGAGAAAGCACGATGGCTAGATCACATGAAGGATTTTATACAAATAAGGCCCCTTTGTTTGATGGGATGAATTATGCTTTTTGGAGCATAAGAATGAGGAATTATTTGATGGCCCTTGGATTCAACATATGGCAAGAAGTGGTGGAGGAATATGAAGATCCACAGACACTTGTAATTACTCCAATAGAAAAGAAGGCAAGTGAATGTAATGCTAAAGCTTTAAATGTTATTTTATGTGGTTTATGTGAATCTAATTTTTTTAAAGTTCTGCAATGTAAATATGCTCATGAAACTTGGGTAAAACTTGAGAATATTTACAATGGTGATGGAAAGGTTCAACAAGCTAAGCTTCAGACTTTTAGAAGATAGTTTGAAAGTTTGAAGATGGAAGAAGAAAAAGATATAGCAAGTTATCTTTTACGAGTTGTTCAAATAGTAAATTAGATTCAAGGTCTTCGAGAAACATTGGAAGATTCAATGGTGGTACAAAAGGTTTTGATATCTCTACCAATGAGATATGATGCAAAGGTTTTGAGAATCGAGGAGATGAAGAATTTAGCCAAGCTAAAGATGGATGAGCTTCATGGTATACTCATGGCATATGAGATGCGGACTAAACAAGATAAACCATCAAAGAGAGAAGCGGATTTCAAGACATCAAAGAAAGAGAAAGCTATGATTCAAGAATTAATTGATAGGTCCAATGATGATGAAGATGATAACGGATCTCTTTTCATTCGCAAGCCGAAAAGGGGAACAGGTAAATATCAAGGAAAATTTCCTTTTAAATGTTTTAATTATGGAAAGATTAGACATTTTTTAGCTAAATTCCCAAATAAGGGTAATGATGATGATGAAGAAGAAAATTCTACATAAAAGAAGAATTTGAAAGGTAATTTCAAGAAGGGATTCGAGAAGAAGAGCCTACATTCTAAAGATCCTAGCTCAGTCGAAGATAGTGGAGTTAGTGATTCAGAAGAAGAAGAGATTCTATTCATGGCCATACATGAAGATGACTTTGTGAGAAAAAGTGTAGATGATTAATAAGAAGAAGAGGATGAAGATGAAGTGAATCTAGATGGAGAACTCATTTGTGCCTTAGAAGAGTTAGAAGTTGTTGAGAAGAAGAATCAAAGATTGATGCGTCAGATCAATAAAAATGAAAACGAGTCAAAGGAAATAATTGATGATCTAACATCACACTTGGAAGAAGCCAAGAAGAATGAATAAGGTCTAACAACATAGTTGAAAAAAGTAATAAAAGAATGTGAAAGGTATGTTATTGAAATTGCCTCTTTAAAAGAAGACATTGAGAAAGCAGTCAATGATAAAGTAGTTAGTGATTAAAAATTTACGGATAGCACTAACATATTAAATAAGATATTAGAAATTGAAAAGGAAAATTTAGATAAGATAGGTATTGGATTTTAAAATAAAAAGAGCTATGTTGAATATCTTACAAAAGAGAAAACAAAAAGGGAAGAAGTGAAGAATATAGAGGACATTTCAAACAAAGAAGGCTAGAGGGAACAAAGCTACAAAAGGAAATTAGGTTAAAGATATATAGATAGGTCTTATTTTTATGGTTACTATTTTTATTGTAATGGATATGGTCACAAGAAATTAGAATGTCAAAAAAGAGCTAATAGTTTTAGAAATAAGGAGAAGGAAAATCATGTAGA
The DNA here is from genome assembly GCA_037957365.1 of Torreya grandis. Lineage (NCBI taxonomy): Eukaryota > Viridiplantae > Streptophyta > Pinopsida > Cupressales > Taxaceae > Torreya > Torreya grandis. The sequence goes on from JARHVA010003541.1 coordinate 404,550, forward strand.
GTCAAGTAGAAGCTATAACTCTTTTGCTCCTCTATCAAGATTTGATGAAGAGGCCATAATATGTTACAAATGTAACAACTTCAGACACATAGCTTGGTACTGTAGAATCATGTTTGAGTCAGTCAAGAAGGATCAAATTTTCAAAGCTCCGTTCATCAAGAAGAAGGTTCAGATATGTTCATGGTAGAAGAAACAACCTGAAGATTCTATGATGGTTCAAACAGCTTTACATGTAAGAAATGAAGATCAGCCATGGTTAGTTGATAGTGGATGTTTGAGGTATATGATAGGAGATAAGAGTAAGTTCATAACTATAAATAAGATCAATGGTGGCACAGTGAAATTTGGAGATAAAAACACTGCCAGAATAGCTAGAAAAGGTACTTTGAGTTTGGATAATGGTAGAACCAAGACTAAGAATGTTTTGTATGTAAAAGGTCTTAAGCATAATCTATTGAGTGTAAATCAACTATGTGATCAGGGATACACATTAAATTTTCATGTAGAAGGTTGTGAGATTAGAAGAAAATATTCAAATGAGTTGATTGCAGATGCTCAAAGGACAGGAAACAATTTATATGTATTATCAGATATATTCTCAAAGGCATGATCAAAAGACACATTCAAGGATCTACGAGAGGAGTTGGGAGTAATTTTTATTGCTTCCTACCATTGAGGTTCAACTTCAATTGAGGGGGAGCTAAGTGTTAGCTCTAGGTAGGCCCTTTGCCATTGATGTCAAAGGGGGAGAATAAAAGGTATAGGTACAGGTGTAGAAATAGGTACAAGGAATAAGTATAGGTTGTTATAGTAAGGGGGAGTTACTATAGGTTTTTTAGATGACAGTATGTGTAAGATTCAAGATGTGGTAGTTTTAGGATTGAGCTTGCCATCAATGACAAAGGGGGATATTATTAGAAATATTTTCATTGATGTCAAAGGTCTAGCATTACTAGTGATAAAGGCCCCATTGCATTTAATGATGTTTGTAATAGTTATATCTTGGCTAATGCGTGTTAATATTTATTTTATATTAATGAATATATTTTTGGTTTCATATAAGACAAAAGAAGGGCCCATGGAGAAGTCAAAGAGTCACAGGGTAAAGACAAAAGAAGAATGGGATGCATTTTCCCATGAAGAGTCATCTTGGGGAATTTCAAGAGTCACCAAGTGAAGACAAAAGAGGAAGGGAACAATTTATCATGAAGGGACACTTTGAGGAATACGAAAAGTCACCAAGATAAGGACAAAAGAGGAAAGGACATTTTTGCTTATGAAGGGTCACCACATGACTTTTCAAATGCAAGGATATGAATGGTCATGCAAGTTTGGCACCATTTTCTATGAGGATTGAAGGGTCACAAAAGGGGAAGGCCAAAGGTCATTTGGAAAGCTATAAATAAAGGCTTGAAAAGCCATTTGTAATGTGGGAGATAGAGTTGGATTTGAGATAGTAATATCTAGATTAGAAGAGTAGTGTGAGAGATGAGAATGATTTGTGTTTGTTATATCTAGCTTAGAAGAGCAAAGGTGAGAGAGGAAAGAGATATTGTAATGAACTATCATTTGTTGAGATAGCAACATTAAGAGATAGTTGTGTGGTATACACAAAGGGGTTGGTGCTCATGAATTATTGTTGTGTTGGTGCTCATCAAAGGGGTTGGTGTTCATATGGGTTGGTGCTCCTGTGAGTTGGTGCTCATGAATAGTTACTGTGTTGGTGCTCAGCAAAGGGGTTGGTGCTCCTGCAAGTTGTTTCTTGTGAATATTGTGTTTTGATTCGGTGCTCATTCATATACTTGAGATTTTTCTTTGTTGTTTTTCCCACATTGGGTTTCCATGTTAAATCTAGTGCCTCTCTCTATCTTATGTGGTGTTTATTATTTCAATTTTATTGCATATCTTGAATGTATGTTAAAGTGGAATTTCATTAAGGGAAAGTTCATAAGATATATGATATACTGATTCACCCCCCTCTCAGTATATCCCATGTTTAACATGGTCACCGACATACAACATTATTATTAATATTATTAATCAAATCCATGCTATTTGAAAATATGTTTGATGATAACTTAACAATCAATAGGCTCCCAAATGCATTAGATAGATATGATGTTTCATAATAGTATTAATGGAATTTTCTTAGTTCTCAACAAAAATATACCATTTAAAATTATACAAATAATTGAAGTGGAATATTATAATAAATGAGACCAAAATTAGGAAAGTAATTGAGGTACAATGATAAACTAGGTTCCCAACAACAATTGATTATGCCATATTAAAATTGTGAAATATTATTATTACTCAAGTTCTCCATGTTATTTTATTTTATGTTAATTTAGAACATAGTGGCAACTTTTGAAGATTGTTCCTTATAAAAAGTGTTTTTTTATTATGATTTGAAGAACCTAATGATGACTAAGTTAAAATTATTATTCTTTTGATTTAATGGTTCCTATTATGATTAAAATAAAAAAATGTATTTTTGTATTTTTTTTTATAGAACCTAATAACAACTAAGTTTCCAACATAACTTATTAGATAAAAAGGTTCATATTATTATTAAGGGTGTCACATTATTTCCATGTGTTTTGATAGATGTAATGTTTGTTCTAAATATTGTTTCTTGTATATAACATATTTTAAATATGCATGTAAAATTTATTCATGAAGCTAATGGATTCTAATTTATTATCATTGTTTATAACACATAATTTATCAATACTTTTATTAAGGTTATCAATGTTATTTACATAATAGTTTGTTAGGATCATAGTGATCACTAGGTTCTGAATATCATTATATAGATATCAATAATCTTTTTACAATTAATCATAGTGACCTTTATATATACATATTGAAATGTAATTTACTTATTAGATATATTTTTAGGGATAATGTCTTTGGTTTATCAGCTTTCATTCATCGAAATATCCTTTATTGAGAGGGTTGAGAATTAGTAAAATGTGATAATGATTGGTCTATAGTGTTACATTCTCTATAAAATTATTACATAGGCATGTGATTATTTTTTCAAATATATGATGGAGATAAATAAATTGGAATGGCTATCAATGCAAAAAATTTAGACATAGAAACATTAGTTGTACAAATAGAAGTGTCAACAAAGACACAAACAAATGCATTATTGATAATATGGAACCATAAATGCATAATTTTAAAAAAGAATAAATTTAATAGTCAATAAAAGTCTAAAAATATTATTATAAAAGATATGGATGTTAGTTATGTGAGTTTATAATATTAGATACAACTTTTTATGGGGATGTTGAAAGTATTTGTAAAAAAATGGTGAAAATTTTAAAGAAACTCTACCAATATGCATGAAGTTATTTAGTATGAAAATATTTGAATAGGAAATCTTTACTTTACCTACCAAAAAAATACACCAAATAATTCACTATGTTTTATAGGATGTATTTGGCATGTTTGGAAATTGACTCCTTATTTTCTTGAAATTTTACATTTCATGACAACACCCCCAATTCGACTCATACATGAAATTAGAGGTGTTTTAAGGATAGGTCCAATAATATTTTTAGAATGGGATATCAAACCTATATCCTAATGTACAAGGCTTAGGTCACATACAAAGTCCTACAATATCCTTTAAGCTTCTAAAATGGTAAGACATTGATTAATTTTTAGATTACCATTATGGATGGATGTGCATTTGAGAATAATATTTTTGTCATCCATAATTCAAAAGTTTTGAGTCACAAAGTTAGGTTTGTTGAGGATGTCTGAATAATTTATTTTTTTACACAATAAGAAAGGAAGTTCATGAGGAATCATATATGGATGCTTGATGCTAGATAAAGATATGTACATGTTTTCCACCCTTAGATGTATAAATGAGGATTCATGAAGGCTAATACAATAAATAAAGTACACACACTTCTTGAACATGGGATGAACCTCATATCAAATAAATCATACAAGATGATAAAATCATTATTAATCCTTGGATCCAATATTATTTTGCATGGAATCAAGCTATACAGATTGGTTTATAGGACTATAATAATATTTAATTTAGATACTAGGTCAAGTGATTGTGATGAATTTCAAATTTAGTCATTGGAATTGAGGTCAAAGTTTTGAATGACTCACAAATAATTCAAGGCAATTTTTTTCATAATTGTGCTTCAATTCTAGACTTGAATAGTTTCTCAAAAATTACTTTAAATTTTAAGTATAAAAAGGGTGTATACTAAAGGGAAGTATAAAGGTGAACATAGTATTCATTATTCAAAATTTAAATGCCTTACCTCATAAATTTCCTCAACAGGTTCTATAAGAATCAAAGAAGAAGCAAAATTTTCATGTCTTTCACTTGTCAAAATCAGACACCTCTACAAGCAAAGGGGTCAAACTATAACATGAATACAACTAGAGGGGTCATAATCCAACACCATTATAAGTAGAGGGATCAAGAATTTACACCCCTAAAACTAGAGGGGTCATAATCTAATACCCTTGTAAGCATAGGGGTTAGAATCTTACACCCTAACAAGCAAAAATTATCAAAATAGGGTCCAATTTCCCTTGGGCCATAATTTTCACATATGAAATCTATTTTACCACTTATTTGATAAATTGTAAAGATAATTTGATGAATATTTTTTTAATTAAGGACACATGATGATAAAATTTCATATTGAATTTATAAAATAAAGGGGGAGGATCATAGTTGTCTAAGTAGGATGAAATTTTAGATTGTAAAACTTGAAATGCCTTATCTAAGAAATTTCCTCAAAAGGTTCTATAAGAATAAAAAATAACCAAAAGTTTCCTAAGAATTTTTGATTTTTTTAATACAGCCTTTCAAGCAAAGGGGTTAAAATCTGACAACCCTGCAAGTAGAGGTGTCAAAATTTGACACCCTGATAAGTAAAAAATGTCAAAATAGGGTTCAATTTCCCTCAAACTATAAATTTCACATCCTTAAACCATTTTGGATCTAAATAAATACATTATAAATATAATTTTATAAATAAATTTTTACATCAAGAACATATGGTGCAAAAACTTCATCTTGAACTTATAACATAAAGGGGGAAAATCATAGTTGTTTAAGTAAGGCATAATTCCAAATGTGTCTAAGCAAAGTCCAATATACCTTGCACCAAAAATTTCACATATGAACACTGATTTGGATATATTTTAATTAAATATAAATATAATTTGATGAATAACATTTTTCCTCAAGGATCTATGGTGCTAAAATTTCATTATGAACTTTTAAAATCAAGGGGATAATCATAGTTACAGAAACATGGTGAAGTTCATAGTTTTCAACTTGGGCAAAACTATCAAGTCACTTTTTCAAGTTGTGAAAATTGGTCATTGCATTTTTTAAATGGTAAAAAACACCAAAACAATATATCAAGTCATGAAAATTGGTCAATTCACTTTTTTAAGTCATGCAAAAATACCAATGCATTTTTGCAAGTCATGCAACTTGGTCATTTCACTTTTTCAAGTTGTGTAAAAACAATAACACATTTTCTTAAGTCATGAAAATTGGTCATTGAACTTTTGAAAGTTGTGAAAATATTTCAACACATTTTTGAAAGTTTTATGTCATGACAAAACACCAATGCACTTTTTTAAGTTGCAAAATTGGTCATTGCACTTTTACAAGTTGTGAAAATTTGTCGACATACTTTTTCAAGTTTCAAGTTACACAAATTTTCAAACACACTTTTTTAAGTAATGCAAATTGGTCATTTAAATTATTGGTAGTTTTGAAAATTTTAATTCACTTGGTTAGAGCATTATTGGGTGACTGCATGAAAATACAGGGGAAGATTGCTTTGCATTGTGATAGTCAAAGTACAATTCACTTGGTGAAGAATGTAACATTTCATGATCACACAAAACATATTGAAATCAAGCACCAATTCATTCAAAGGGTGGTGGAGGAAGACAAGATCCTGTTGAAGAAAATTGACACCAAATAAAATAATGTTGATATGTTGACAAAGTTGGTCAGGACAGAGAAGTTTGAATGGTGCAAAAATTATCTAGGCTTGTTGAAAAGGTGATGAGGGCAGCATTTGGAAATTGGTATCTAGATGGAATAATACATGTGTATATTTACTTCAAGTGGGATAATATATTTTTCAAATTTCAAGTTACATAAATTTCCAAACACACTTTTTCAAGTCATGCAAATTGATTCATTGAAAAATATAAAAAGTTGTGAAATTTTCTCAACACATTTTAAATTTTTTTAAGTTGTGTGTTTTCATTAACATGATTTTCAAGCTCCTAAACATGAAAAAAATGTGGTTACATAGTGTAACCATCAATTTTAACCTATAAATATAAATTTGAGGCGCATTTATAATGTTAGATTCACTTGAGATTAGGTTATATTTTTACTGGTTGGATTATTTATAGTAATTTTTTTTAAAAGATGGATGGAAGGAATATGTGTGTACATCCCCACAAATAATCAATATAAAACTGATTTATAGGACTTTGCACCATGAATCTTTCTAGTGAATGATATGCATGAGTATGTTAATTCATTTTGATTCTTGTTATTTAAATTTGTAAAATGTTGTTGTTAGATAGTCAATGAATTCATAATTTTTAGTGTAGAAGTTATGTTGAATATGTACTATAAACTTTGTTGTTGGTAAACCTTCGTGAGATTAATAATAGGATTTTATGCCTATTTTTATTGAGAAATATAGGGTTGTTGAATATCCTTCTTTGTAAAGCTATCCAATCTCCTTGGTGTATGTACCATATTATTATTTATAGAACATGTCTTTCCTATCCCATTTCTATGATAAAGGCTTCCCATTTTATAATCTTAAATATTGAGATATTCTAGTGAGTCTTTGTGTGTAGCTACCTAGGGTTGTCCATCTTTTCTAGGGATATCATAGTAGCTTTTGTGTTTAACTAGATAAAATAATCCCATTAATATTTTATCCTTTCCTTTCTCATTTTATCTTTCTTCCCATCATTCCCTTCATTTCCTTTATATCTCCTTTCTTTATTTTTTAGTTAAAAGTACAAAACCCACTTAGAAAACATTTTTTTAATGTAAATAGCTTTGAATAACCCTCTCCCTAATTTTCATTTTTAGTTTTAAATAAAGGTAGATCCACTTGATAATAGGAGAGGGACTTTGTCCCCATGTTGTTGATTGAAAGTCCACATTTGTCCCCTTGACAATTTTTTAGCCAACACTCCTTAAATCCACACATATTAGATTTGAATAAATATACCAAATTGTAGATGCTAAATATGGTTTTGGACACTTGGAAATGTAAAAAATGACTTATAATTACCCTAAATAGCTTATGCATCTCCAAACAACTCTCATTCTCCATTCGCACACACCTACATATTAGTTTTGAGCCCAATGATTTCTATGTTGCTATTAGTCACCTACATGAACCTCCCAGTCAATGTCAAATTAGTTAAATATCATTTTTAAACATTTTAAGATCACCACATTTTCATTCCTTATCTCCAAAATAGTAATTTCAGACTCACACAATAAAATCAACATTATTTTATTGAGGTTGATGTTACCATTGTTTTCTAAATAATGACTATATTAAAAAAATCAAATCATTCCTATATGTTAGACCATTAACCTAGCATGTTACTGGAATTTTAACCAATTAAGCACATATAAAAAAAATAAAGGCATCCATTTAGAATTATCAAATACCTATCAAATATATTACTACACATTAATAAAATCTATGTTATTCTTCCCACATTATAAATCAATCACTAGGAATAGTCATTAACAAAGTTTGAATCACACCAATCCATGTCAAGAGATTTTTTCAAGATCAAAGCCATAATTTTAGATGCATCCATATAGTGAAAGATCATAATTTATCTATCAAACCAAGGGGAATAACTATTTGTGGCTATAATTCCCTCTTTGTAGTACTAACAATATTGGCAATGGTTAATCATTAGCAGGGGTGATTGGGGTTAGCCCAACCCCAATTAAACTCTCTCCCTTTTTATGGGTTTTCATCCTTCACAATTATAACTAAGGTTTCAAAGAGAAGGAATTTTATTTATAGAGGTACAGATATAGTGAAGGGTCAATGATCACACATACAAATACATATCAAGTAGGCTTACTACACTACATAGTCACAAAGAGGCATAATATTCTAGGATAGCAATGCCAACTTCATGTCATTTGTGTCCGAGGAATCTAACCCAAACATAACATTAGTTTCCCACTATGCATATAAAATTATTTCTATATCCAAATGAATCATAAACCTATTTACAATATCTTTCTACTATCAAAACATAATAACAATCAAACAATAAATCTAAGTATAGTTATCTTCTTAACAATTTTCATAAATACAAAATTACATTGTCAAATCTATCTCACTTAGTTAAATTAAAATTTATGGTTGATTATCATATCTTAAAATATTAATTAATTATAAAAGTTTATCCTATTTTGATTCACACTAATACAAAAATAGGGTAAACATATTGGTCTACCTTTATATATCTTGAACATCATAAAACCCTAGGTATCCCTTAGGGTTTTATTATTCCTTATAGGGTTTTTTTAGACTTATGGTGTAGGGGTTTATTTTTATATCTAATTTATGGTTTTACCTCACATTAAAAATTACATACAACTTTAATAAATTAACAATGTTTCTATTAGTTCACTCAAGTCATGATTGCAATCATTTTATATTGTTATAATTTTATATGTATAAGTAGGATTAAATATTTAAACACTAATAAAGATAAAATGAATAAATAATAATTATTATCCTCCCTTAATAAATACCCCATTGATGAAACTATTATGATAGTTGAGACCACAAATAATCAAGGGGATGCTAGCAGTAGTCATCCTCACACATATAAATTTGAAGATGAGTATAAAATAAAATTAACTCAATTTATTGACCAAAATACACAAATGCATGATGAAATGTTGTATGTATCTTGATAAAAAAATAATATAGCCCAAGATACTTCATATGGAAAAAAATATGACCCTTTCTATGATACTAATCAGATCACTAGTGTTGATATTATTCCTATGACTCCAGTTACACATGTGATGTCTACTCAAGCTTTGGGGGAAACACAATGTATCCCAAAAATTTACATGCCTATTCCTATGTGGGATATTTATTCTCATCATTTTATTACTATGAAAATTACATAATCTACATTACGTACTACACATGCTATATGCAATCAGAAATGCATCATGTCTATAAATCAATCCTAACTCAAAGAAGACATATCATACCATATACTTCTGATTGGGTTTATAATAAATAATAAAGAACATGACCAATATGCGGATCTAATAGACCTATTTAGGGGAAATATTACCACAATACACTATGCTATGGAGGGTTCCAAATCCTCCAATCAAGCATAATCATGCAATAACCCTAAGGAAGTCCTAGGTTTTGATATCTCACTAAACTAATAACAAGTAAAGTAAAATCGAATCTAATGATCACCAAAGATTATGGCATAATATGGGGGTTAGTAAAAAAATAAAACATGCATAGGAGAATCTCAATTAAGCTATGTATGAGCAAGACCCTAATACATGTAATAAGAAGAGTAATATTATTCGAAGCTAATACTTATGTTACTTTTATCTACTAAAGAGAGGAGAAAATTTAAAGAATACTTACCTAAATGATGAACCCATAGAGAATCAATCTCTGCTTTGGCCAAGGGGGATTCATAAGAGGTTGTTGTGGTTTGTAATAATCACTAATAAATATGAAAACATCCAAGACTTCTCCACAAGACTAGATTCTCCAAGTAGAAACCCTAAGCTAAGACTCCTCAATTAGAATGGTTGAAGAGCAGATTATGAAAAAGTGCAAGTGAATAATAACTCTTGTTCATTCCTAAATAATGATGAAATGATCTTGTATATATAGGTAGATTTAACCCTAATCCCTTCTAAAAGTTTTAGCCAATAGGGTTGACCCAATCGACCTAGTAAAATTAAGGACAAAAATTCATTAGGTCACGGGCTATGTTGGTTAAGAGTTGACCTAGACCCTAAATGACTTTTACCCAAAATTGTACAGGGTCGACCCAGTCGACCTATTACATCTAAATGTCAAAAGGGGTTTAAGGTTAGGAAAAGAGAGATGAAAATTTGGAAAAGACTGGAGGAGTATGCAAATAAGGAGTAATATCTTAGGTACTAGTTTTATGATCTAGTTGAATTGGTAATAAGTGGTAACAAGGGATACCAATCCTAAGAAACACCAATGGTCTACCCACCCCTTTCCTAGTACACCCTTTGAGGTATTCACTTTGAGAGATTGAGACTTGAAGGGTTCCTATAAGATACAAAGTGTCATTATTTTATAAAAATTTGGAAATATTATGTGTATACACACTCCATTGAGAAGATTATTATAGTTTTGTAAGATAAGGTATTACGGTTAGAGAAAAATATATCTTGAGTTAGTCACTCATTAAATTCACATACTTTACTCCATAATATATTATATCCTATGATAGAAGGATATTCCTACCTTTATGGGGTTTATCTCTAAAGATCATATTATATGATGGAAATTGTGATACAGAATAACACCTTTGATCCTTTCATGCAACATGCTTATATTATCAATTGACAACCATTTATTGACCAAGTTATTTCCATAAAGTCTAAAATATTATGCCTTAAGATGGATCTATGACATTCCACCTCAGTTAGTTAGTTTCTTCCTTCCTATATATTATCAATTTTTATAAAATCTCTATTAAAATTCATAAGAAAATATCTTGTATATAAATTGAAAAAATTGTGTAAGGGTCTAATGAACAAATTAGTGAATATGTAATTTGACAAAAGACCATGTTAGATAAGATGATTAATCTTATGGAAGATAATAAGTTATAAGATATCTGTATGAAAATATTTATTGAACCACTTCATAAGTCCATATACTCAAGAAAATAAAATATGTTAATGAGTTATGCCATATAGTGAGAGATCATGAATTCAAGATCATTTCACTCAATAAGATTAATTACACTCCTCCTCCTCCTCCTCCTCCTCCTCCTCCTCCTCCTCCTCCTCCTCCTACTACTACTACTACTACTACTACTACTACTACTACTACTACTACTACTACTACTACTACTACTACTACTACTACTACTACTACTACTAGAATTTTCAAGGCAAGCTGAATTACAATGGAAAATTAATTGAGAATAATAAGGAAGCCAAGCTTAAAATTAACATAATATCACAAACTACAAATAGGATTATTTCACCTGCTCCATAGAGGAGGCATTTTTCACACTTGCCTCAACCTCCTAAAAAATAGATACAAACATTACTTTATTTCAACCTTTTATCTCTCCCTCCACCATTAGCAGTTGATATAAGTAAACTCTTAACTATTGGATATGATCAAAATGCTTATTATGATTATCGCATGATGTGTTGAACATTATATAAATAAATACTTTAAGGTAAAGCACAAGATACAATATCTTATTGATGAAAACACTATTTATTTAATCATACCCATAGAGGAATCCATATGACAATCAGATGGGAACTATGAGTTGAAAATATTTAATGACCCATTTCCAAATCATGAGGGAACACAAACTAGAGATTATTCTAAAGTACATCATACATACCATATGTATCCTCCTCCTAAGACACATAGCCATCCAATATAATATATTATTGGCATAATTATGAGTATATTATTATAGGGACTAATGATTATATTTGATGATAATGAGAACATCTATAATGAATCATACTTATAGATACTATCCATAGAAGCTCACATTGATGAACACCATATACAAAATGTTATGGTTAATAATTATTCAAATGAAAATATTTGCACCATGACACTTCTCAAATCTATTAGATACATAAAATCATATACAAGATACTTCAAGATTGGTCAAAAGGTTTGATGGACATACACATGAAACCTTGACATCCTATTAAAAAGTAGTGGATAAAAACATAGCGATTAAAAAAGTAGTTTGAAAATGGTAGTGAGGATAAAACATAGTAAGTTAAAAAAGTAGCAAGGACAAAACATCACATGAACAAAACATAGTAAAAGATGATCTCACATAGAAGATGAGAAAACTTTCAACTAAAGGTCCAAACTCACGAAATCATATTTTCCTTTGTTATTTTCGTTGTAAATTTGGTACATTACTTTTCCAGCATGAAATGTTAACTAATATCACCAAAATGAACTAAACAATAAATAAACAATGTAATAATAATTAAAATGTCCTAATTATGCTCTTTAAAACATTACCAATATCATTGCATTTTTACTCATTATGTTTTGTCCTCGTGAGGTTTTTGTCATACTACATTTTTATCATACTATGTTTTTACCACTACATTTTTTACCACTACATTATCACATAGAGTTGAAACCTTTAGACGTATTATGTTACCTATTTAGGTAGGCCTCACCATAGTGGATAATTAATTATTAAATATATTGATTAATGTGGTCTTTGACATGTTGTTGGGATGCCCTTAAAATTAAAATATCTATTTAGTGCCATCTATAGTACATCAATGTGTCAAGTACAAACACTACTATAGGGTAGTTACAATTCTAGGCATTTGATATATGTACCTTTTTTAGTCAATGGTATCCCCTACTCCATCCTCATAAATATAGTTGGTTATTACTCCTATTCAAGATCATTATTCAAATGAAATTATTGCACCCAGCTAGAATATATTTATACTTTTAGTGTAGAGGAGAGTGGTTGATTATCATAAGTATCTAGTTTCATAGTAGTTATCATATTAGAGGGTTATTGTATGTTCTCAGAGGCCTTTATATACTATACCATGTACCAAGATAGTCCCATAGATAATTCAACATGTTGTAAAATGAACATAAGCACATATGCATTCTCCTTCTATACAACAAATTCCAAAGAGTCTTAGGAATTATATATTTACTCATCATACAAAAGATACCATGCACAATGATGATGATGGTTACATTACAACACATGATTAATTTTAATAATTAAATACACTTGCACCTATTACTTTTTGTTCACATAATATATCCTTGACACCATATAATATAGGTACCTTACATTAATAACACATTGATTGGATAATTGGATAACACTTATTCACATATTCACATAAATTCAAAAATATAAAAATAAAAATATTCAATAAAATACAAAAAAATCAAATGTAAAAAAAAAGGACTTGAAGATGATATGAATTTATAGACTACATTATTTGCATATGTTATTTATCACATGTTTGGTAGATATCATATTATTTTTCATACACATGCATTTCATGGTATATGAGTGTGATGTAGGACATACAAATCATCCATGGAAATGTGAATGTTTGGCCTTTCCTATACCTAGGGGCATCTACTTCCAAAAAGTTAAATTCTCATAGGTTATATATTTATATGACCTTTTTACCATGTTAATCTACATATATTCCTTATACATGCTTTGATAGCTACTCATTTCTCACATAGTGATACTTTACTTTGATGAGATTCTAGCATATATGGATAGTGAAGACTAGTTTTTACATTTTATATACTTCAATTTTGTTACTTTACATGATATGGTAATTATTGTTGTATATTATATGTAGCCCCTTTTCCTTGTTTTATGTGACATATTTATGTCATTTACATGTGCCCATGGTCTTGTTTTTGGATCCTTAGCCTTGTTTATTGCATCATTTTAACCCCTTATTTTTGTCTCCTTAGCCTTATTTGTTATGTCATTCATGTTCCTTGTTAATGGCTCTTTACCCTTATTTATTGTGGTATTCATGCCTTTTATTTGTGGATTCCTTAACCTTTATTGTTAGAGACATTTATATCACTTTTAGGTGGCTAGTTGGAACTATGTGTGACATTATATTCTATTACATGATATCGCATGTTGAGCTTGTGTGATTACTGAGTTTTAATGTGTTGTGATCCATATCACACACTTCCCATTTTTTTGTTGTGCCATGATTTAATATATGCAATTCCATATGAATAGTATTATTTAGTGATAATTATTATTGTATTCTTCATAAATACATCTATATTGACATACCACTTAAATTCCTTTGCATTCCATATGTTACATACATGCTTTAATGTTATATATATCACTATGATGTCATACTATCTATATGATGACATGATTTTACATGATATTATATCTATAAATGACATGATATAATTCACTTCTCATTTGTTATGAGTGACTTATGATTTATCCATCACCACCAAATGGGGCATATTATTGGGCCTTTTTCATAGAAAATAAAACATATACGAGTATATTTGAGTATGTTATATAAATTTATAATTTTAAATGTGATTCAAATATCAAATTGGGATAGTTATTTGTAATTTTCATAAATTTTTTTGGGGCACATGTAGAGCATATATACTCAATTTTACACTCCATGAATAATATATTTCAAATTAACACACATTCAAATATATTTGGGGACATGTGTAGGGCACATGTATTTCATTTTATAGGACATATTTAGTTGGACATGGCACTAGTTTATGCACACATATATACCATTTCAGATTTAATTGGGTATTATGATAGTTCATGCACACTATAATAGATTATAGTTGGCACCGATTCATTGGGGCATGATGCTAGTTCATGCACAAGTATTTTCAAGAGTTTTCATTTATAAAACAAATTTGAATCTATAAGTCTATTTACAATGGCTGATTAATAATATTGAGGTCATGTGTGTTGAGGTTCAATGATACTAAATGGCCATGTGATTACACATATTTAACCCATTTTGTGGTTCCAACTTATTATCTTGGGGTTACAAGATCAATGTTGGATTGGTTGTATGTAGGTTGGGGGTACTTGTCTTCGAATTTATGGCCCTTACCTTATTAAAATTTAAAATTGGAGATTTGATCACCCTCATTTTTACCATGTAATGTATGTGTTTGAGAAAGGAATCAAAATTATCCAATGCTTCGACAAGGAAAAATCAACTATAATAAGTTACAAGGTAACATGGTTTACTCACATACATGTGTAATCCTTCCTTGATCTTTCAAATTTTAAGTTTCAAGTAAATTTAATATTTAATGTTTCATTTTAGGGATATGACCACTATATTTTCATTAAAGTTTTTGTTTGGAGCAACTTGTATATTTTTAGACTTCTCCTAATGACAAGGTGTGTTATAGATACTTAAGTATACCATTATCCTTATACTCTAGTATTTTCATTGCATTAAATTACTAAAATAAAAATGGACATTTTAAAAAACTAAAATCTAGTTTTTAAGATTTAGAAATTTTAGTCTTGCCCTGAACTTATCCTACATGAATTGTGTATCTTCAAACAATTCTCACTTGCCACTCCCACACACTTACAAGCTATTTCTGAGCTCAATCCATTATAATTTTCTATTAGTAGCCTATATGAACCTAATATTATGTCCTAAATTATTTAAATATCATATTCAAACATTCCTAAATCACCACATTTACATTCCTATCCCTTAGATGGTCACATCAGACTTAGATATTAACACCAAATCTACTATCTTGAAGTTTGCATTATTATCATTCACCTAGTAATAATTATTTTTTCAAAATTAAATCATTCCTATAAGTTGTCCCATTCACTTAGTGTGTCGATGGTATGAAAATTTACCAAATTAAATGCATACATGTACAAATCAAGGCCAAAATTATTATCTACAAGTAATTCTCAAGTACCTATCAAATTCATTATTTTACATTGAAAAAATATGCCTTATTCTTCCCAAATTATAAATAAATCACTAGGATCAGTCACTGACCAAGTCTAAATCATACCAAGCTAGGTCAAGTGTGAAAATTGTAAAGATAAAAACTAATATTTATAGGTGCATCCATATAGTAAAAGAACACAATATCAAAATCACACTAAGGGGAATAACTATGTGTGTCTTGAACTCTTGATGTAGAGTATTGGGTACATATGCAGTGGCCAATTATTAGTGGGGTTGATTGGGGTCATCTTATCCAAATTACGCTCTCTCAATTTTTATAGGTTTTCATCCTTCACAAATAAACCTAGGGTCTTAAGGATTAAAAATATGATTTATAGAGATGTGAATATAGTCAAGGGTCAAAGATATCACATATAAAGACATTAAATCATGTACATGACATTATACAGTCATAAAAATGTAGAATATTCTAATATAATAATGTTAGCCTTAGGTCATCTCCATCTAACAAATCTTCCCCAGGATAGGCATTAGTGACCCAATGTACATATATAGTCAGATCTAGATCTAAAGGAATCATAAACATTCTTCTAGTATCTTTCTAATATTAGAACATAGTCATAGCCAAGTATTCAAATATTAAAACTAAGTATCTTGATCTCCTTAACACCATCCATAAATATCAAATTGCATTATCAAATATATATCAATCAATTAATGTTATACATATGATTGTATACCATTTATTAGAATCTAAATTTATTCTATAATTTTATCCTATTGTGATTCACACTAATCCAAAAATAGGGTAAACACAAATCGAATACTTTGATAAAACATATTGAAACATCTTTTGACAAGGTATAGTCTTCAACAAAAAACATCTCAAGTTGTTTCTTTATAAAGAAGAAATATTTAAAACTGAAATAGATCATTTTCATATAACACCAGAGAAATGTCACTTTCATATTTTGATTGAATCTGATATTTACTAGATATCCATTTCAATGTTTTACAATTCCATTCCTACTTATTGGGATGTTATTTTAATACTTTTAAGGAAATCAACAAAAGAAGTGGTTGATTAGTTGATAGAGATTATATATAAAATTTTGGGTCATTTATGATCTAAAGTAGTTAGTTTATTTATTATCATAGTTTGTTTATTAGCTTAATTTATTTTTAGTTTCTTGGGTTAGTTGACACATGTTAGTTGGTTGTAAAAAACAACTAATTTAAACCTATAAAAGTTTACATTAGTTCATATATAGGATAATGATTTACTTTGAATACAATTCTATATTATTATTCCACTATTCATGATCTCTTAGTAGTATCAAAGCCACATAAAAGGAAGAATTTTAATCTAGTTAAGGATTGAACAATATAATAGTTGTATGGCCTAAAATATTTAATCATAAGAGTTCATTTTTATTTTTTATTCTGATGCAAACTCCATCTAATGGTGATACCTAAGTTTGAAACATCATTTGATGGCACAGTCTGGCAATTCAAAGAAGAGTTACAAAATCAATTCTATTTTTATGATTTATAGAAGTACGGTCTAGAAATTTAAAGAAGATTAAAGTCATGGTGTCCAAACTAAAGTGACTTACTTGGTAATACCTATCAATTTCAAGCATTGAAATTTGAAACAATGGCTTATTTGGCATGGAGAAGTAATATGCATTAGTTTATTTTTGGCAGAAATTTTACACTTAATGATGTGAAACATATGTGTAAGTTAAATTACAACCTTCCAACCCTAGAATTGTTAGGAAATGTTAGTCCTCACATTAATTTGTGATTATTATAATGTGAATAATTATGAGATTAATAATTTACTGTTAGTTTTATTTGGTTGGTAATTAGTTGTCGTAATATTGTTACAATAATGCTATGAATATAGATTATAATATATTATTTGTTTAGATATATTATTGTGAGTTAAAATAATATTACACACATAGGAGATTGCATAATCATATGGATTTGAGTGAGATATTAGTGGAGATATATTCTCCATGATTATAGGAATAGTTTCCTATAAAGTTGTAATGTATCATATGATGAAGAATAAAATAAAATAATATTATTGTGTGTTAAAATATTTATTAGTATTTTGTGTATTTAGGTATATTATTTTATGCATATCTGAACCAGTCTCATTATTTGGTATCAGATCAGGTGGATCTTGTAATGTATTCTTGAAAGTTTAAAGGGAAACTACAACATTATTGATTGCCCTAATTTATGGTAGTGGAATATCTTGGTGTTTGTTTTTCATTTAGACAACTACCTTAAGTTTGTTGATATTAATATTTAGATTTGTAGCTATGTGAGAAACACAATATTTCTAGAGAAAATATGAAAGTTTGAAGATATGAGGAAGAAGTGAAGAATAGTGTGGCACCTTATTCAAAGACATCTTCATGGGATTGACTAAGTATCTGATTTGCTTATCCTTCATAGGTCCACCCTTGGGCCAGACTATCACCATTTTATATCCATTTAATCATATCATTGCATATACTACCTATCCATTTAATTAAGATTTAAATGCCATTTATAAAGACATATTCTCTTAAATACAATGGATGGAATTAGAGAATATCCTTGGCAAAACATACTATGCAAAATTAATTTGTATATTTCAAAATTTCACAACTCCATGTCTACATATCCATCTATGGTTTGTGTTCATTATTATTTCTTCCTTGTCACTTACCAATATTGTCATAGACTCCTTTTGATACATGTTGCATTGGGTTATTCCACCACCAAGAGTTTGTCGACGTTGCATTGGAACCATAAAGCTCATAGTATATAACTCTTTTGTATCATTAGAAATTCATTTGTGTTAGTTGTGTCATTAAAAATTTAATATATGGATAGGTGGTGTTAGTAAATTTTTTGAGCTCAAAGTTTAATTGGTCATTTTATTTTATATCATCAAATAAAAAAAATTATTGTCTTTAGTTTCATTATGTCTTTAGTGTATTAAAATTGAGATAGTTATCTTATTTATATTTATTAATAAGTTGATGAGTTTATTTATAAAATATAGCAAGTATATGTGTTATATATGTCATTTTGGTCTTAGCCAAAATTTGAGTCATTTAGATTATTTTGTTTAAGTTATGTTATTTCCATTTCAAGTTTATAGTTATTTTTTATGTCAGTGTTTAGATTCAAAATAAAAATTGAGTCAGAATGCCAAAATCATTTTTATTGGTAGAGTCTATTGTAAATTATTTGGGTCTATTGTCAAAAACTCTCACTATATTTTTATAAAGTCATTTTTTCATTGAGTCAATGTCAAATATGTCAAATAAAATTAATATTTTAAAGGATGCATTATCACTTATACATGACTTCAAAACTATAAGGGGATATCTCCACTAAAAATTAATGCATCTGATCTTCATCGACACTTTTGATGAGTGAGTAGAAAACCTATAAGAGGTTAGAGGACACTAGAGGATGGAGGCTTTCTATTTCTCTCATTATCCACTAATGCATGTGCACTTATACTATAGTGGCACATATGCATCTTTTATTTTTAACACTTTATTTGTATGTGTGATGAATAAGAGGTGTATTTCCTATATTCCCACATAGGTTATTACATAAAAAGGTGTTTAGGAGATACATGAATGTGAAAATAGTTAGGAAATCATATAACTACAAAGATCCTCTAACTGCCTTACTTATTTATGAAGATGATCAACTAGTGAAATGTTTATTGCATTCACATGGAGTAAATATGGGATGCATTATTCACATAGTAGTGGTTATTTGCAACAATATTTAAATAATAGTATGTATAACTAAGAGTATGCATTAGAATATAATTCAATCTGAGTCAGTTTTTGGAGAGATGGGAGTGAAAGTTGAATAGATGGTTTTTGCTAGTAAGTTCCCACACTGTCATAGGGATTTGAGTGAGATATTAGTGGAGATATGTTTTCCATGATTGTAGGAATATTTTCCTATAAAGTTGTAATTCCCCATATGATGAAGAATGAAATAAAATGATATTATTGTAATTTAAAAAATTTCTTAGTATTTTGTGTATTCGAATCCATTATTTCTATGTTAATTTATGTAGATTTGAACTAGTCTCATTAAGAACCATGTGGGATCCACTAAGAAAGATAAGGAAATAATTATTTTCAAATTCAAAGTGAAAAACAATTGATAAAAGATTTACCATGCAATATTTTTATTATTATTTTCAATTTGAAAACCCATGGATATTTGTAATATTTTTATTTTATATTTCTAACTTTGTTTATGGGGAGTTAGATAAACTTATTTTATTAGTTACTTGTCATAATGGGAGGTCAAGGGTTCAAAATGATTTGGTTATATTTTGATAATTTTTTATAGAGTTATATCAAAGATATAATGGTGATATAAGGGTGTAAAAGGTGATATAAGGTGTTTTTTAATTTTAAAAAAGTCCCATAATCTTTTATAAATTAGAATCTATTTGATGGGTAAAAGCAAAACCCTAATAACATTCCTTGATTATTTGCTTTTACACCATGGCTAAAATTTTAAGTTTGATCTCTGAAAACAACCGATTAACACCTAAAAACTACAAGGAATGGATCTTTCACATGGAAAACATAATCATTTTTAATGACTTGTGGGAAATAGTAGAAAAAAGCACACCACCTAATAAAGCAAGCAAATTAGTAGAATATTAAAACCATGATAAATATGAACTCACACTATTTAGATCATCTTGCACTATACAATTGATTCTTCACATTAAATATGTTAAAATTATATAATGGAAGCATGGAAATAATTGAAGTATTTGTATGAAAAATAACCTGCATATAATAAGATTGACTTTCTAATGCAACTATTAAAAAATAAATTGCTTGATGATGAAGATGTATCTAAATATATTTATTGGATAAAAAAATTGAAATAAGAATACTACGTGATAGGAGGAAATATTTATGATGACATGATCATTTACATCACACTAAATGTCCTCAATTATACATATGCCAATTTTGATGAAATGTTATAGATTAGTGAGAAGATAAATGGTGCAAAATTTGACTCTATTTGTGAGCTATTAATTCAACATGAGTGACAATATATAAAGAAAAGAGTAATCCTACTTAAGAGGCTCACTATAAAAATGCCAAGTCACATCAGCCATATCAACACCATGTACAGAGGTAGTTTCATAAACACTCTCTGAGACATTATCCATGCCATTTTAGAAAATCTCCACAACAATCTCATCACCACTCTCTAGGATATTCAAAACATAAGAATCACCATAGGCACTCTTATCATTCTAATGGTTTTTCTAGTGATTCAAATTATTTTGAATCTCCTCAATGTAGGAAAGAGCCCCAATGTTTCAAATGTGGTGGTATTGGACATATTGTAGATGTATGTCCTTCTTGATGACCCCGCTCTCCACATAAAAAGAGTGATGAGTCAAATTATGTGGATCATTCTAGTGGAATATATTCTACTTACTCCAACTATTTAGATTATTCTAAAACTTGGTCTAATTAGGAGGCATCTTATATGGTTGAGGTCTATTATCTTAATAGACTTGACAATTTATTCTAAGTCATCAATGATTCACCCATATTATGAAAACTACTATGATCAAGACTAAGATCTATTTTAGTAGCATTTTTTAACTTGTGTTCTTACTTTCTTCTAGTTTTGGCTTTCTATACTTAATATTCATGACATAGAGAAGACACAATTGTTTGATTTTGGGTTTTTAGTTGCATAGCTTCTCACCTTTCACCTAATACAAGAGAAGATATAACATTTGCTTATCTTTGATCAGTCATCAATGATATTATTAGTTGATAGGGATTGATGCCACTAGTAGTGTTGATAAAAAGTCATAAATTTTTTTTGGACATCATGGAGATGTGCCATACATAGTACAGTTGGTCACTTGGTTGTACTTTTGGGTGCAACATTATGTGGATCAATGTAGTTGGATAGGTTTTAATCATTTTCTACCATAGCATGATATGATGATCACATGGTATGATTAGGCCTTGATCATGTTCATCAACCTTTTATGCCACAACTCATAGGGTGGGCTTCTTTATGGAGTGACATCAATTTTGATCAGTATCGAGAAGTACAATACACCAATTATAGTTGCTTCAAGGTTTCTTTGATGACTTCAGATTCATTTCTCTAGTTATTTCATCTTATATACCCCATTGGATCAAGGGGAAGTTTTTTGGGTCATTTATGATCCATGGTAGTTAGTTTATTTATTATCATAGTTTATTTATTAGCTTAATCTCTTTTTGGTTTCTCGGGTTAGTTGAAACTTTCTAGTTGGTTGTAAAAACTATCTAATGTAAAACTGTAAAATTTTAGATTAGTTCACATAAAATATAATGTTTTACATTGAATATAATTCTATATTATTCCTCCACTATTTTTGATCTATCATAAAAATATAGGATAATAATCTATATATTATGGATGGTCAACATACCATCTCAACAAAGAAGATTTTTTTCTCACAATGCTAAATATGGGTTACAACATGAGATAATAAAATATAGAAATGCCTATATTATTTCTACAAATGATTCGAGTAAGTATTTTTTCAAGATATACATACAACATAATTGATAAAAGAAGAGATGGGTGGATACACTATTTATTATCTAGTTGTACAAAGCCTATCCACTTTGGATTTCTAAAAATATGCCCTAGTAAACTAGTGTTGGAAAATAAGAGGCTAATAAATAAAATACTTTTTTAAAATTTTAAACATAATTAATATTTTATGAAACAACACCTATTACTTTAAAATTATTATAGTTTTGTTGTGTTAATTCTGAAAATGATAATTAAGTATAATGACCATATATTAATTATTAATTTTTACCTCCATTCAAACATTTTAAAATTGATGCCCAAATTTATTTGAGTGAAAGTAAACTGAAATATTTATGGCAAGTGGTCATTTATATATCTATGTAAACATATCTAAAAATGGATAGTTAATTTTGATTTATATAGATCTTGGGGCCTTGACTACTATTCATAAAAGGATAATCATGTGGAATTTCAGCCCAATTTTAAGGACCACTTTAATGTTAATTTTTTTAGAGGATCAAGAGGATTTACAAAAAGTGAACATGAATAACTAGTAGATAAAGTCCTCAAAATAGATATTTGGATTTGTCCTACTATGGACCCTCAATTTATTGTAGAAACATTAGATTTTTATTGTAAGAGGATTAAATAAAATAGACACATGCATGGAAAGGTTTTTTAATGATCCAAAGTGCATGATGGGAACAACCCATTATCGTTGGGCCATATATAATTAAATGTGATTAGTTTTTTTAAAATTCATAAAACACCTAATCTTTAGCTATTGGTATTGTTGGTGAGGATAAGAGTAAGAAAATGAAATTAGATGGAGATACCCCAGATCAGGGAAAGACAAAGTCAGACAATTAGCCTAAAATTTTGTAAACATATCAAAACATTTTAGATGATTACATATTTGATTCATTAAATAATAAACTTATAAGAGATAAATATACACATGAGTTTACTTGTCTATGTACATTTCCACTTCAATTAAAAACATTTTTCTATGTAATTACTTACTTATATCCATTGAACATTGATGTAGCAATTTGGGAATTTTGTAACCTAGTGACATAGATAAATGGAAAATGACATAATGGAACTATTGACCTTTATTGGTCAAAACATTACAAGTTACATTTTTATCTTTTTGATACATCTATAGTAAACCCAAATTTTAACTCAAATAATGAAAAAAATATATGAGAAAAAATAAAAATATTTGAGAAACAATCTATTTTAGTTTTTAAAATAAGTAAAATTTCCCCAAAGTCTTCTTTTATGTGTCAATGAAGTACACAATCTGCAATGTTCATAATGACAAAAACCTTAAGGATGTTAGAAGAGAGTTGGTTTTTTAGGACTAGATGCATGTTATGAATTTAGATGTTGTGACTCCATGGGATCTTAATATTGAGGGAAATTAGAATTATTATAAATTTTAATGGTCAAAATAGTTATAGGCACATGGCAACATTACCATTACCCTTTAATTATGGAGGAAACATTAAGATACATGTATCTATTAACTATAAATCATGTTCTCTTATTTGCATTATGTGAATCTATGAATAGGAGGTGTATATAAATTTTTATTAAAAATATTTAACACCAAATGAAGATTAGTTATAAAAA
Organism: Torreya grandis; assembly: GCA_037957365.1. Taxonomy (NCBI): domain Eukaryota; kingdom Viridiplantae; phylum Streptophyta; class Pinopsida; order Cupressales; family Taxaceae; genus Torreya; species Torreya grandis. The sequence continues at coordinate 428,629 of JARHVA010003541.1, forward strand.
ATTTATAATAATTACCTTTTTCTTATTTGTATTTTACTATACTTAATTTTATGTTTTATCATGTGCTTTTATAAATTAGACTTACACTGGATGAAAGATCAACTCCCATGAAGTATATTTTTTGGACATGTAAAGATGTCTAAATCTATTAATAAATAAGGAGATTGTATATGAAATTTTATATATACTTAAGATGCTCTTGAACTATAATAAATATCAGGTTTTAAAGCCTTAGTTGTGAATGAGGTGTTTGGGCAAATTTGTCTACACATAATAATTTTAAACTTTATCATTCATTGATGTTTTGTATATTATAAAAATATATCAAGTTTTAATATCTCTAAGTGCATGCCACTAAGGGTGCACCATAAAAGGGGTGGGTAGATTGATGTTGCTTTATGAAAGACATTGTTGCTCATTTATCATTCCTACATCCATTCTAGGTTCCTCAAATTTGACCATCTAAACTATATCAACCTATATTTTCCTACTATTTCAGCCCATTTAATGTAGTTATAACCATTATTCATCGTATCCCAACTACATTGATCATATCAATATAGTTTAGAGCATTATGGCACATAATTCATAACTATGTCAACTTGGTTGACATAGTTCAAGGTTAGTCAACCCACTTTAAATTAAATTGAGTTGGCTAATAATGTCAAATAAATATATAGGAGGGATTAGGATCATTCACCACTATAAATATAAGTTAAAATTTCAATCCAATAGAGAGGAATAATTATTTTTAATTGTTATTTATTGTACTTCTTCCCTAAATCTACATTTAGAGGACTTATTGCTTATATATTACCTTGGAGGTAAAACTTGTCTTATGAAGTATTGGATGCAATAAGAGGAGTGATTTTATCCTATATCTCTATTAAGAATTTTAGATCCTTAAAACCATAAAAATATATTGAAGAACACCATTGGCCAAGGGATACATTGAGGATCGACATGTTTTGTTTAAGGCAAATATATTCTAACCCTAACTCTTTCATTTTTATAGATAGAAGTTGCATAATATCTTGGTTAATGAATGTGTATCTTCTTTATTGAATTATCTCTACACTTTAGTATGTCTATAGGATTATTCAAATTTGTCATTTATCCACCTTAGGTATCCTAGCCCCCCATTTGATTACCATGGTTCCTTACCCATTTTGATATGTTTCTAACCCTTCCCATTACTTACATTACTTATTTGCAATAATAAACTATTTAAAAATAGAGATATAGTTAGAGATATTTCATTATGTTATTAGGCTAAAGGATTTGGGGACTTTTCCTTTGACATTGTGTTGTAGGTGATTCTCTTGCTAGGTTTGTGAATCCATTGGTCAAATCTAGAATCATTAAATATAATTAGGTTCCTTTGATTAAACTTATTCAAGTTCAAATCTTTAGTAGATATGATAGTTACAGGTTGATCCTAACCCATTGCATACATTCTAGTGAACCCAACATGAAACTAACCATTACCTTTCCATCTTCAATGAACTATGTCGAATAGATTGATCCCATTTTATTTAATTTTTATATAATGAACTATATCAAACATATCAATATAACTCAATCATAATTTATTTCTATAGGAAACTATATCGAATAATTGACATAATTTATCCCTGTAATTTTCTTAGTATGTTGTATCAATATGAACAACAGTTTTTATCATAGATTTGGTTTTTACCTTAACCAACTATATTGAACCACTCAATAGATTTATGTTTAGCCATATTTTCAGCCAACTATATCAAAATAGTTGATATAGTTCTATCTCAGATTCATTTTTTCTAGTCAACTATATCAATCAACTTGCCATAAATCTATATTTACATATTTAATTCTATCTAAACTTCATACAAGCCAACTATCATTGATCAGTTTGATCTAGTTCTATTTAAATTTTATTTTTCAATGAACTACATCCATTTGGCTGATTTAACTTTGAATTGCATTTATTTTAATCAATTATATCAACCTATTTGACTAAGTTCTATTTTTAAAACTAATGTTATAAAAATGTATCCAATAAATATATATATATATATATATATATATATATATATATAATTGTAATTTTAATTACACACACTATATCAATCTACTCGATACAGTTCTATATTATGTATAACTACACCAACCAACATTAATATAATTATGTTAGTTTTAATTTTCAAGCATAAATAAGATTTTTTTTTTAAAATTTATAAATTAATCATAATTTTTATTTCAATTTGATTGTCTCTTTATTTTAATTCATTAAATACTAAAAATCTATTTTTGATATTGATTTTCAAACTTTATTTTCTATTTATTTGGATTTCTTTGGAAACTATGCTTTGGTAGTTTTCAAACTACTTAACTATTATCATGAAGCGCTACATGATGTTTTGTTTATAATAATTATCTATTGTTTACACACATCATGGGTAAGGGGATTTCCCCAATACTCATATCCGTAGTATAGATACAAACATGAATTTTAGTTTCTATGTACTTCACAGTATATCGTAAACACCTAGGATTGACTTTTTAATGATCTTTAGGAAACCATCCATCCATATACTTTTGTAGTGCACTAGTTAGCAGTTAGCATCAAGAGTTTATCTGAATAGACCATTGAAATTGAGTTTAGTGGGATATGGGAATGTTAATTACTCCATAGTCTATGTTATAAAATAATAGGTTGACATTATCCAATGGTTGAGTCAATATCTATGAGGGCCTAAAAATTAGTCATATTTTAGTACATCTGCCTGATTTTATTTTCAAAAAAATAGTAAAAAAATATTTATTGAAATTTATTACTTTCTATTGTATTTTGGATTATAGTCTACATCAGTTAGCATTGATATAATTATGCACTATATGTTGTAACTACATCATATAGCATCGATATAGCTACATGTGTTTATAAATTGCATTAACCAACTTGATACAATTTTTTATGTTGGCATCCCTAACTCTATTATACATCTCAACATAGTCTATTTTTTTGTATCTAATCCCTCTAAATGTAAAAATACATAGAATAAATCAATATAATCCATTTTATACTTAGTTTCTCTCATAATTTTATCTTATATAATGCATAAAAAATCTTAACTCAATTTTTTTTATTGATACTTTCAATCTTCTCAAACTAAACTATATTGACTAGCTCGATAAATTATATTTATCACCTCCTACTTGTTTAACTCAATTGAACAACTCTATACAACTTAGTCTATGTTATCCTCATTTACATGCAAGGTCGCATCAAACAAACTGATAGAGTATGTTTTTCATCACTCTATCTCATAAACTACATCGAATAAACTTGATATAGTTTGTTGGTCATCATGTTATCTTCTAAAATATATCAAATAGTTTGATATAATCTATATTTTCTAACTCATAACCAACTACATTGACCAAATCAATATAGTTTGATCTAATCCACTAACAAAAACACCACCTTTTCACTAGACTGCATTGGATTGTATGATATGGTTTAGTTTTACCAACATAATAACCAATTACATCGGATTGGATGATAGAGTTAATTATCAATAACCAATCAAATTTTACTATGTACTCTGTAATCTAATTAGTCATCATGAGGTCACCTATTATTATTTTCATTGATAGTCTCAATCCACTTAGGTCTTACATGGGTTGTTCTTTTCTACCTACCTTGTCTACCATTGAACCTCACACTTCATGGTACTACTATTTTCAAAATCCATATAGATACATTGCTGTAATATGGTTGAAATAACTCAAAATGATGATCTAGATAATTCTAACATCTTTAGAAACCTTGATGATAATATGATTTATAATCCAAATAAAAATGTTAATTTATCTACATTTCATAGTAGGAGTGATTGATACCAACCTTATTAATCCTCCTCTCAATACCAATACTGGGAGTCCTCCCACAAAAAATACTAGTAATCCTACTTATACTAATTCTAATTAAAATCATCCTATCAATTGAACTCAAATTCTTTCATAAATGGTTCAACAAATTAATTTCATGCAAAAAAAAACATATAATCCCTAAATACTTCAAATGAAAAATCAAATCTTGTAAATTTCTATCCAACCTCTAGTCATCATGTCTCAACAAAATGAGATTTTTTTCCCTCCTCCACTTAGAGATGTCAATGGGAATATCATCCCTTAACCTACCATGCATAATAAAATGATATAACATCTTCAAAATGAACCTTTAACACCCTTCCTTATGTCCATAGACATAAATATTTATCCAACTATCACATATGATGGGACTAAATATCTTGTTATTTTCCTACATAGTTTGGCAATTTCTATAAGGAATGGGTACAAACTAATACCTTTTTATAATACTATGATTTTATGTCAAAACCTTCACATAAGATGCATTAAAATGGTATAACCAAATCCATAGACATTCCATTCTATAACTGGAGGATTTAGTCAATGTTATAGTTAAGGAATTTCAACATAATGATCTTCTTGAAAATAACCTTAGCCATTTCATCAATGCTAAGAAACTTTTGAATGAATATGATCACACTTTTATCAAACAATGAAAATATTTACCACATAAATCATACAATAATATGAGTGATGATAATATTTTTAAAATCTTCATTACTGCTCTTAAATCCTCTCTTCAATACAACATTATATATTTTCTCCCCAAACCTTAAAAGAGGCCTAGGATCAAGCAAAAAGACAATATTTTCTCATGACTCAACTTGAACCTTCATATAATATCATAAAGGAATATTTCCGAACTTCAAATAATTCAATAACCATTACCAATTCTCAACTCAAGCTCCTCAAACCAAAGTAAGAGCCACCAACTCAAATACTCAAACTCCCTCCTACCCACATTTGAGTGTATTAGAAATGAGGAAGTTATTATCTCAATATAAAAATTTCATTCATACCACTAATCTACCTTAATCATGTTACGATCTTAACATTTTTTTTGGTTTTCATGATGGCATTATCCACTATAATGAAACATGTCGTTCTCTTCAAAAATTTGTGGTTTATTTCATATTGGGACAATATTTTGATCATGATGATATGATCAAGGTTAGCCATAATGAATATATTAAAACTTATCAATAGTGAATTTTTTTTAAATAAACAAATAATAAACATCAAAAATATTGTTTAAATCCTAGCACACAACATTCTAACGATTTTGTTAATGATATTGATGCCAAATATGACTGATATTACACTAACTCCTAATTTATTAAAGATACTACAACTAATCCTACTTCTTATTCTAACTAACCAACTAGTGATCAATTGACTCCACAATTGGAGCCTCAACCTAGTTATTCCATCCCTTTTAAGTAAATAATTGATAATCAACCTAAGCCTCTTGCTTATTCTTTCTCCACATCACATTGAAAATTTATTGATGAACATAACTCTCTTTCCCACTCATGAAATTAATATTAAGTTCTCCTTATCATTGTAAGTTATTTATAAAAAAATTACAAGACATCAAATAACCCCAATATAATTATTTTTATATACCTACTTATATCTACAAAGGTCTCATGTCCATGGAATTGCATGCTATTGAAACCATTTATCCAATTTCTTCTTCTAGGAAACCCTCCATAGAGTTTCTATAATAATACATGAGTGATGACAAAATTATTTTTTGAGTTGATGATCCATCTCTCTTCATAAAAATTAAAATCAATAATACCTTAATAAATAAAGTATTGGTGGATGAAGGTTTAGGCATTAATGTTACATCTCTTTGGTTACTCCCAAAAATTAGATACTCTAAAGAAAAAATTAATCAAACTTGGTTCACTTGTCATGGATATGATAAAACCAATCAAAATCTTCTTGGTTAAATTTGGATCCCTCTCACCATTAGAACCAAAATAATACACACCAAGCTCATGATTTTAGATCTTCCTTTGTCTTATAATATGATATTAGGGCATCTATGGAATCATCACATGAGAGATATCACATCTTCTGATATCCAGTGCATCAAATTTCTCCATAATAGTGAATGTTATAAGCATGAGGTAGATCTAAACCCTTGGATCATCCAAATTAAAAATCCAAAATCTCAATATCACATTCCCATTACTACTCATATTAGTATTCCACCTCTCCTTGAGTTGATCGACATGCATCTTGACCTCCATGTCACTCTTGAAAATTTAGATGATGTTGAACCTAATGAATTAAAAAAATTGTGTTGTCATTTCATTTGGAATGACAATACCAACATTGAGATTAAGGGGAGGTGAATCCCATTAAGCCTGTCCTAAAAGGAGTCCCATGAGGTGGGTCTCTCAAAGGTCTATATCTACTACGTCACAGTGCACTGATATTCACTTAATTATACATTGTGATAATTCCTATCAAGGGGCCTACATGTGTGAAATTTAAAACTAAATTTTAAAAATGTTCTGATCCTTGAATAAACTAGATGATAATTACAGTGACATGTTGTACTCAACTAAGTTCAAAGTAGAAATTGAAAATAATAAAGTATACACATACATTTTCCCAAAAAAAAGTTAGAATTTTAGATGAAAAATAGTTTAAAATGTTAATTTAAATTATTCAATCCCATGTATTTAATCATTCAATAATGTGGTAATTTAATGGCAATGAAACAAAGAAAGTAATCGAGATAAATGAATAAAAATGGATTACTATTAAACAAACCATAGTTTAACAGATTCAATAAAGAAATGAAAAAGAGAAGGGAGAAAGAAATAAAGCCTAAAATAATTATGGAAAACTAGAGATAATGATCACATTAGGTCCATAAATTGGCCACTAAACCAACCAACATACATATAATTGCATTCAAAGCCAATGCAAGCTTCTGAAGAGAATAGAAGAGAGCCAACACAACCATCATATACACATAGAAGTTGCAATAAAATTATACAAGTCTTATATTAATCTAGATTCAATATTTTGATATAGAAATTTTAATTCTATTGTAATCAATCTATGGAAATTTGGCCAACATAACAATAAAATTACAAAAGAGGAATATGATTTAACACTATGAAAGACAAAAAATAGTTGATTGACTTTGAGCATTTTGGAGAAAGAAAAATCCAACCCTTATAATGGATAGGATTGATATTATTTATAAACCTTTTGTCGATTGATTTCCTACCCAAATGATCATTCACTTTTCCATTCCCACCACGTTACCTTTTTGCTCTATTTTAGCCTACAAAACGATAAAAAATGAGTTTATATTTGTAATTAAAATCTCTCTAGGCAACTTATAAACTTAAAACTTTAAAATATCATTAGATGAGAGGAATTTTTTAAAACAAGGCATCAAGACATCTACATTAGAGTCATATTTCCAATGAATTTTATGGTTTTGAAAATGGGTTAATGAGGACCAAGTTATGGCTAAAAAACTACTAAGAGGTCTAAAAAGGTACTTAGTGGACCTATTTAGGTCAAGAAAGTGTAAAACTCAATTACAAGCATCTTTTGACTCAACTCAAATTGGGTGAAACTGGTGGGACTAAAAATGTTCGATAGAAATATCTTTCTCATGGTGTAAAAAATTATAAAATGAATCCATGGGGTGAAAGTTATGCACCCTAGAGTGACAACCAGTCCAAGCAAGTTGGAAAGAAAATATGGACCATGGGATTCTATTTTTTTGTTGACATGTATTTTTTTCATTGTTATTTGGGCTTTTCCATGGGGTTTAGGGGCTCAAAATCCCAAAGATAAAAGTTGTGAGTTTTTTAGTGCTAAAATATTGAGTATAAAAATTAGAGGGGAATTCATTTTTAAGAGCCTAAAAATAAAGTATTAGGGAAATTGGGTAAAAACCCAAAAATACAAAGTGATTTGGGCCACAGGAAACCCGTAGACCTAATCAGGTCTCAGACCCCAATTAATTAAGAAATGATAAGGGGGGTACTTCCCCATAGATTATAATGATGATATGATTTCAAAGTATCCTAGGACCTAGTTGGGGATTATTCCTTGGTTAGGTCTATGGAAAATGACAAGCCAAAATCCTAGACCTAATCACCAGTGAAAACTCAACTAACATTACACTCACCACATGAAACCAAAACCTAGAAATTGATGACTTAATTGGCATAAAAATCTTGATTAGTAAATGATTAATATTAAAACACTCTCCAAGACTTACTTGGTTAGGTCTAGGGACCTAACAAACTCTAAACATAGATCAAATCACCTAGAAAACTCTGATTAGCATTGGAATTTTGAAAATGAAGATCATGAAAACCTAATCAAGAGTTGAAATATTGATTAGGTCTTAGGACTTATAAAAATTTTGAATGCATTGAAATAGAGCTAATTGGGGTTTATGACAACTTTTTATTGAGATCTTCAACTAGACACAAGTTGGTCACAAAATCACCAAATGACTAAGTGAAAAATATGAAAATGACTTACATGAGATTTGTAAAAAATATGAGATATATTTTATGGGTTGGAAGGGAAAAAAAAAAAAAGTGATCCCCTAGAATCAACTGATCAACTTGAGAAAGATAGAAAATACTTGTGCCCGAGACCCTATAAGTGGGATAAGTTCCTCAAAAACATGTTTTTTATCAAACAATAAAACATGAAACTTATTAGAATAAGTATGGTACATAGGATTAGATAGGTCCCAAATGATCAAAATTTATGGAAACCAAAATGACCCTCTAAATTAGTTACATGGAGCTGAGAGAGTAAGCATGAAAGATGACCAAGCGAACATAAGTACAATAAGACTCTATTTTAGGGGTTAAGTGCTTTATATGAAACTTTATCATTTAGACTTGGTTGTCATAATGGGATAGGTTTTAGGAGATATAATGGCATGAAAATTAAGGTGATCCCTTGGAGTAGGTTAAGAGATCTAGGATTCAAATGCAAATTGGGAGGTCAATACTCCACTTTCATGATAAGTCTTATATATAAAGTTTTATCACATATACATCGTTTTAATAATGGTGATGGATTTGGGACCTGATTTATCACAAAAAAATAAGATATAACACTGAGGAAAATTAAGAGTGTTGAGACCAATGAGCCATGAGTGCAAGTGGTAGTGGCTACAATTATAAAAATAGGCTCCATGATTCTTTGAAGAATTAGGGCATGTTGTGCAAGTGACAAAAAATGGAAAATATGCTAGAAAATTCTCTTGAGTATTTTGGAACAATATAATTGTGTCTACAAATAGAAAATATCTAGTTGTGACTACACATGAAATGTGAATTAATTTAATCAAGGAGAAGATGAGAGAAAAAAGGACCAAACTAGACATTTCCATTGATTTTTTTTAATGAAAATGAGTTAAATTATCATTTCTTAGTATGTCTAGGGACTAACTACTATGGATCCAGTCATCATGCTAATGGAACCTACCTTTATAATGCTTGCCTGTACATTACTCTACTACTAGATAGATATCTATATCCTAGAGGGAGTTGTCTCTAATCCCAATCTACCTTGCTCTACTATTGGCTAGGTGTCCATATCTCTGGTAGAGGTTACCTGAGTCACCCAAAATTGAGTTTTATTGAAATTGATTTTTATTTTATTTTCTTGTTTTCTCTTTTCACTTTCTCTTTTCTTAGTATCTCAATTTCAATTTGGGGATCACCATGGTAAGTGAAAGGCATAATTATAGATTTTTCACCCTAGATATTCATTGTAATAGGTTCATCCATGCAATCTGAGAAACCATTAATATGTGATTTTGGTTCTTAGTTTTGAGATAATATCTTCATAAAATGAATAGTTTGACCAAAATTAACCTAACATAAATAAATTTAGAACACATACATTAATTCAAGCTTTTGAAACCAATTCAAAAAATAATCTGACACTATAAATTACTTAGAGTACTTACACACTAGAATGTCATTTAAGAAACTTATGTATGGCCTTCTATTCTCCATTCTTTGACCAACAGGGGAACCTATAAGGAAAAATAGATGGACCAAAATAAAAAGAGACACGTAATGAGGTTGATCTGATAATACAAAGTGACAAAAGCACAAAAATCAAACTAAACTACCAAAAAAGTAAGAAAGAAATAAACAAAGAAGGAAAGGGAAAAAGAAAACATTTATAGGAACCAAATAGTCTAATTCAATATTATAAATAACATTTGAGGAATATTACATTAACAAGTAATGGAAAATAATCACCAATTTTTCATAGATTTGATAGGGTCCCAATTATAAGGCATAAAATTTTCCATGCTGTTATTTTTTCTCATGACCCATATCCCAGAGAAGGACTAGATCAGAGATTTAAAAGGATTTAAATTTTGATCATTTGTCAAGACAACACTTGATGATTCCTTGGTTTTTACTGAAATACAATAGGGTTGTATCACATTTCTCTTTTAATTGTATCAAGTTAAGGATGTGAGGTTCTATCTTATCATCCATTTCTAGGTAGTCTCATACGAATTGTAACATGTGGATTCTCATGTTAAATGAAAAGATTAGGTCTTAGATATAAATAATATGGTAAAATGACATTTCTAAGGATGACTTAATTCTATTCCTATTAGACCATAGTGTAAATTTTAGAACATTATGCTAGTCTCTAGGGTTCTTTTCCAATACTTTCTTAATTACACCAAGCAAGTTCCTTTTTGTTTATTTAGCTACCTCATTACCTTATGGGTAATAATTATAAGAGAACCTAAGGATTACTTAATTATCATAAGCCCATTAAATAAACCAAAGAGAAGAGAATTTTAGAATATTATCACATACTATAGTGGTATACATCCCAAACTTGGTGATGATATGCTCTTCTAAAAAGTTGATTAACATGTCAGTTGTGGTATTTTTGAATGACTGAGCTTTGATCCAATGGGTAAAATAGTTAATTATTTTAAGAATGAACTTATGACCTATGGAAAAATTAGCATTGAACACTCCAAGAAAGTCCAATCCCTATTTTATGAATAGTTGAACCTTAATAATTGACTACAATGGCATGGTAGGGGTACTTTCTCTATACATGGCAACTTGGTAGGTATGACAATTTTGGATGTGAGAATGAGCATATTTAAAAAAATGTATCCAATAATACCTTGATTTTAGTAACTAATGTGCTTTATCACTCCATAAACTATGATTAGTTCCATACTTCCCATGGAAAACACTAAGTACTTCAACTACTTGTTTATTTAAGCATATCATATACAAGCCTTCATGATTATTTATGTATAATAAAACTGATTTAATCATGAATTTGTTTATTTTTAGGCATAAATATCTTTTTTAAGTGGAATTAAAGTGGATTGGACACTCATTATTGAGCAAATCATAGCCACATCTTGGTACCAATCATCATTTGTGATATCTTACAACATGTACTATTGGAAATGATTTATTCTTATACTTCATTTATGGCATTATTTATTCCTTGACCTTATACAATATTTATTGGTTGGATTTTCAGGTCAAACTATTGTAAAATGGTCATGCACTTGTCTCTTCATTCGCCCAACTCATTTTGCATTATCATAGCTTTCATTGTCAGGTCAGGTGTAACTATAAATACCTTACTATAGAGAATTTAATGCCTAAACTTGTTAACTACTTTGATTAATGAAAAAGATTATTTTTCAATCATTGAGTTCCTTAGTTCAACATTTAAGAGTAGATAAATCATGAATGAGACATGTCTCTCATCTATAGCTTCTTTCTTTTATATTAGGAAAATAACACTGGAGTGTTCTGAAGTGAATGAATAAATGTATAAGTGTTGTGTATAGTCATCTAATAAGCACCAATGAGTTTATAATTACTATATTTATCTAGTAAAAAGTTTCTTGTGATTTAGTTGTTCATTAAATCTTTTCATCCTTCTTGTGCATATTATTTAATAGTCAGACTATCTTTGTAAGTCCTAAAATGAACTTCTTGATGATGTTAATTTCTCCAAAGAATGACTTAAGTTCCTTTTTACTACCATGTAATGAAATTTTTATAATTACTTATGCTCTCTCACAGTCTATGGATATATCTAATTTTGAAATGATGTGCCCTAAAAACTTATCCTCTGTGACCCCAAATATGCACTTCTTAGGATTCAAGGAGATTCCATTATGTCTACACCTATCTAATACCACCCTCAAGTATTTTATGTGGTCCTCTAAGCTATTTGAAAAAATAGTTAAGTCATTCATGTATATGACTATTTGTTTGCTTATGAGATGATTAAATGTAATATCTATGGCACGTTAGAAGGTATCACTCGCATTGATTAGGCTAAATGGCATCCTTTTGTATGCAAATGTAACCTATTTTATTATTAATGTTATCTTGATTCAGTCCTTATAGTTTAATCTTACCTAGTTATACCATGAATAACAATCAAGAAATGACATGATTTAAGAGTGGTTCACTATATATAAGACTTCATCTAGTGAAGATATGGGGTAGTTATCCTTTTTTGATGCTTTGTTCAAGTTGAATAAATCCACATAAATCCATATCTCTCTATTTTTCTTATGAAATGGAACCACATTAACTACCCATGTGGAATGATTGATAGGAAATATTATCCTTGTTAAGATTAATTTCTACACTTCCTTGAATATCAAGATCTATAATAATGGATTTACCGATATTTACCTATAGCAGAATGGTTTGACTTTTGACTTTAGAGGGATAACATACATGAGAATTAAAGGGTTAAACACTTTTAAATTTTCATAACTCCATGCTATAAACTATTTGAAGTCCTTTAGGGCTTGAACCAACACTTTTTTTTCCTTCTCTGTGTACATCATGCCTAGAATCATGTGTTTTATTTCATTTTCATTGCCTAGATTAAAATGTTTATGCAACATAACTTTAAGGGGGGCTAGTTTTTTCTTTTCACCTTGGTAATACATGTCAAATATACTTTTAAATTACACCATGCCCTTGGGTATACTATTGATTTTAAGATTTATTACACCTTCCTCATCCATTTAAAACTCTCCTTTGTCATCCTCATAAATGATCTGGGAGTCAAATACATTTGTGTTTATGATGAAATTGATGATATGTTGATCATTATTGAATAACTATAAGTTCTTAATATTATCAATAATGGAATAAGTAGAGAATCTACTAAGAACCTTCTTAACCTAAAGTTAGCTATAGGTTCCATAGTGCTCGTAGTTATTGCTAATGCATCTGCCATATAGTTTCTTCTATGAGGTAACATTTGAATGTTGAATGCATCAAAATCCTCTATCAAGTTCCATATTCAGTTGTAATATCTAGATAAGTGCTTATAATTACAATAATATTGGATTCTTACTTATTTAAACACTAGTTTAAAGTCAGAAAATACCTTGAAATTCTTGAGTTTCTTCCTCAGAGCAAATTGGAGATCATGGATTAGTGCCTCATATTCAACTACATTGTTAATGTAAGTAAATTTTATGTGGAATGTAAATAAGTATGACTTCCATCATGGGTTAATAAGATCAAAACTAACACCAAACCTACTCTTAGAGTTAGATACATCTAATTCCATAATCTAAAAGTGATTTTTAGTTGTGTACATATTATTTTGATGAGTAGGTGTTTCTACCATATTGACCTCTTCACTTTTTTATCAACCTATATTGGGCACATGTTTGATTTATCAGTAGATAAATCTCTTTTGGTTAGATACATAGTGTCAAAAGTAGGTATATAACTATCCATAATGGTTATTTTCTCATCTAAAGAGATTGCAAGTCCCTTGTTTTCACTTGGATAAGCTTGTTTCACATCCTCATATGCTATGGCAACACTATGGACTGAAGGTATAAAATATGCACAAAGGATATCATCATCATCTAAATAATCTAACTCCTCAAACTCTAATTTTTATTTTAAAAATAACATGTTAATGGAGAGTATATTATAAGCCTATGCTTATTTCTCAAGTGTATAGACCCTGAGTTCAAACTCTTTGTAAACGATCTGATTTATTTTTTTATATTCTATGATCATGTGAGTTATTTTTAACTCACATTCAATTCTAATCTGATTGAGCATGCCTCACCATGGGAGTCACATGTGAGATAATTTGGCTTCCATGTAACCATTCAATGTTATCAACCAATATCAACTTAGGAGCATACCATAAACATTAATTATATCCACTACCTAAATGTCAATGAATTGTTGCACCCTAAGATCAGATGCCAACTGCATGTGGATGTGGTTTGAATCAATGATAACCTTAACCTCTAACTTTTATAACTAAATAAATTTTCTATTTAACTTTGTAAGAGATAAACCCAATAATTGGTAAAATGTATAAGGCATCACATTGCTAAAATCACCTAAATCCACCAAATAATTTTGTAAGTTTTTTTACCAAAAATATGGATCATTAGGAGGAAAGGAGGCATTTCAATCTTTTATTTATAAATTTTAATTTAGGCATAAATTTTCCTATTAGCTTCTTTCCCTTCAAGAGTATATAATTTATTCAATAACATGTTTTTCTAGTTAAAAATCTAGAGAAAGTTAAACATTTTTATATTGGCCTTAGTTTTTTTTAAGTCCTCTACAATGTTATACCCATGTTTGCTTGGTTCCACTAGTTTTTTAGTTTTGGGGGTGTATAATTATTCTTGGGTTGATAAGATGTTGTAGGGACTTTCGGTGGGAATGAGTTGTTTCTCATGTTCTCATCAAGTGGGACTTCAATATTGTTTAGAGTAAAGGTAGTCAACGAACTTTGGAACTTCTCAAATGGTAGTTGTTTTCCCTTTATATTTTTATATATTCATGGACCAACCCAAGTTTTCTTTAGGATCATTATCACTCTCAAATGGGAACTTGTAATTTTCCAAGACTAGAGTTGTACCAAGGTTTCCTCCACCTTGGTTTGAGATATCATTGTTAGGTGCATGCACTATCTCTAGGTTATCCATACCTTTTTGGAAGATTTTTTAGGCTAGAGTGATTTGGGCATAATACATTTCAACATGATCGACTGTGTTGTGAAACCTACACCAAGTGGGCAATGCTAAATTAGTTAGGCACACTAAGTTCGAGGCATTATTGTTATTGTTCTAGTTTACATTATCAAATAGATTGGGTACTCCTCCATTATTAGGCCTCATGTTCCATTGCGTATTGGCTATTTTAAAGTTTAAGTTCCTATTTTATATGGGGTTATTAATATTTGAGTGAGTGTCTTGAGGTAATTTCTTATGGAAATTAACCATGCCATTTGTCAGTCACTGAACCATTTGTTTCAAATTTACTAGTTTGAGATTCATGCTAGCATTTAGATGATATCTTACTTACAGTTGTGGGTTAACCATATGTACAAAATAAATTTTAAATTTATGGGTAGTATGATGTGTTTGGTTATGGTAATTATTTATAGGCATCTGATTATTTAGAAATGATAAGACAGATTATTGGTTACTAGTAAAGGTGATAACCAATCATGCTAGGCATGGTAGAAAAATTATTATAAATGATAGGATTAAGTTATTGATTACTTATCTATGTAAATACATTATTTGGACACATATAGGGCTGACTTTTTGGCATATATATTGTTGGAATTGTTTTCTACATTGGAGTTGGGATAGCATACATAACACTTGGGATTGGGTTCATCAACATATTGTTATGTTAAATAGATTGGTTGATCCTTAGAATTTGGGTATGAAGGTAATTTATCAAATCCATATCCTTGAGGCACCATTTTTTTCTCAATATTGACAAATTCATTATAGGCCAATGGTAAGGATTTATGTATTACCAAGGGTTTCCTAAGAAACATAGAAGTCATGGAGTCCAAAGCCCTTAGGTAGGTTTATTTGGTAACCACTTCCATTTGAATATATGGGTATTTAAACCTTTGATATATATTGTGGAAACATGTGTTGAATACACTCATTAGTTCACTTGGTTCCCTATGGGTAGAACCAAAGTGATGGTACAGGATAGCCAAGTCAATAGTCAGTCTAAAGTAAATGGTAAACACTATTTATAAATCATCCCAAGAGGTTATAAACCTATTTGGAAATATAAGGTACAAATCATAAGAAACCTCTCTTAAATAATAAGGAAAAAAATGGAAATTAGTATCCTCATATTGAATTTGAATTTGGATAAGGATATATTTGAATGCCTGGATGTGATCTTCAGTGGTTTGAATCCTATTAGGTATGTATTTTGGGTATAAATTGATGATATTATTTGGTAAGTCATGGGAAATCCCTAAAACATTCACATGGCATCCATATCCACTAATCCAATAAGTATTAACCATCATTTATGGGTTTTGAGGGGTAGAAAATGGATTGACAAAGGAAGTTACAACTTTAGGAAAGCTATTAGCTGAGTGGATCTACCTACTTTTTAGTTTCCTTTTTTTTCTCTTAGTGTTCAATGTTTACTAAGTTATAAAAATTCAAATTAATCCCTAATAGACTTTTATCTAGTGGGTATTTGTATGTTTTATAGTTTAAATTATAGAATACTACATGTGGGAAATGCTCCTAAGTGTTCAAGTTTAATTTTTTATTAGAATTTTGAGGTTAATGCATTGGTGACCCTCCTTCTATCATCAAAAATATTGATGTGTCATTTAGCATGGAAACACCAATGTTGGGCTTTATGGGTGGTGAAACTCATTAATCCTCTCTTGAAAGGAGTCCCATGAGGTGGGTCTCCCCAATGTCTATATCTATCAGGTTATAAAACACTGATATTAACTCAGTTGTGTGTTGTGATGATTATAATCAGTGTCTTATTTTTGTGAAATTAAAAAATAAAAGTTAACAGTGTTTTGATATTTGAATAAACTAGATGGTAATTACAGCTATGTGTTGTATTCAACTAGGTTTCAAGTAGAAATTGAAGACAACAAAGTATACATATACATTTGCCCAAATCTAAGTTAGGGTTTTAAATGAAAAATAATAAAAAATGAAAACTTTAATTGTTAATTCCCACATATTTAATTGTTTAATAGTACAGTAAATTAATTTCAATAAAATGAAGTAAGAAATTGAGATAAATAAGTAAAATATATTTCTATCAAACAAACCCTAGTTTATTAAATTTAGTAAAGGAATGAAAATAAAAAGGGGAAATAAATAAATACTATAATAATGGTGGAAAAATTGATATCATGATCATAATAGATGCATAAATTGGCCACAAAACCAACCAACATACACATAATTGCATTCAAATCCAATGCAAGCTTTTGAGGAGAATAAATGACGAAAGAACAATCACAACCATTATATACACGTAAAAGTTACAATTAAATGATATAAGTATTCTATTAATATACATTAATCATATTGATACAAAAATGTGGAGTCTATTACAATTAATCTATCAAAAATTGGCTAGCATAATGTTAGGGTTACAAAAGAGGGATATGATTTAACACTATGAAAGCAAAAAAATAGTTGATTAACTTTGAGACTTTTGGAGCAACAAAAATACAAACCTTAAAATGGGTAGTATTGGTATTATTTATATAATTTCCATCAATCATTTCCCACCCAAATTATCATTCACTTTTCCATTCCCACCACTTTGCCTTTTCACTCCATTTTAACCTACAAAAAGATAAAAAAAAACAAGTTACTTTTTGCAATTAAAATCTCTCTAGGCAAATTATAAACTTAAACATTTTAAATATAATTTCTCAAGAGGAATTTTCAAAAACTAATGGCATTGAGATGTGTGTTATATTCAAATTTACAATGAATTTGATGGTTCTCAAAATGGGTTAAAGGGGACTAAGTTATGACCAAAAAACCACAAGGAGGTCTAAAAAGGCACTTAATGGACTTATTTAGGTCAAAAAAGTGTAAAAAATAGTTATGATAAGATTTTAAATCAATTAAAATTGGGAAAATTTGGTGGGAATAAAAATTTGTGGTGGAAAGATCATTTTGATGGTGCAATGGTTTCTAAAATGAGCCTACAGGGTGAACTTATGCCCCTGAAGTAATAAGCAATTTAGGTGACTTGATAAAAAAATGGACCTTGAGATTCTATTTTACCATTGACATGTACTTTTTGACTTAATGAGAAAATAAAATAAACCCTATTCCTAATTGGGATTTTGAAGGTATTGGGATGTTTACGTCAGATTCATATTTCTAATGATTCTAATAGTTTAAAAAACTGACATTGAGACCAAAAGTTATTGTCAAAACAATAGACTCAAGGTCCCAAAACACCCCCAATAGACCTAATCAGGTTTTTCAAAATGGTTGGACTTGATTTTTGGTGAGAAAAATTATTTTAAAATTTTGAGGGGGGGGGGACATACCTAATTAGGTATAGACCCCTTAGAATGCACTGTGGAGCTTTTGGCTAAGTTCATTCAAGCTAGTTAATTGTTGTTTGGGTTTCTCCATGAGGTTTGGGGGATCGTAGTCCTGATGGAAAACATTGTGGGGTTCTAAGGGATAAAATACCAATTTTAAAAAGTGTAAGTGAAATAATTTGTGGGGGATTTAAGAATAAAGTGTTAGGGAAATCAAGGGTAAAACCCTGATTTACAAAGTGCCTTAGGTCACAGGAAACTCATAGACCCAATCCAGTCCTGAGTCCCAATTAATTAAGAAATGATAAGGTAGGAATAGTCTTGACCTAAATAGGACTTTCCACCTAATTAAAATTGTGATACTCCTTTGATGGATCTTGAATCCTAGTCAAGGATTATTCCCTAATTAGGTTTGTAGGGAATGACAAGACAAGATCCTAGACCTAATCACTAGTGAAAACTTGACTAGCGCTACATTTACCACATGAAACATTGACCAAAAAAATATCAACCTAATATTCAAAAAACTACTAATTAGTGAATGATTACTATTAAAACACTCTCTAAGACCTAATTGGGCTTCAAAATCCTAGTTAGGTCTAGGGACCTAACAAACTCCAAACATAAACTAAATTGCCTAAAAAACTCTAATTAGCATTAGAATTTTGCAAATGAATATACTAAAGACATAATTAGAATTTTAAATCCTCATTAGGCATCGATACTTATAATTTTTTTGAACATTCCCAACTAGACCTAACTAGGGTTTAAGACAACTTTTTCTTGAGATCTTCAACTAAACAAATGTTGGTAAAAAACTCACTAAACAACCAAGTGAAAAATATGAAAATGAATTACATGAGATTAGTTAATAAGAAGGGATATATTTAATACATTGTAAGGGAAAATAAATCAAATTGACCCCATAGAGTGATCTAAGATACCTGAGCAATCTAGAGAACACCTATGCCTTAGACCACATAACTGGGATAAGTGCCACAAAACATGTTTTTTCTCAAAAAATAAAACAAGAAACTTGTCCAAATGATCATGATAGATAGGATGGGATAAGTTCTATATGAAAAATAGACATGCAAACTAGAGTTAATCTCTAATGTAGATATAGGGAGCTGAGAGAGTAATCAGGTAAGATGACCAAGGAAGTGTAATCGTAATAAGACTCTATTTTAGGGTCAAGTGATTTATATGAAACTTTACCATCTAGACTTGGTCATCACAATGGGATAGGTTTCAGTAGCTATAATTTAACATAAAATAATTTTAACCCATAGATCAAGCTAACAGAGCCATGCTTTAAATGTAAATTGGGAGGTCAAGACTCCACTTTCATGTCAAGTGTTATATTTGAAGTTTTCTTGCATGGACATAATATTTCAAAAGGTGATGGTTTCAAGAACCAGTTTAGAATGAAAAATGGATAGGAAAAGAAAGAAAAATTAAGAGTGATAATACTAAAAATCCATGAGCACAAGTGGGAATTACTAGAAAATCAAAATGAGGTTCCTTGATTCTTGGAAAAAATAGGGCATGTTGTGTAATTAACAACAATTTACAATACCACTCAACGAATTCCTTTTATATAAAAATGGTTCCCTCCTCTTATTCCATGATATATGCCATTATTATAATTGATGATATTACTAAAATTCCTCCCCCATGGAATGCTCATGGAAGCTCTGACAAATAGATGATTTTAATTGTAATTAATATGGCATAGCCAAACTTTTTCAAGATCCTCTCACCACGTATATTATAAGTTTTAGTAACATGGGTATTTACACTATCTACATCCATTTTGACATTAATAATCCTACTTATGATGTATATAACATCTCTCCATTTTATGATGATGGCTACATTATAGCCCAAACCCAATCATGAGAATTGGATATAATGCATTATAGAAGTATCTTAGCCAAAATGCATGACTTATACCATGATGATCATGCCATTCATATCTCATATGATTATAATACTATATATTCACAAATATAAAGCTATGATCCTCTTACTAACCCACCATTGGTAGACACTCTATGAGTTTCTCAAGAAATATTTTATATTCTCACATCTAGTGACATCAACCAAATCGATATTATTTTTCACAATAACAACATTATCAACCAACCTAATACTTTTACCTTTATCTATAAATATTTATATCATATGAACCAAATTAATATAGTCTTACCCTCAATTTTGTTGGAGGTTCTAGATTTCACTCTAGCTGAGAAGGGGGATTGTTCAAGTCCTCCTACTCAGACCGAGTCTAACATGGGACTGACCCTAGGCTATGGGTCACCTAAACTTGGGTCAGACCTCTAGGATTTTAAATGAGGTTAGATCCTCAAAATTTTCATTATAGTGGTCACCTAATATCTAAAAGTTATGGGATGAAAAGAGTGAAAGAATTGCATAAATTAAATCTATACTAACATGTGGTGATGCACCATGAATTTAGTGTATCCACTCATAGGATTGAACTTTTGACACACTAATGGATAATGAATAGACCTAACACAATGCCTAAACTAGTTTCCCAAAAAAAATTATTTGCATAGAGGTTATTCTAATTGGATTAGGTTGGAGGGTAATTAGGGTAACGCCTAATTCAAGGCACTTACAGTTAACATTCCACTTTATACTTGAGACATCAACATTATGACACACTAGATGACCTGGAAGGAAAGCTTATTAGTAATTAGGTTGAACTTGGACCTACAAAGGGAAGATTAAACCATTTTTACATATAAAAAATAAAATAAAACATTAAGCATAGATTGGTGAACAATTTTAGGTGTCTTTCTCATTAATCCAAGAGGTGCATGAGTACAAATTTTACTAGAGTCTAGTCATACCAGCCCTGAGGGATCCTTTTCTAAGGCTTAGAAGCCTAAATATATAGTAGAATGGGATGAGAGATATGGGGAACATTTGTGAGAGAGTGGAGAAGGGTTCATAATGACCAAGATCATGCAACTTCCTCGAGCTCCTCATTACATTAATGCCATCGTATCATTTTTTGGCATGATAGAGAATGTGACTATCAAGACTTAGCTATAATAAGAAATACCCACTATCATATGATTCTCTCTCAATATACTTAGAATTAATTCCCTTCACTATCTTCCTTGATCATACTCACTATTATTTACGTTACCATATAGTTACTTGAGATTGCTCATGATGTTATTTCTAACATTCTTTGCATGGTCACCATTCTGCCATTACTTATAAATCTTGAATATAGATCTATTATGGATGAAAAATAATATCCTTTATTGGTTTTCATATATTCATGATTTAAAATGGACATACATAGGATAGGGTCTCTTAAGTCTGAATAAGATGTAAAACATACATTTAGAAGCTCTGAAAAATCTTTACAGTGCTCTAATGGCATTTAGTGGCTTTACAAGATCTATTCCTGGTTATCCAGATCATGTTTGATCTTGAATTTATGTATTTTCATAATCAAGGTGGAAAGATAATTTTTATAATGTGTCTACCTTCATGGCATCTTCTGGTTTGACCTAGATCTTATTCGATCTTAGTTCCTTTGTATTTACTTTTCCTAGGTCAAAAATTACTTCTTTGACCTTCAATGAAAATTCTCCTAGGCTCACCTTTGCTCATTGGTTGTCTATGTTGACTCAAGCCAGTTGACCCATTGACCCACATCACATAATCAATCTACTTGGTATGAATGTTTGTGAGCCATAGATCTACGTGGGCCCACTAACTTTATCAAGTGTCGTACACCATTAGATCTTTGGTATGATTGAATTCCAATCATTGATATGTTTATTTTCAATCCAAATAGGCATTTCATGAGGCTTAAAATTTACATTTGCATACCTATATTTGACATCTATGTAAATGTTTTTAATTTTTGTGTGAACGTCTAAGGATTTTTAAATCTAAATGGTTATTTTCCATGGCTTAATTTTGACACTCGTGCAAACATTTTACTCTGCTGGATCAACTTTGAAGGCTTATATCTTGAGATAAAAGGCTCATCAATATATGAATTTTTCAAATTAAGATCAAGGCATGAATGAAATCATGTTTGTACATTTATTTTGGCCTGAGTGGTTCTATAAATAAACTTATAAAATGCACAAACAAGCTGACCCATCCATTCCTACATGACATATTGATGATGGTCTAACTCTTCAAAGCTTGAGCTATGAACTTTTTCCTAATCCTTGAAAGCTATGATGGTCTCCTAAGGCTTATGAAAACTTGTTTCATTATCCTTCCTACATTTATTACCATGAGAACCTGCTTCCTCAAAATTTAAAAAAACTACACTTTAAGTTTACTTAAAGTGTTTTAAAGGATTTGCAAGCTACATGTGATCTTCAGACCACTCATTCAATCTAGAAATTTTATCACCTATTCAAGAAATTTATAAGCAAAATATCTTAGTGTGGGCCAAATTTGGCCAACATTTTTGGTGAATCTAATGGCTTGACCAACTTGTTTGTCATGGAACCCAAACACTTCCATGACAAGATGACTTGACAAAGAAGTACAAGATGATGAATTTTTGGACTGATTTTCACTCTTGATACCTTTAATACTTATATAAAAAATAAGACACATGAATATAGGTAAAGGAAACTAAACCTATAACTAAATAACACACCTAACAACTAAGGAACAATAAGGGAAAGAAATAAACAACAAGTCACAACCTACAAACTTATGTAAATCACTTATTTGGATGAACAAACAAACTACAAAACTGACCTAAAGTTTGATTTCATTCCCATAAGATCAAATGGGGGTGTATTTTGATCACTATAACACCTTGATGTGGATATTTCACATGATGATTTATGTGTAATTAAACTTTGGCCAATTTGTGACAACCTCCATCTATAACTAGCACTCTCTTGGCCACTTAAGAAAGTGGATGGACCATCTAGCTTTTTTTTTAAGTGTATGGGTAGAGTATAAGGGTTAATAACCCAATCATACTCCTCCAAAATATTTATATCTTGAATCAATAACCTCATCTCATTTCTATTTAGGATCTGTAATGAATTTTGCTCTTTGGGTTTAAGATGATCTGCCATCAAAGCATCCTTAATAAGTTCTTGATTTTCAAGCTTTGACTGGTGCAAAGGTGAGGTATCTAATTTCAGGTATAAGTCTTCTAAGTCCTCCCAAAATGACATCTCATCTTGGTCAATGAACAAATCACAAGGTTCATTTGAACTTTTGCCATCTATTTTCAAGTCATTAAGTTGATTACTCACCTCCTTCACTTTGGTAGGGTCATCATAATGTTCTTAATTAGTTGAATTTTTCTCATCCTCATCCCCAATGTAAAATGACAACTCATCAATCCATTCAAGTAGAAGATATTATTGTATTTACACCTCTTATGTTGCATTACTTTCCTCATTTGAAACATTGTCCTGCTATTCAACTTTGTCACTCAAATTTGCCTTGCCAAGTTGTTTCATTTCATTCAAGCTCAGTTCATGCTTACCTTTTGATCTAATGGAGTGCAAAAGGGTCCCTATTTAAATCTCTTCTTCATAGACATTATAAGTTTACTCTATAAGGTGCCTTTAACACTCATTTTCAACTATATAACTATCTATTTCTTGAATGATTGTCCCATCCTTTAACAAATTTGATAGCTTGTCCACTATGCTCAAATGATCCAATTCTAATTTTGGTGTACTTGAATTCTTTTCAATAAGAGAGAGGGTGGATGGGTATTATATATCATTATATTGGTTGATGCTTGCAAGGGTATCCTTTCAACTAGGGATATTGAATGGTTTCTTATGAAGCTCTTAGGATTGAGGAAGGATGTGAAGGGGGCCAACATGCACTCTAGTAATTACAGATGTGAGACTAATAACAAATTTCACACCTAATTTTCCTTCTTTATCCTCCTTTTCAAGGGTGGGCATGATGAAATTAGAATCCATGGCCCATGAAGACTTCCATGTGGGTGTTGTTTTAGGCTCTTTGGTAGGCATGGGATCTTGAACACAAGTAGATTGATTTGGATGAGAGTGAAAGTAATCTGCCTTTTGGGTGATTAGAGGAGTTGTTAGAATGTGGAAGCTAAAGAGTGACTCAAACTTAATTCTCACTTCCACATCATGTGAAAGTTTTCACACTATATGAGACAAGTCTTTGAACAAGTACCCTCAAACCTTATTCATAAATTCATTACCCAAAAACAAGGCAAAATGAAATAACAAATTTGCTACAATAAGATCCTACACAATTGAAAGTTTGGGGTAGGCATGGAAAGTGAGTTGAAGGTTTATAAAAATGCCAAATACTTTTTTATGGGATCCATTCCATTGAAAATCAAAGTCAAAAATAGGTTCATACCTTAGATTCAAGGTGCCTACCACCAATTTAGGAATAATTGAAAGATTTGACTTGTCATTAAGTCAATAATTATGAACCAAGAAATCTCCTATGACTAGAGAGATAAGAAAAGGAGATGGGATAATCAATTAAGTGACTATTTTTGGCTTGCAGGAGTATTTTGATGAGGAACAAGATCTTGGCATTTAACCCTTTTCTAATATATAAGACTCTCTTATAACTTATCCCTTTCTTTTCTTAATCTCTCAATTTTTAAGTATAGATAATAAGTGTTTGGTGCAAGTGGATTGCAAGGGGTAGCAAGTTGATAATGGGACTGATTATGAGGATGAGGAGGTTTCCATGGAGTTGAAATAGGCTCAAAGTATGGTGTATGATCTTGTCAATATGGAGGATGTGGATTATATGGTTGGTAATGATCAGTGTATGGGTCATATGGGCTATGATGAGGTGGATATGGGGGTGGAGGGTAAAAGCCTACCTCATGGTCTACCATGACTCCTTATACAATATGTGTATCAAATTGAAACCATGAATAAAACATTCTTACCTCTACAACCATGAAATCACTGGTATCTTTGAATTTGAGATTGATTACAAACCTTCTAAAAATGCTTGACTTTACCCGAGATGACTGCAGATGATCTTATTAATGTCTCCATCTTCCAAATGTCCTCTAATATATTTAGAGTATGTTCTAAGGCACTTAAATCCATCCCACTAAGTGTGTTAGAAAATTTTGGATGTTCTAGGTTGCACCATAGCTATGAAGGGGGATTGTTTAGGTCCTCCTGCTCAAATCTAGTCTAACATAGGACTGACCCTAGGTTGTGGGTCACCTAAACTTAGGTCAGACCTATAGGATTTTTAAAGAGGATGGATCCTTAGATTGTTCATTATAGTTCTTGCCTAAGATATGAAATTGTTGGTATGAAAAGAGTGAAGGAATTGCATAAATTAAACCTATACTAACATGTGGTGATTCACCATGAATTCAGTGTATCCACTCATAGGATTGAACTCTTGACACACTAATGGACTATGAATAGACCTAACATAGTGCCTAAAATGGTTTTCAAGAAAAATTAATTCACATAGAGGTTAGTATAATTGGATTAGGTTGGAGGATAATGAGGGTAAGGCCTAATTAAAGGCACTTATAGTCAACAATCCACTCTCACCTGAGACATCAACATTATGACACACTAGATGGCTTGCAAGGAAAGCTTGTTAGTACTTAGGTTGAACTTAGACCTACAAAGGGAATATTAAACCACTTTTTCATATCAAACAAAAATAAAACACGAAGCATATATTGGAGAATAATCTCAGGTGTCTTTCTCATTAATTCAAGAGGTGCATGAGTATAAATTCTAGTAGAGTCTAGTCATACCAGCCCTGAGGGATCCTTTTCTAGGGTTTAGAAGCCTAAAATATAGAAGAATGGGATTAAATAGATGGGGAACATGTGTTAGAGAGTGGATAAGGGGTCATAATGATCAAGATCATGCATCTTCCTTGAGCTCCTCATTGTATTAATGTCATTGTATCCTTTTTTGGCATGATGGAGAATATGAATATCAAGACTAGCTACAAGAAGTAATCCCCACTACTGTATGAATCTCTCTTGAGCTCTTCAGTAATAATACCCTTCACTATTTTCCTCAATCATGATTGATATTCTTTACATTACCAGGTAGTTACTTGAGCTTTCTCATGATATTATTTTTTACATTCCTTATGTGGTCACTTTTCTACCTTTGATTTTAAATCGTGAATATATATCTATTATGAATGAAAACCAATATCCTCTATTTATTTTTATATAGTCATGATTATAAATGGAGTTTTATAGGATAGGGTCTATTGATCCTAAAAAATATGTAAAACCTATATTTATAAGCTCTCATGATGTTTGACAACTTTACAGGGCATTAATGGTGTTTGACAACTTTGTAAGATCTACTCCTTATTATCCAAATCATGTTTGCACTTGCATTTATGTAATTTACCTAATCAGGGTGGTAAGATCCTTTTTCCAACATGTCTACCTTCATGGCATCCTCTGGTTTGACCTAGATCTTATTCAAGCTTGATTCCTTTATATTTACTTTGCCTATGTCAAAAATTGCTTCTTCAACCTCCAATGAAAAATATTTAGGCTCACCTTCACTCATTGGCTATCAATGTTGAATCAATCTAGTTGACCCTTTGACCCATCTCACACCATTGATTTACTTGGTATAAATGTCCATGAGCCATAAATCTACCTAGGCCCACTAACTTTATTAGGTGTTGTGCACCATTAGATCTTTAGTATGATTGAATGCCAACCATTGGATCTTCAGTATGATTTAATGCCAACCATTGATCTGCTTCTTTTGAATCCAAATAGCAATTTCACAAAGCTCATAATTAACATCTATGTACCCATATTTGACATTCACATAAACATTTCTCATGTCTACATGAATGTCTAAGGATTTTTAAATTTGAATGGTTATTTATTATGGCTTAATTTTGATGCTCACTTGAAAATTTTACTCTATTAGATTAAATTTGAAGGCTCATTTATTGAGATAAAAGACTCATCAAGATATGAATTTTAAAAGAGTAAAATCAAGGCATGAAGGACTCTCTTTGGCCTAAGTGGCTTTTTAAATGAACTTATAAAATTAATAAATGAGTTGACCCAACCATTCTTGCATGACATCCTAATGATAGTCTAGCTCTTCAAAGCTTGAACTATGAAATTTTGCTTAATCCTTGAAAGCTTTGATGATCTCCTAAGGCATATGCAAACTTGTTTCATGATCATTCTTGAATTGATCACCATGATAACTTTTTTCCTCAAAATTTGACAAACTACACTTTAAGTTTACTTAAAAGTTTTTCAAAGGCTTTGCAATCTATATGTGATCTTCAAACCACTCATTCCATCTATAACTTTGATCATATATTTAAGCCATTTCTAGGCAAAAGATCTATATGTGGGCTAAATCTGGCCAACAACTCCTAAACTAATTGGCTAGGCATCATCAAGTGATAGTATAGTCCCTCAGATTCAGTAACCATAATAAACTCAATCGACTATCTAGATAAATTCAAAACCAATGTTACTATTGATAATTATATCAAAAAAACTAATATAATTTATCCCAACTCTTTTGTCCTTGACTGTATCTCCTAGGTTGACACTATATGATCAAATTATTCACCTTATTATTTACGTCTTCACATTACCTTAGATTCCAAGGCTATAATTGTGAGATAAATACATTATAAGTTTGATAACAAAGCTAATTATATTATATATCCTGAATTGGATGTTGAATATTATGGACCTTTACCCACACTTCCCAATGATGAAGCTATATGAGAACTACTCCATGCTTGAGAGCTTTAACTTCCTTTCCAACACCAAAATATTGACCATTTTCAAAAAAATGCTCCTTTAATAATCTTTTTTCTAACATATATCCTAAAACACATCCTACCTCCAAGTTTCCTCCAACTCCATATAATTTCCAAGATGTAAATGCCATGTTTATAAAGTAAATTATTGCAATCAATTATTGTACCACTGATTCTCCTAGACCCATTATTGTATCAAATGAAATACATCCTATGGATCATGATAATTATAGTCTCTTCTTTGAAAAATATCGTGAAGCCTTTACTTGGTCATATGAATACATGTTTGGTGTTGACCCTAGTATAGTTGTCCATAGTATCATTACCTATCCTAATGAAAAATTGGTGTGTCAATAGAAAAAAAGTTTCATCCTAAGATCTCTACCATATGTCATAAATAAATCATAAAGATTGTACATGATAAGTTCATCAAACCTATTGATTAATCAAATTTGGTATCCAACATTGTTCTTATTTCCAAAAAAATCACCATGGTCACTCACATTTACATCAACTTTCATAATCTCAACTTAGCATATCCTAATGACAACTTTACTTTACCATCAGTTGATGCCATTGTCAATTATACAAATGGATATGAGATGTTATGTATTATGGATGATTTTATAGGATATAATAATATTCACATAGCTCTTAAAGATCAACATAAAACTACTTTCACCATTGAATGAGTAACACATTATTATGCTAAAATACATTTTGGTCTGAAAAACATTAACACTAGATACCAATGTGTAATGAAAAATATTTTTCATGATCTCATCCATAAAATATTATAAACTTATTAGAATGATATTATCACTAAATTGAAGCATCATTAAAACCATCCTCATGATCTTGTTATTATATTTGACCGATTCACAAAATATAAAGTTATACTCAATCCTTATAAATGGGTATTCGGTGTCACCTTCAGTAAACTCTTAGGATTTATCATTTCCTTACATGGGATTGATTTTAATCCTAATAAAATGAAATATATTTTCAACATGTCTATTCGTTACTCTATTCCTAACATTCTTCCCTATTTTGGAAAACTTGAGGAAATCCACTGATTTATCCTTGAAATGCCATACCATATCAATTAGATAAATTCAATCCTCAAGAAAGGTATTTTTATCTAATGGAATGATGTATGTAAAAAATATTTTTATAATATTAAGAAATCATTACTTCATCCTCATACTCTTTGACCATCTTCCAATGATCACCCACTCTTATTATACACTTATTCTACCCCAATATCAGTTGGGTAAATGCTTGCTCAATAGAATGAAATGGGTAGAGAATAATGCATATAATACATCAATCATAATTTAATGGATTATGAGACTTAATATATTAAACTATAATTTTAAAGTCTTACTATTTATATCAAAATTTAAAAGCTTAAACACTATATGCTTTATCAGATAACCTATGTTATTGTCCATTCTAACACCCTTCATCAATTTTTCTCCAAAGATTTATTATTTAGAGATAGAATAGGAAAATGTATGGTATTATTAATGTAATTTTACTTATAAATTATTACATAAAATTAGTCATAGTCCAAGTTATCATTGATAAAATTTCTTCCAAACCCACACCAACTAATAATCAACTTTAGGACACTCTTTTCGATGAATACATATTTTAATCGAAGGTCTTAATCAAGTTATTTATCTTAGAGATTTTTTTTCATAATTTCACCACTGATATCAAGGCACAAATCCTTGAATATCCCAAAATTTCCACCTCCAAACCCAAACATAAATCCATCATATAAGAATTACCCAAATTTACAATTGATTTGTGGAGCCAAATGCCTTGAAGGAGCTATGTTAGGTTGTGTTTTAGATGACCCTCATGGTAAAATTATTCCTCTATATTTTTAATTAAAATTCAAACTCAATAATAACATGGATTAATATGAATCCCTCATCTTAGGTATGCAAACAACAATTGACTTAGACATCCCATACTTATGCCTTAGGATATTCAAAAGTCACATGTCATCAAGTTAGTGGTGATTATCAATGTAAAATTAAAAATATACATTCTTTATAAATAATTTACATCTTTAATATTGATGAAATCCCTCGAGAACATTTTTTTATAGCTAATTATATTTTTTCATCAACCTCTCTTTTTAACCCTCATTCATGATTCCCAATTTCTCATTCACATGATAAAATCACATTTTATCTTACAATATAAAGATGATTATATTATTTTCCATATTGATATTTTCACTACTTAACAAATCCTATGGTACAAATACATTGCATAATTTATCAAATATCATACCTATCCCCTAGAGGTTGGCCCTTGTGAAAAGACTCAAATTTGAAATCGATCTTGTAAATACATTCTTAAATATGACATCATTTATTATCATAATGTAAAAGGTACCTTTATCTATTATGTTACTCAATATGAAGATAAATTTTTTCTTGACCAAACATGAGGTAATTATGGTGGTCATTTCAATAGACACACTACAACCCACAAATTCCTACACATAGGATATTTTTGGCCCACTCTTGAAAAATATTCCATCACTTTTATAAAAAGGTATAATCCTTGTCAACTTTATGATGTTAATATTCACTCTCCTCTAAATAAGCTTCAAACCTTGGAGTCTCCTTGTAATTTTCTATCTGAGGGTTATATCTCAATGGAAAATTACCTAGATCCTAAGTTGGCCTTGTCTTCATCATTACTACTACAATATTATACCAAATGGGTATAATATTTTCCCCTTAGAAATGTAATTGGAATAAATATTTCCAAATTAGTTCTTAATCGAATCATATGTCATTTCAAAAGTCATCACACCATCATATTTGATCATTGTGGGAACTTTAAAAATAAATACATGAAACAACTATGTGAAAATTTTCATGCAAAAATTTTCCACACCCCATCAACTTGAGTGCAATGTTCAAGCTGAAGACACTAAAAAATCCTTAACAAAATATTATAAAACACTATTGAGGATTCTCATTCTAATTGCCATATTAATCTTTACCCTACATTTTGGGTTTATCATACTAGTATATATACTACCACTAGGGCAACTCATTCTTCTTTAGTTAATATTTTTGAAGCTATCTTACCATTAGAATTTAATCACTTTCCTTGTACATTTGTATTCATGGAATCATTCCCAATGAATAAATTCATGAATCCCATCTTCATGCTTTATATTTTTTAGATGAATTATGTATGGGTGCATTATAACATAATTGCCAATATAAAGCTCACATCTCTAAAAAACATAACATGAAATTTAAAGTCCATAAATTTAATTTGATGAATTAGTTCTTAAATTAAATTATACGCATGAAAAATAAGGCAAGTATGCCTAGATGTGGTGGGGTCCTTACCTAGTCAAATACATTTGTGGACCTAGTACTTACAGATTTTAAACCAATGAATGACACATCTTCAAAGAATCAACCAATGCTTAGTTTTTGAAGAAATACTTTTTTTATATTAATTTTCCAAAAAAAAATTAATTTTATAGTTATAATTTTCATTTCTAGTAAGTTTTAATTACATGATTTATATACTATGAAACTAACATTACAGGTTTTATCTAAGATTTTATTTTATGTAGAAAATCACTAGCTCTAGTTATTTACACACATATATGTTATATACACATAATCCTTGATTCCCATCTTTGGTCCTTTGTTAGTTTGTATTATTGTAAATATTTTTATTTTTATTTTATGATTTTTGAATTGTAAGACCATGGATAAGCCTCGACCCTTCCTCATAAAACACTCATCTTATCATTTAATCAACCTTAAAATATCCTCGAGTCTTTGGTTCATATTTTATCATCTTTATATACCCTTATTATTTTAATTATGCCTATTTTATTTTAAGTTTGTGAGTTTAAAAATAAGACCTTAGTTAAGATCCTAATAAAAAATTCACACCATTTTCATATTAATTTTACTCCCAACCTTAGTTAGGTGTCTTTCTTGAAAGATAAGGCAATGGTTGAGAGTAGTGTTTTCTGTCACTTAGAATCAGTGATATTATTTTATGGTCAAACTTTAACAGTTTATATTTATGTCTTCATTAACATATTTAATTTATTATGATTATGATTCATACCTATTTATCATTATACCATTTCCATTTACACATTTTTTATGATTTGGGATAACCCAATCATTATATGCCCATTTCTAGAATTCCCTTATATCTCACTATCCCCTTTGGGCACTCCAAGGTTAGTTCCAAGATACCACTCCATTATAATGTGAAATTATATGATTATTAGGCACCATGGTCCTTTGGTTCTCTCCTATAGCCACTAAGTGTAAGATATCTTGTGATAGCCATTTTTATCACCCATATTTGGTTTTTTAAATCTAGATGAAGGGGAATTAAAAAAACTAAAAGATTTAAAAGCCAAATCATACAACAAAAGGAAATTTTAAAAATAAAAATATAATCTTAAATTTCATATCAAACTAAAATATGTGATTAATACTTGGCACATCTACTATCCTAGTCGAATCTCAAACTCCATAGTTGGCCTCATGATAGAGCCAAGGTCCATTGAGGTGCAGTAGGCTAGTAGATTGAGATATCATAGACTATATAGTGCCTCATAATATATCACACAAATACCCAATATTTATAATAGACTGATGAATCATTAAGGGATCCTTAGGAATGGGAAACACATTATGGTAAGGTAGGTCATTTTAATTTTCATGCATACTAGCGTTCATGGGATGATACTTATACTTCACTAGTTATCCGAAAATTACATTGTTAGATCATGATCTCTAGGGTCATTATTGTCAAAAGTTTATTAGTATTGAAAACTTGATCAATTTTTTTGGATTTAGTAAATATTATGTTTTCACCTTGGTACTCCCTTTTCTCCCCCACCACCTATTTCATTTCCCCCCTTAACAAATAAGTTTATTTCTAAATATTTTCCCAACTTCTATAATTCATACTCTCAATAACTTTTTGACATGTTTTATAATACATAAGTTTTATTTTATCTATCATTAGAATATAAAATACATCTTTGAGTTATTATAATATGATAACTTGATTATCTCATTATCTTTCTAGGATCTCCCTTACCTATGTTTAGGACCTTGAGTTTTCTATTCACCTTTTTGTAGGTCATTTATCTTTTTTATCTCATCATTTTTGTATTTTTACATCTTTGATTGAGTATGGAGTGTTAATTATATTTCATCGATGTTGTTTATATATATTTTTTGTTTCATAAATCCTTAATTTTGAACTAGATTGTTACTTTTATTATTTAGGATACATTTTGGGTTGTCTAGTTATTAGTAGCCTTGGATTTTTGGTTACCCAATTTTCCATCCCTTTTATTTTACACAATCCTTGGTTTTTTAATACTAACCTAGCCTTTGTCATCCTGACCTACCAATTTAACAAGTGATTAAATCTATTTTTTGAGTTTTCCATTTACTTTTTCCCTTCTACAATTGCTTACTTTCATCTATAGCCTTGTATCCCTAGGGTATTTTTAATGAAGTTACTACTTCATTCATGGTCAAGACTATATACAACATGTTACCACTCAATGATAAAGGTAATTCAAGTATGTATATGGTGCTTTCAATTATTTCATTGATCAACACTAATTTATATGTTTCATTTTTGAGTTAGTTCATTTATTTTTAAATTGATATGTTCTTTCCTGAAGCACCATCCCATGTTAAAATCTAGTGACATGTGATGAGATTCAAGTGGGGAATATGTATACACATAATATTTTTAAACTTTATATTTTACTAACACTTTCTCTCTTACAATAACCTATCAAGTTTTAATCTCTATAATTGTACGCCTTAAAGGGTGCACTAGAAAATGAGAGGTAATACCCATGGTAATTTTAAAGATACATTATTTCTTATTTATCATTCATATATCCATTTTAGGTTTCTCAAATTTGAACCTTTACACTATCTCCTTACATCATTCATCCTCTAGAAAATTGAGACATATATTTTCCTACTATGTTAGCTTGTTTTATGTAGTTTTAACCATTATCAATCCTATCCTAACTACATCAATTAGATCGATGCATTTTTGAACATTTTGACACATGATTCACAATTAAGTCATCCTTGCTAACATAGTTAAAGGTTAGTCAACCTAATTTAGACTAAATACAGTTATGCAATAACATCAACTAAATATTTGGGAGGTATTATGAGCATTCATCACTATAAAAATAAGTTACCATTTCAATCCAATGGAACGGAACATCTATTCTCAATTTCTAATACTCCCACTTCATCCTTAAGAATACATTTGGAGGAGTTATTTATTAGATATTGTATTAGATGGAAATTTTGTATTAAGGAATATTAGATGCAATAGGAGGATTCCTTTTATTTAGATCTTGATTCAGCATTTGATATGCTTACAATCATAACACTATATTGAAAAACACCATTGGCCAAGGGGAGATTGAGGCTCAGCAGGTCTTGTTCAAGGTAAGTATTTTCTAACCCTAGTTATTTCCTTTTGATAGATAGAATGTGCATAATTTCTTGGTTAATGAATGTGTATCTCCTTGTTTGAATTCTCTCTACACTTAAACTTATTATGTCTATAAGATAATTCAAACATGTCATTTATCCATCTTAGGTGGATTATGTCCCCATTGTTCCTTACCCGTTTTGATAAGTTTCTAAACCTTCCCCTTACTTACATTATTTGTTTACAATATTAGAGTATTTAAAAATAAAAATATAGTTAAAGTTATCATTATGTTCTTGGAATAAAGGATTTGGACCCCTTTATTTTGAGATTGTGTTATAGGTGCTCATTTTGATAGGTTTACGGATCTATGGATTGCATACACAATTAATAAATATCATTTGGTTACATTTATTAAAATTTTCCAAGTCTAAATATTTAATATATATGATAGTTGTAGGCCAATCCTAACCCATTGCATATAAAATCCATCAATAGTGTCAAAGTAGAAAACTCAATCATTATAAGCATGTTATTTATTTAATATTATTTAAACACCATGCATTATTATTTAAATAATATTACATTAATTCAAGCTAAGATGTAATTTTTATGCCTACAAAACACCAACACATTAAGATATAGTAAATGCTAGTACCAAAAAAATATCATTTTATTGGATTTCATATTATATTTTAGATAAAATTAATTCTACAAAAAATATCAAGCTATTGATAGATACCAGTCACTAAGATCTCAATATTTTTATGAAATTATGTAGACTCTAATGCAATGATGTAATACAAATACATTATTCTTAATATTGAGATACAAGAAAGACTAGGTTCTGAACAATGTTGTTATGATGAATTATTGAGATGATATTTTAGTATGAATGTGAAATATAATGTATTAGTTATAAATTCACTCTGAGATGCATTTTTTATGCTTTAAAAACATGAGTGTTTTTGGATCTAGTGATTGCTAGGTTCCTAATAATTTCATCTTGTTATATTGGTAGAGAGATAATGGCAATTAAGGTGAAAATTGATGATCTTGCTGAATTTATATTATTTGTTATATTCATTTTTTTTAAATACCAACTACTATATATATCATGGACACTAATCTACCAATGGTATGTAATTTGAAATATAATTTATTATTTTAAATTCACTCTGAAATTTATATACACCTAAATTGTTAATTAGACACTTAACATTATATTTGAAATATATGAGATTTGATTCTTGTGTATGCTTTCTGCTATCCATTTATCTATATATTGACTTGGCCAAACCGATTCAATATCATTGATACTCAATATATCCATAGTCTATGCTAGAATGCTTTATTATCTTAAGCGAATTATTGTTTTTATAGATTCTTGTTTTTCCTTCTTTAGAAAGTGTCAAAAAAATTGAATGTTGACAATTACCATATGTGTTTGTCTTCACCAATAGTGTCCATGGATCCTTAATATATATATTTAAAATTTAAATCTCTCCTTTGGGTTAGCCTAAGCACATTTCATATCTCGATTATGAGGGGAAATATAAAAAGTCACCTATAAATATAGGATAAGCCTAAGGTATTACTCATTTAGAAATTTAATTTAGAAAAACTTGCACATTAAAATATATATTTTCACACCTTTTAGGAATTATCCAAAAGCAACCAAATGTGAAAACTCTCAAAGGAACTATCCAAAAGTCAAGATTGAATATAATCAATGTCAAAATTACATTTTTTAAAGTTAAAATCCAAAGAATTATATTTCATTATAGTGGATAATGATTTAGCACACATACATAGATGTGATAACTATGTGTGGTTTAATCTCTCTTTAGAGTATTATAATGTAGGTAATACTCAACCACTCAATCAGGAGTAGTTGGGGTTGCCCAACCCATATTCTACCACTTCTTTCAGGTCAAACTAATGTTGAAAGCTGAGCTATAGTTTAAAGGATAACTAAGATAAAATATGGATTTGTTCATAAGACTAAGGTAAAAAAATTACGTAGAAATAATTTAGATAGAAAGTGCAGTGAACTAGTAAAATGAATAGGGATAATATAGATAGATAGTAGACATAACCAACTAATCTATAGGCCAATTTAGATAAGGTTTTAAATTAGATTAAAACCTGTAACATTGTGTAGGTCCTATTGAGACCTTTCAAATGGTATGTGGAACATGAAAAATAGAGCTCATATACTCCTTATGTAGCTAGTCAAAGTTAGTTAAACTATAGAAATTGATCATTATGGAATGATTCAAGAATAGTTATAATGCATAGAGCATCTTGAGAGCTTTTTGATGCAATTTTAATGGGTCAATTTTGAGCTTATACACATAACATATCGCACTTTAAAAATCCCATATCAAATAGGGCAAAAGGTGACACAAGCATAATCTGAGCTTGCCAAATCAACCAATCATGTTGTGACACATGGCGATGAATTTGTGTGAGAAAAATTGTGGTTTTTTATATTTTGTCTTTGATAGGTGAATAATCTTTGGCAAAAACATAATCATCAAAAAAAGGCTAACTATGGGGACTGTAGCTAGTGGAGTCCACTTTTAGCTCAGAGGGGGACCCTACCACTGATAGAGCTATGGAGCATTCATCTAATTAGACATTGACAAGTGGTGAGTCATCAACAATTGGTGAGGGGAGAATGGTCCATATGGTGGGTCCTCAAACCACCACATGGCTTACCACCATTTAATTATTTTACCATTTATCTCTATGGTCCAATTTTAATAGTCATTTAATTGACTATATTGTAATTAATTAAATTCCATGCCATGAATGAAGTCCATGTCATACCTACCACATGAGATATCCATGGTTTCCAATGAATTTTCCACAACCTCACACATCCCATGCCATAAATACCCATGAAATAACCAACATACCACCACATACTTTCCACATGCCACCATATACTTTCCAATTCCCATGAAATACATGTTAATTCTAAATGTTTGGCATTGTTAACCGAAAACTTTGTGGTATTTCAATATCAAAATTGCCACCCACTTCCCAAATGTGGGATTAAGGATTTTGATGGAAGCCAAAAATGGTGGCATGGGATTCGAACCGAGCCCACTTTGGGTAAAAAGGATAAGGCCCAACTGCTAGGGCTATGAGAATCAAATGCTATATAAATCATTGAGACTTTGTATTTGAGCATCGAAAATAAGCATGATTGCTAAAGACTATAGAAAAGGATCTTGTTTGGCTTGGAGAGGGAGTTAGAGGTAAAATTGGGAAAAAGTACGAAAGGAGACTAATATTATTTTTTCCTGAAGAACAACTTTGTAGTTGATCAAATTTCATTTTGGAGATGTTTGTAAGTATTTTTCAAGAATTTTATAATATATCAACTGATAAAGGACCCAGAGATGTAGGCCATTGTGCCAAACTCCATTATCAATTATGTAGTTAAAATTCTTGATTTCTTCTTGTTAAATTATTGTTTTGTAAGTCAAATTTTAAATTATATATATATATATATATATATATAATTATTGAAAAGAAAAATTAAAATATGTAAGCTTATTATTTATTAATTTTATGGATTAGGTTGGTATCAGAGCAGTTAGTGTGTTGGGCTAACTTCCATGTAGACATTGCTCTGAAACATCAAGTTTGATATCATAACTTAGTTTGAAAGTAAATTTGTGATTTTATTGTTTTAGCTAAACTTAGCTATTGTAGAATAATGGATCTAATGCTGGCTCAAATTTAGTTGTTACTAAATACTATTATCACTATGATAATGCAATACCTACAATCTCAAGAGCAAAGTTGGCAAGCAGTAGAGCAATGATAAGAGTAGTAAATTGAGAAGATCTAATAAAACATTAATGATTTATGGGTAGAACTATAACAAGAATGTTGATAGAAGAAGAGGATGCATGGAGATTTAGAGACTTGTGAACATTATTCTTCATGAGATCATATTTTCAAGTAATGTTGGATCCTACACCCTAATCAGGCTCCATTATGGTTTATAAGATAGAATGAGGAGAGAGGCAAGGCACCAGACATGTCTAGTAGCAATCAGTCAATTTGACCAATAGTACCTCATCAAGCAACTCTAGAGTATCTAATACAACAACTATTTCTAATGGAAGTGCCAAAAATTATGCTATGCTCTGAGGAAACTCAAAGGTAGAACTACACTATTATTTTTGAAGGGAATTTCATGTAGATCTATTCTAACTGAAGTTCTAGAGATAGTTATATTACTAAAGGTCTCACATAATGTTTGCAAATAAGGACTCTTCCATTACCCCACACTAGGACATTTTGAGGAGATGATGGCATAATATGTGGATATGTAACTCATTATAGCATCCTACATTTTAGCAGTGAAGGACTATTATTTGATCAAGTAGCTCTTGACATAGTTCTAAGAAAAACTGAGGAGATTGCTTAGGGTAATTATTATCTCACATCTCAGCATGCTAGAAACATTGCATCAAGAGAAGAAATCCAATTAATGACCAATCATACCTATGATATTTAGTTTAGTACAAGCCAAGAAATAAAGGTATATTCTAGTTATAGTAGTGATTCCTCTAATTAATAAACTCCTACTATTCCTATCAATGAAAATGATGTTGTAAGTCTAGAAGCAAATAATGATCTGATTATTACTATATATTTTGATGTATATTCTAAAGATGAAAATAATGAAATCAACTCTTCTGGCTATATTGACAATGTTAGGGATACTAAATGTACTAACCCTAAACATTTATCAAGTTCATGTGTTGATACATTTGAAAATCACACAAAGGGAATAGGTTCTAAGCTATTAGCTAAAATGGGATTCAAAGGAAAAGTCCTTGGCATTAATGGTCAAGGGATTATCAAGTCTATCCAAGTGGAAAAGAGACCACTCCATGTAGGATTAGGATATGGAGATGAAGGATAATCTTGTAAAGAAGCTAAATTGAAGAGTTATTCAATTATCAAGTTAGAACACTTCAAAGAGTTGAAGGAAGCATTATCAGAAGATGAAATAATTAAATTTAACAAGACATCTTCAGATGACCTATTGGTGTATGAAAATAAGAAATACTCAAATGTATCTTATAATTATGCCTCAAAAAGCCCTAGAAGGATGTTTAAGAGACATGTCAAGAAGAAGACTGACAAAACCAAATTA
Source organism: Torreya grandis (assembly GCA_037957365.1). Classification (NCBI taxonomy): domain Eukaryota; kingdom Viridiplantae; phylum Streptophyta; class Pinopsida; order Cupressales; family Taxaceae; genus Torreya; species Torreya grandis. Next base: position 468,458 of record JARHVA010003541.1, read on the forward strand.
CCTAAAAAAGACATGAAGTTGGGTTTTTACTTCAATGTTAAGGGAAAAATGTTGAAAGAAGATAAGCAAAGTTATCCGCAACCCCAAGCAAAGGTTGTAACTACATCTTCAATCAAGTGATAAATAGAGTCTTGTCAATCAGAATCAGAGACAACATCAACAAGGGAGATGATAGTCAATGATAAGATGATAGTTTAGAGATTATCACCCTAGAAAGGTAAGCAACACTTCTTCAAAAGAATAATTGATAAACATTCAAAAATAGATGTTATTTTTGATATAAATTATCAAAAAAAATTGATCTCAAAAGATGTTCTAAAAAACCTAGGAATGGAAACTAAGCCACATTTTCAACCCTATTCTCTAGATAAGATAGATGATGGTAATAACATACATATAAGTAAAACATGTAAACTAGGGTTTGCAATTACTACCAACTTTCTAGATGAAGTTGAATCAAATGTGGTTCCACTTCAATTTAGTGGTATTATCCTAGGTAAACCATATTTGTCTCTAAGAAAGGCAACTTTTTACAAGAAGGAAAATTAGTATAACATTGTAAAAGATGGGATATAAAATCTCATTTGAGCACATTGATGATAAACATTATAAAAAAATAGTGCCTTTAGTATGTTGTAGATATGAACATTGAAAGACAACATAAAGATGCCATCATGAGAAGCATTAGGAACAACCCAAAAGATAGGTTGTATATTTTAATTTGTATGTTTTTGTATGCATAAATATATATATGCATGTTTTTAAGACCTAAATATAGGCATTATTTATAAATAAGACCCAAGTATGGGAAATGTTTGTAACAATTAAGTACAGTTACAATGTTTATCAAGACCTAATGAGGGTAACATTTTTAAAGCTATGTTACTAGGTAAAACCCTAAAAGGACAATTATAAAATGGTAATTGTTATAACACCAGGTGACATTTTCATCATCTTAAATTTGAATACCTATTAAAATATCTTCAAAAACTAGCTAACATTTAGGAGACATTGAAGCTAGAGCCAAGAGCTAGAGGCATGAAATGATCCTCACATGGAGTACTAGGTCTAGTACTAGCTTTTTGAAGATAAAAGCCTTCTTAGTGGGGAGGATTAATCTAGAGGTCAATTTAGATAAGGTTTTGAATCATATCAAAACCTAAAACATTATGTAGGTCCAATTTAGATATTTTTAATGATATGTGGAATGTAAAAAACAAAGCTCATATACTCCTTGTGTAGTCAGTCAAAGTTTCAATCAAGATAGTCAAAATTGGTTAAAGTTGGTCAAACTAAATAAATTTATAATTTTGTAACGATTAAAGAATAGTTCTAATGCATAGAGCATCTTGAGAAATTTCTATCATAATTTGAATGGGTCAATTTTGAGCTTGTATGCACAAGATATCATGTTTTGAAGATCCCATATCAAATAGGGCAAAAGGTGACACATGCATAATCCAAGCTCACCAAATTAACCAATAGTGTTATGACACGTGGTGATGAATTTGTGTAAGAAATATTATGGGTTTATACCTTTTATCTTTGATAGGTGAATTATATTCAACAAAAATTAATCAACAAAAAAGGGCTGGCTACAGGGACAATAGCCGGTGGAGTCCACTTTTATCTTAGAGGGGCACCCTACCATTGATAGAGATATGGTCATATAGTTGGATGTATAAAAGTGGTGAGTCATGGACAAGTGGTGAAGGTAGAATGGTCCATGTGGTGGGTCCTCAAACCACCATGTGGCTTGCCACCATTTAATTATTTTACCATTTATCCCTATGGTCCAATTTTAATAGTCATTTAATTGACTATATTGTATTTAATTAAATTCTATGCCATGAAGTAAGTCCACATCAAACCTGCCATGTGACACATCCATGGTTTCCAATGAAGTTTCCATAACCTCCCATGTCTTATGCCACAAATACCCATGAAATAACCAACATACCACCACATACTTTCCACATGCCACCACATACTTTCCAATTCCCATGAAATACATGTTAATGCCAAATGCTTGGCATTGTTAACCATGAACTTCATGGTATTTCAATATCAAAATTTCCACCCACTTCCCAAATGTAGGATTAAGGATTTCAATTGAAGCCAAAAATGGTGGTGTGGGATTTAAATAGAGCCCATTTTAGGTTAAAAGGATAATGCCCAACTGCTTGGGATACGAGAATCAAATGCTATATAAAGCATTGAGACTTTGTATTTGAGCATCAAAAGCAAGAATGATTGCTAAAGACTATAGCAAAAGATCTTGTGTAGCTTGCAGAGGGAGTTAGAGGAAGAATTGGGAAAAAGTCTGAAATGAGACTAATATTATTTTTTCTTGAGGAACAACTTTTTAGTTGATAAAATTTCATTTTAGAGACATTTTTAAGCATTTTCCAAGCATTTTATAATATATCAGTTGATAAAGGACCTAGAGACATAGGTCATTGTGCCAAACTCCGTTATTAGTTGTGTAGTTAATTTTTTTGATTTATTCTTGTTAAAGTGTTGTTTTATAAGTCAAATTTTAATTTTTTTGTAAAATTATTATAAATAAAAATTAAAATATGTAAGCATATTATTGCTTAAGTTTATGGATCACCAGTTGTCACAAGTATTTATGTTTCACTGATAATATCCATGTAGATTTTGATAGCCTATTTCTTGATCTAAGTAATCATATGATAATTAGTTTAGATGTTTTTGTCATACTCAACATAAAATAGAGTTCTTGATAGGTTCCTAAAACAACATATTTTTAATATTTTTGAGAGCTAGATGCTGCTTGGATTTTCAAATAAAATAAAAGTATTCCCCTTGAGATGTAATGTTGTTATAAATGAACACCTATTATTCTTAATATTTTTAAGTTGAAGGCCATTAGGTTCCTACTATGTTCATTATATTGAGTTGTTTAAATGTTTGTTATATTTTCATGTGCATTTAATTATCTAATAGTTTTGATATATTCCATATCACTCTTCATATACTAAATTTTGACATGATTAAATTTAGAAAAAATGCTCATAGATTATTGATTCAATTACACCTAAAATAAAAATATAGAATGTAGAAAGAGAATGAGGTGTGTGAATATAATTTTAGGAAAAAGAAATACACACTAATTAAAATTTTATGATATTTGACATGAAGTGAATATATTAAAAACATCATATTACTTAAAATTTTAAATTTTTTATGGTCAATTAGGATTCATATATTTTTTCATGTTTATTATAAAAAAATGAATTAAGTGGCATATAAATGACTAGAGTTGAAGGGAAAAAGTAGTTATCAAATTAAATCACCTCATGATAGAGGCACCAAAAATAAATTTAAAGTTATAATATATTTAATTTACCAGTTAAATTAACATATATTTTGAATCATTATATTGTCATCTAAAATAATGCAATTATCATTCTATACAGCTTCAAGAAAAAATCATTTACTTGTTCTTGATTTGGAAGGTTTACTTCATGAGAAAATTCAAACAAATAAAAATGAAACTTTCAAGTTCAATGGGGAGATTATCAATGTAGGGTTGGATTATAGACTTCTAAAAAATATGTATGTGTTATATTTAATTTAGTTTTTTTGGTTAGATTCATATGTAACCAATGATGTAGACAAATTGATGATACCATTATATTCAAAATTGGGCTATGATCATGCTTATGCTTAGGAATAGAAGATTGTTGGAAAAATTACGGTAATGTATTTAAAGACTTGAATTTTTTTGGGATAGATAAGACACTCATTTTTGTTATACAAATATAAGAACTATTAGTTATCTTTATAAAGTACAACTTGAATAAAATTTGTTATAGTAAGGAAACTTTTTAATTTGAAAATGTGTAAATGATCAAGATCATGCTATAAATGGGTGGATGATGGAAACATTGATCACCTAGTTATCCTTATCCAAGAATGTTTTTTAATTTTATATGAGACTAAAAAACATGATTAATAAAAAAATTAGATTGAAAATATGTAATGGGTTATGATTGTACTATATATGGGAGCATGATGGAAGCATTGATCATCTAGTTCGACTTAGCTATACATATTTTTAATATGACATGATATATGATGATTTGTTAAAATTGGATTACATGATAAATTATACAATTTGTATTCATATAGGTTATATTCTATCACTAAAAAATAAGATTGAAAAATATTTATTTCATGATAAATTTTATGGACATGGTTCTAGTTGTAAATAAATTATTGGGTTTAGGAGTGGAAGGATTATTTTTTTGAGATTTTGGAAATTTGAACTTTAAACCTCTTATTAAAAAGGCCACATTTTACTCATTTATGTTATGAATGTTTTCAACAAACATTTAGTCTTGAGTTGATAACAATTGGAAAATTAAATTTTAATATTAATTTGTGGTTTACATATTTTGATTCAAGCATTTTACAATACTTCATTAAGTAATTTTGGTGGCTACAAAATATTCCCTTTGTGTTCACTTGGGTGAGGCAATAATTGGATTTAAGAATGAAGAATGGAAATCAAATTACTGACCAATACAAAGATATATATGTTAAAAATAATATATAAATCATAGATTAAAGGAAATACATGTTAGGTAGAGGTTGATGAGGATATCTATATCAAGATATTTCCTAGTTAAAAATTTGGTGGAACCTATGAATCCAATAAACTAATATTTTCTAAATTATGTTCAAGGTTTAAAATGATGGTGAAATGTAAAAAAATATGTTTGTAGTTAAAAGCATTCAATCATATAAGTGAAAACACCATTTCATATTGTTATTTTAATTATTCATTGAGCTATTTTATGCAAATGAGCATTGTTACTATTGGATTATAGGTTACCTAAGATTGAAAGGAATCTGAGGCATAGATCACATACTTAAAAGATGTAGAGAGGCAAGAACAAATATATGTGAAAATAAATCAATGTATATTCAAACTAACTAAAAATTTATAAAATACAAGAAAATGAGAGGATATATATACAAGTCAATTAATTTCATAATATATCCCATAGGCCATAATAATAGGTAATTGTTATCCTATAAAAATTCTTAAATTTGGATTGTAATAGTTTTCTAACCGTTACAACATTAAAGCCTATAATAAGCTAAATTTAAACTAAATAACCTAAAGCTAAGCTTAATCCACCCAACATTTTGGACTACCTAAGTTAGCATTAGCAATATGCAATTATAATATTACACAAACACCCTCCCTTTAGAATAATTTAGGGGTATTTAAAATAAATAAAAAATAGAATATTATGAAATAGGCCTAATAAGGTACTTAACAAATATAAAGTGTGATGTTGAGTGTCCCTATGGATACTAATGCATATTACCCTAATACATGAATGGTGAATCATTGTAACTACCAAGTCAAAATAGGAATTGGTGCTTGTATAATGATCACTTAAAGAAACATTGATATAAAAAACTAGGAAAAATAAAATCAAGGAAGTAGTGCACAACCAAACCACCCCTCCTCAATGCTGAACTAGAATAAGGTAATAAAAATGGATGTATATCATGAAGCGATGGGTATAAACTGAAGCAAGTGATGAGTGATAAAAATAGTGAAATTAGGAGACTAAAATAGGTCTAAGGTGGCACTAAAATTGTCCAACATCCTACATAATGTTTCAACTATAGTGGTGGGGAATCCTAGTCAGTGTTACTAAAATAATGACACCACAGGTATAAAAAAAGGTACTCCAAAAAAATATAGAAGTGGTTTGAGTAAACTAATTGAAAATTGAAAATTTTAAAACTTATGATATCATAATAGATAACTCTCACATCACAAAAATAGTCATACTATCAATGAAGGTGATGAGAACATATAGTACATTAATAAATGATAATGAAATATTAAACACACTAACTCTGTTAGTTTAGGTGATTTACCTTAGCTCATGTTCACATATGTAATTTATTATTTCCACCCACTTATATTTGGATATTTAATTTATCTAATTTCAAATATTAGGAGATATTACATATTTATCTCTTAGATATTATGGGGATAATTTATAGTTGTTTCTATCCTTTAGGTATAGTTATCTCTTAGTCCTAGATTTGATCTCTATATTGATCTCTTAGTTATGATTGATCACTTCACTTGATATATTAGTTAGGATTGATTTTCCTTGCCTATATATGCAAGTCACATTCATTGTATTTGCATATAAGCTATGGCTATAGATATCTAGATGGAAGCTTTTAAGATATAGAGGATTTATCATTATATGATATATTTATGTATAATAGACTAAGATATTATTTGAAAAATCCATTTATTTATTTTACTATGGTAATGGTTTGTATAATTGACCTTGGGTGAGATTTTTCTCAACTCTTTCATGGTATCAAAGTAGTCTCCAACATCTATTAATCATCTCCTTAGCTTCTCCTTATTCGACATCTATTTTGGAGAATTTTTTTTTGTAGGTAAATTTTGGGGATTGAAATAGTAAATCAAATCTAAAAAATGAATTGATTTTATCTAAGAAAGAATGATCGCCTCCAATTTTATCCCATTAGTATCTCAAAGGCAAGATCTACAAGTTTTTAACAAATCCATTTTTTGTTAAAAATGATTATTCTTTTTCATACGATGAAGAAACTGTAGATGATATCTCAAAAAATATTATAAGTTTTGTGCATCTTGTTTTCTAATTTATAGAACATTTTTAATTTTTTTAATTTCATTAAGAATTGTAAAATTTATCATAGTTTTACTAAGTAGTTCTATTTTGAAAAAATATGACTTTTTTATTTAATTATGAGAAAACTATAACTGATCACTCAAAACCATTTACAGGTTTCATGCTCCTTATTTTCATACTTTGAAAACATTTTTAAATTTATAATTTAATTAATAATTATAATATATATCATAGTTTTAATGAGTAGTACTATTAATAAACATCCTTTTGGGGAGTTTTTTATAATAAAACAATATCCTTGGATGATTTTTTGATTATTTTTTATGAAAAAAATATTTTGTACTTGGGAGACATAAGGAGATATTGTATTTGTTTAATTATTAGACACGTGCCTTCTTTTTTGATTTCATTTGTTGAAGACCAGAGGGTAATCCTTGATTTGGAAGGTGGCTAAACCCCTTCAAAAACAAACAAACTTCCTTCATTGATTTTTCCATACTAATTACAATCATGGATAATTTTTTGATTGATTCTAACATCTCTTTATAAGTTACATAATATTTTACTATTGTGTATTTTTTCATCCACTCCTATGAAAGGATTTTCATTAATCTTTAATCAATAATAAACAAGTGTCATAAATTGTGGAAAACACACTTTTAATAGAACAAAACCTTTATTTAACGATTTAACAAATCAATTTTTCTAAAGATTACAAAATTTAAAATTCATCCAAGTCTATTTTTAATGAGTGAAAATGAATAAAGAGGCAAAATGATAGAAAAAAATCAAACCGATTTGATAACAAAGTTTGTATTAAAAGCCTACATATTTGGATCCACTCCAATGGGGATCAATCCTTATTAAAAATCATCACAAATAGCATACAATATTAAAGAGTGGCTCAAATCATCTCCACAGGATCACTTTCTGCCTGAGTATTACTCTCAAACTAATTCACTAAGTCTGAGACAATTAAAAATAATCCTACCCTTTACTCTATACGTGGTCTCCACCAAAAACACATCTTCAAATACAAATTCAAACACTTTATATAGTACTCAGGTCTATAGGTGTTGCAGTGGAAGCTTTATCTTTTTACTAAAGATGACAGGGTTTGAAACCCATGTTGTGGGCATTGTATTTGTGGCTAATGTAAATATTTTAGTCCCACAGTTGGGACATTACAATGATTTTTAGATTTTATAAGCTCAAGTCTCCATGTTATTAGTCATCAATAAGCCTTTTGTGATCTATGGTATTAAACTTGGTCGACAGTTATTATGGGGTTTTCAACCCAATATTGGTATGGTGACTTAGTGGTGATCTATGTTGGGCTTGGGACATGGTAATTACACAATTGGTCTTCATAATATCTTTGGCATTATGGTGCAACTTAGGTTTTGGCATGGTAAATAAAATTATAGTCATTATGTGACTATTAATAAAATTTGACCATAGAAATAATTAAGTGGTGGAAAGTCATGTGGTGGCTTGAGGATCCACCACATGGAACACTCCCAATATGATACTTATTGATGTCTAATTGGATGCTCCATATCTCTATCAGCAATAGGGTCCCCCTCCATGACAAAAGAAAACTCCACTAGCTACAGTCCCTGTAATCAACCTTTTATGCCTATCAAAGACCAATTATGAAACCAACTATTTTCTCACATGAACTCATCAACACATGTCACTGCACCATGGGTGCATGTGACTTACTTAAACTATTCCACTTGTCCTTTATGACACATTGTGACACCCTATGCCATTTTTTTGCCCTTTTTAATATGGAAACTTTAATACATAATAAATTACACATACGTACTTGAAATCAACCCATTTAAATTATATCAAAAATCTCTCGATGAGCTCTACGCTATGCCAATGATCAATGTACAATTTTATGACTTAATTTTTAGAGTGTATATGGATCCACTTGGATCAATCATCCCCACTAGGAGATTTTGGACCTCCAAAAGTTGATTAATTGGTTAAGAGGTGAGGGTTTTTATCCCTCACTCTTTTAGCTTCCATTCATTTGGCCTTGTTTAGGTGCATCCCTTTGATACCAACACAAAGATACTCAACATCTCCCCTTCACAAGGTCCGAACCTTCCTATCAAGAATTATATCTTCCTATAATTTTGTTAGACACTTAAGAGTAAAATCATCAATATAAGGAATGGCTACACTTTCATCATGATCTATGATCATTAGAGGTTCATACAATTTTAGATTTTCCACATTCACAATTGAATAATTCTGCATATAAGATGGAAAATCTAATTAAAAATCATTTTTACCAATCTTTTCCATAATTTAGAAAGGACCATATCATATTTATTTCAAATTTTTACCTTCACCTATCAGCCTTTCCTTACTAATGTGAAGCCATACCAAATCACCTACAATAAATTGGTGATCAAAATGATGTTTGTCATGTCTTGCTTTATACTTTGCCTGACTTTTTTCCAACTAATCTCAGATAGTCTAGTGTACCTAATATATCTTTTCAATGAACTTATTTTCTTTAAAAGAATCATTGTGTTCATCAACAACTAAATCCTACCCATAATAAACATCTAGAGGATATTTAGGCAAATATCCATAACAAAATTCGAAAGGAGATTTCATAGTATAAGAATGAAGTGCACTATTGTAAGCATGTTGAATATAGCATAAATGCTCATCCTACAACTTGGGATGTTTACTGTAATAACCCCTAATCAAATGTACCACTGTGAAATTCACAACCTCTATCTGACCATCAATCTATGGATGAAATGTAGTGCTCTTATTCAACTTAGTGTCCATTAATTCCCATAGTGTTGACCAAAATTCCTAAGAAACTAATAATCTTGATTAGAAATAATAGAAGTGGGCAAACAAAGATGAGCCCATACATGCTAAAATAATAAGTGTGTAGTACCTTCCCCTATAATATTCTTAGTGTAAGGGATAAAAACACACATCTTTCTAAATCTATCCACTATCACATACAAGTAATTGTGTTTCCTTTGTGACATAGGCAAGCCCCCTACAAAGTCCATGGGAATACTTTCCCAAGGATGGGTAGGAATAGGTAAGGGAGTGTAAAGTCCTAATTTTCTATTACTTGGCTTTCTTGTAGCACAAAGAAAACACCCCTTGATATATTTGGCAACATTTTCATACATACGAGGCCAGTAACAATACATTCTCAAATGTGCAACCATTTTACCAACTCTAAAATGATCAAAAATAAGAGAAGTATGTGCTTCCCTAATCATGTGTACCCTTTCATTTTAATGAATGCAAAGTTTACCCAAATGATACAAAAGTCCATTATGCACATGATAGTCTTATTCTTTTACCTATTTACCACTCATCAAATCCTTATACACATCCTTAAAATCACCATCATTGACATATTGTTCTTTATAACTTTCATGAGACAAAGAACTATGTTGTAAAAGAATATATGTAACTACCATAGGAGGTCTATAATGTATGTCAACAACTTTATTCTATATACATTTATTATACCTAATCATAAGATGCAATTGCTACAAGAAACCCATCCAATAGAAATTCCTAAACTATTGTAGCTTTGCTTGTGATTGGAGATATTAGAGGGGCTGATGATCTGTATGTATCACTATTTCTTTGCCCATCAAATAATGCTTCCATTTTTTAATAATTTGAACCAATGCATATAATTCCTTATCATAAGTTAGATAGTTTCTTACCACACCTTTGAAGGTCTCAGAAAGATAACATATTGGCTTCTTTCCCTGCATTAAGACAACTTCCATAGCATAATCACTTGCATCCATCTCAATCTCAAATGGCTATTGTAAATCAAAAATTGCCAAGATAGGAGCATTACTAATTTTTTTATTCAAAGTGTTGAAGGCCTTTTGCTGCTTGCATCCCAATTTAAAAACCTATTTAGTACTAGTCAAATAATTTAAGGGTGATGCAATTTATGAGAAATTAGCAATGAATTTCTTTTAATATTATATTTCACCAAGAAAACTTCTAACCTTAGTTACATTAATGGGTTTGGGCCATTTAACTATAACCTCCACTTTTGTAGGATCAATTTTCAACTCAAAATGTCCTACAATATAACCCAAGTAAACTAAAGAGGTTTTGCCAAATTCACATTTAGACAATTTCAAATAATGTTTCTCCCTTCCCAATGCATCTATGACTTTCCTAATATGAATCACATGATCTTCCTAAGACTAACTGAAGATCAAAATAACATCTAAGTAGACTATAACAAAATCATCAAGGAATGGCCTAAAAACATCATTCATCAAACGCATGAATGTAGTTGGTGCATTGCATAACCTGAAAGGCATGACAAGCCATTCAAACAATCCTTGTTTTGTCTTAAAAGTAGTTTTCCACACATCACCATCATTAATACTAACCTGATGATAACCAATTTTCAAGTCTAACTTAGTGAAACTGACAACATTTCTTAAATAATCAAGAAAATCATTAATATGAGGAAGAGGCTAATGATTCTTAATAATAATTTTGTTCAAAGCACAAAAATAAACACACATTCACCATGTGTCATCATTCTTTGGCACTAAAATAATAGGAAAACCTACTAGAGATGAACTTTAATGAATAACAACCCTTTCTAAAAGTTCCATTACCTACTTTTTGATTTCCTCAATTTCCACCACTAATAACCTATACATGCCAATGTTAGGAAGAGGATAATCTTGTAACAACTAAATTTCATGTTGAACTCCCATTTTAGGGGGTAACCCTTTGGGGTCCTGAAACACATCATCATAACTAGAAATTATTTCAATCAATTCTTTCTTATGTCTAGGATCACAATTTTCTAAAGCCTGAGAATATTCTTTTTCCTAAGACTTAATCAACATGAGACAAAAAGTCTTACTTGAATTTACTAGTCTTTTCATTTAACTTGATGTCACCAAGGAAAGACTCATTTTAATGTGATGTGCTCTGACTATATATGTATGCCATCCTTAACAAGAAATTGATTATTATCCTCCCTATAGAAGATTGATTTTCTATCATAAATATAAGGGATTCTTAAAACAATCCCATATATGTCCAGAAGGACTACATCCAGATCAACCTCATCCATGAACTTGGATGTGATGACAAATTTTAATCTACAAGTTTTGGGTACTTTCATCTTTGCATCATCACACACCCAACCAAGTGGATAGGGTTTTAGATGGGGATTGGTTTTCAAGCCTAAATTTTTAACAATCTCCTTAGAAATAAAATTTGCTTGTGATCAACTATCAATTAGAGTGTTAATCTTAGTATGTTTTGTAATAACCCTAATGTGGAACAACTCATTTCATTGATTATCATCATGCACATATTTATTTTTTGAAGAGGAAGCATCATTAGATGACTTAGTGTTAGAAATAGAAAGATAATTTTTTTTTCATACTCGTGGTTGTGATCTTTGTTTCATCCCTTAAATGTGAACCCAAATCCTAAACCACAATATTAGTTTTCTTTTCTTTCTTCCTAAACTTGTTAGTAGGCCTTAACTCAAGATGTAATTTCCAACACTTAAAATCATCATGATTTTTCTTGCAATGATTGCAAAATGGTTTTCCTTCTTCTTTTCAAATAGTAAAAGTGGATTTTTGTTTCTAGAAATTTTCCCTTTAGAATGCTTAACATCATATTTCTTAATTTTAACTTTAGGAAAAGATTATTTTATTTTTTTTCCTCTAGCCTCTAAGTTAATGGATTTTAACACATTATTCATCTAAATTAGTGGGATTGAGGACAATAATCATGTGTTTCAAGTAACTATGCAACCCACTTATGTAATTAAGCAATGTTTCCTATGTATAAAGAGGAATATTCAAAATTAAATCCTTTTTCCTAAATTCTTGTGTATATTCTTGAACACTTTAGCCTTTATTTTGTCTAAAAGGTTTCCAATCCATCATGGCTTGCTACATATAGCCTAAAGGATAAATTTTATTTTTGAGTTCATCAAAAAATTTACTCCAAGTAAAAATCATGTTACCTATGTTAAGCTCATTTTCCTTAAACTTAATCTCCCACTAAATGAGAGTTATGCCTCCCATTCAAAGAGTAGCCAAGTGAATTTTAAACTCATCATCTATAATCTTCTGGACCCTACAATATACTTTAATTTTATTTATCCAATTATCCATATTTTCTATATTAATCTCACCGTTAAACATCAATAATTCAAACTTAATATCTAAATTTAGTGAAGGAAGAGATTCAATGGCTTTTTTATCTTTACCATCATTCAAAGAGGAGGAAGGTTTCTCAAAAAATTTACCACCTTCATCATGCTCCATTTTCCTTCATCTTTCATGGTAAATCTCCTCAACCCTATCCTTCATCTCCAAGAAGGCTAATCAGAAAACTCATTCAAACTTGAAGTCATCTCCCATTTCTGTAGTATGTCTTAACCCAACCTCTAGATCATACTCTGCCAATTATCCTTCACCCTGCCTAGATGTTGAGCTTGTCAACATACACTAGCAATCCATATAATTAAATACAAATTTCACTTTGATACCATAATTTGATCTATAATCGACAATAAATAAGTGTTGTAAATTGCATAAAACACACTTGTAATAGATCAAAACCTTTATTTAATTATTTAAAAAATCAATTTTTTAAAATATTATGAAACTTAAAATTCATCCAAGTCTATTTATAATGAGTGCAAATCAATAGAGAGGCAAAATGAAAGGAAAACACCAAACTGATTTGATAATAGAGGTTAGCTTAAAATCCTACATCTCTAGATCTACTCCAATGGGGATCTCTCCTTATTAAAAATTGTCACAAATAGCATATAATATTAAAGAGTGGCTCAAATCATCTCCATGGGCTCACTTTCTACTTGAGTATTACTCTCACACTAATTCATTAGTTTGAGGCAATTAAAAATACTCCTACCCTTTACTCTATACTTGGTCTCCACCAAAAACACACCTTCAAATACAAATTTGAATAGTTTATATAGTGCTCAGGTCTACGGGTGTAGCAGTGGAAGCTTTATATCATTACTAAAGATGGTAGGGTTCAAAACCCATATTATGGACATTTTATTTATGGCTAATGTAAATAATTTAATCCCACATTTGGGATGTTATAATGATTTCAAGCTTTTATAAGCTTGAGTCTCCATATTATTAGTCATTGATAAGCCTTTTGTGGGCTATGGCATTAATCTTGGTCGATGATTGTTGTGGGGCTCTTAACCCAATCTTGGCATGGTGACTTGGTGGTGATTAATGTTGGACTTGGGATGTGGTAATTACAAGGTTGGTCCTCATGCTATCTTTGGCATCATGGTGCAATTCAGGCTTTGGCATGATAACTAAAATTATAGTCATTATGTGACTACTAAATAAAATTTGACCATGGAAATATTTAAGTGGTGGAAATCCATGTGGTGGCTTGAGGACCCACCACATGGACCACTCCCAATTTGAAACTTGTTAACATCAAAATGGATACTCTATCAGAGGTAGGGTCCCCCTTTTTGACAAAAGTAGACTCCACTAGCTATAGTCCCCATAGTTGGCCTGTTACACCTATCAAAGACCAACTATGAAACCAACTAATTTACCACACAAACTCACTACCATATGTCACTACACTATGGGTCCATTTGACGTACTTTAACTATGCCACTTGTCCTTTGTGACACATTGTGACACCTTATGCCATTTTTTTGCCTTGTTTAATATGAAAACTTTAACATGTGATATCTTACACATACGGGCTTGAAATTGACCCATTCAAATTATATCAAAAAGATCTCAACATGCTCTATGTTGTGCCAATGATCAATCAACAATTTCATGACTTCAGTTTTAGATCATTTATGGATCCACTTGGATCATTCACCCACCATTCCTATTTGATTTGGGATGGATTTTAGATCACTTGTAGTGGTAACATAATTTTTTGAGAGGATTTTACCATTATGTTTCCTCCATTATTCAAATCCTCTCATAAAAAAGCTTTATTACACTCATGCTCATTTATCTATACACTCACAGATGTATTTTTGGTAGAGCCTACCATCTTACATTATTTAAGTATGTTTTTTTACCACTTGTGTTTTTTGGCCCACATTACTCTATTATTTTTTTGAGAAAATCTCATTCCTTATTTTTATTTGATGTTTTTATGTATGGGATATATTTTACTCACACTAAATTTCAAACTGTCAAGGGGGTTTGATTTTACAACGTAGTTTACCTTCATGTGTGTGTACCTTAGTTTATGCATTATTTACTATTTTAGTTTCCAGTCTCTCCCATCACCACTAGAACTATATTATTTAGATATTTTATCTATATTTTATGGATTTATCCTTTATACATGGGTATCTTATTCAAGCACTTTATTTATTGGAACACATATGAGGATTGTTATATATTAGTGGCATTCTTGGTGACTTTTTGTGTAGTGACACCAGTGTGTCATCCCCATCAGTCTTTGTGTTCAATTATCACCATTTTTAGTCCAATTATTTAGAGACTTTAATTTTTATCTTCTCCTAGTTCAACATTGAGGGAGGGTGTTTAACCAATGCTTCCTCAGGTTCATTATTCTATCCAGTATCCTAGAGTGCAATGTTCATATTCAGTGATCTTAGTATTTGACAACATTCTTACTTTGACTTGGTAGTTACAATGACTTAGCATCCAAGTATTTCAATAAAATGGATTGGAATTCATAGAGACACTTATCTTCACACCACATTTTTTTGTATGGGTACCACATTAGGCCTTATTTTTGGGACCCATTTCCTTCATTCATTTCTCTCTCTTTTTATTTTTTGGGGGGAGTTTTATTTTCCTACATGTTTTCTCCCTTTATCTTCTTTATGAGAGATTGTTTCATGGATATATTGTACATGAGTCCCTGATTACGTATTTTTTTGGGACTCATATTATGGATATATCACTCCATTTTTAGCCCCTAGTTTCACTTTAAGGGGGGTGTTAGAGGAGGTTATTTACCTTAATTAATGTTCACCTATGTGCATTATTATTCCCACCCACTTATGTATGGATATTTCATTTATCTTATTTTAGATATTATGAGATATTACATAGTTATCTTTTATATATTATGGGGATAATTTATAGGTTTTTTTATCCTTTAAAGATAATTATCTCTTAGTCCTAGGTGTGATTTCTAACTTGATCTCTTAAATATGATTGATCACTTATATTGATCTCTTATTGAGGATTGATCTTCCTTGACTATATACGCAAGGCCCATTCATTATATTTACATGTAATCTATGGAGATGGAACTCTAGATGGATTTGGAGATATAGAGGATTTATCATTATATTATCTATTTTTGTACAATACACTGAGATATTATTTGATCAATGCATCAATGTATTTTACCATGGTTGTGGTTTTGTAGATTTGACCATAGGCGAGAGTTTTCTAAACTGTTTCAAAAGCCTCATATGGGTTTAGATTAAAAAATATGACAAATAAGATACCCATTTTAAAGTGAGGAATATAAGCTAATTATTATGATCAAACATTAGATAAAATCACATAGGCACCAATGTAAGGTGTTTATTATCAGAAATAAAATCAATCTCTTATGTAAAATGTAATGAGGTGCATAGAAAGGGGCCTCAAAAAATAATGGCACACTATGAAATGGAAAAGGAAACTAACCACTAAATTCTTAATAAGGTGAAAAAATCTTAAGGAGAATGTCTCTAGTGGTGATAAAAGATTCAAGCAATTGGAATATAGTGAAAAGGTGTGCATAATAGGGCACACATGCATGAAGGTAAATGTGGATAAAATAACATACCATATTAGATCCATACAAGGATACTATCAATTTGTCAAATGAATCAAAAAAATTAAGCATGAGTGAAATTGAATTAGCTACCTGAATAACATGTTCAATAATGCAAAATGAGTTTTTCCAAAAGATGCCATATGAAAAGAGACAAAAATTTTCCTTAATAAATTCTTGAATATAAGGTCATGTTAGGTATTATTTACAAGGTGAGGAAAAATAATGATTTTTAAGAGCCAATGGACTACATAATTGTATATAACATGAAAAAAATATTTAGTTTGAAAAAATGACTTAGAAAATAGAGTTCATTAGTATAATTCATGGCTCTTATAAGTTTATATTAAAGAGAATAAAATTAAAAAATTAAAGTTTATTATTGGGGGTGGGGGGTTAACCACTTGTTAAATTGAGTCCCACACTCTGTTCTTAAAAAGACAAGATCAAAATGTGAATGTGCCACTAAAAATGTGCCACAAAATAAATTATGATTCCCCTATGACTTTTATTTTATTTTAAAAATATAAAAGTAGGTGTATATGAGTAGAAACCCTTAATGGGGTCGATGGGAAATACCCTCAACACTAAATACAATATAATTTATGTGGCCTATGAAATGGTCATGATGCAAGTTAGTTTGTTTAAAAAATACTACCCACATTTCAAAAATTCTCCTTTAGTAAAAACAATCCCCCCCTACACACACTTTAAAATTATACCTCCTTAAAAAAAGAAACCTCCAAAATATAACCACCCCACTTTAAAAAATATTTTATAAGAGTGGGGAGGGAAGCATAACCTATTGACCTCCTCATATAATTATTTATAGCAAAATTACAATTTCCATGCCACAATTTAATCCCATTAAACAAATTATTAAAAACTTATTTGAATTTCAAAAATGGAGTAAATATAAAAATAAAAAACCTTTCTAAAAGTTTGATGGGTGGTTAATATTCATAGGTACACAATTAGTACAATAGTATATGATAGTGAGGATGAGATTATTGGTAGGGTTGATATGGCTGGAGAAAGTAGATCACAACAATAAAGAGAATGAAATTGTCTGAGTTCAGGGTAGGTCAAACAATGATGATTTCAATGGGAGGATGAATCCTTGATAGTGGAGACAAAGGTAATGAATATTAGTCCATAGGTGGGACTCTATGAGAGGTTGCCTTAATTAGTGAAGTAGATCAAGGATGGTGTGGATTTTTTAGTCTAATAAATGATCTGAGAGATGGTTATTTTGAGGTTTGATATCTCTTTCAATCTTTTTTTTTAATAAAATCCTGGTAAACTTTTTAATGTCACCGGCGCCGCTAGCTAGACATGACTAATACCGGTACCACGGGGCCAAGGAGGGACTCAAACACTGGTGGGCAGAGCCGCAATGGAAGTACCCATCCAACTGACTACACACCCTGACCCTATATCTCTTTCAATCTCAATGAATGGATGAAAAAAGATATTAATATGAAAGAGGATGATAGGGTATAAATGGGGATTTTAAAAAACTGAACCAATATATCAACCCTAAGATATAGAAATTCTAATTTGAATTACAATAAAGTAGTACTGGTTACAATACAAAGGCAATAGGATTGACGCATTGATTTTCTCAATAAATGCCAAAATGACATCAATTTTAAGTCTAGGAAGGGAGAATTTATGTGATCCAAGGCTAATTAAAATCTCACTAGGATCAAATGAAATCAAAGGTAGGTGGTTGAAACGATGTCAAAACAATCCAAAAATTATTTGTTGATAGTAGGTCATGTATTTTTCTACTCTATCAAGACTAATGATTAGTACCTATGCTTCAATAAAAAAAAAAATATTTTCTTGTTTTATAACCAAGAATGGCTTATTAAATAAAAAAATAAAAACCTTGATCATAAAGTGATGTAGGAGGTCGTACCAAGTTCATCCCCTTGTAAAATAACTCCACACTCTTTTACCATCTAAAACATATTACAATGAAAATGTTGATTTAAATGAAAACACTTAAGTGGTGGTGTAGTATGGGTTTATATAAGCTTTATAAAAATCCCACAAAAACAACCACTTGTTTGAAGCCATACGACATGTAATAATTGTTGGTTTTATAAAAGTTTAAAAACTATACATCTAAATCCTATAATATTAAGCTAATCAATGATAACTCTAACACCATATTGGATTCGAGATTACTCAAGATCAAAAGGAAGCTGAGTCATAGATCACATAGTTTTAGGATGCAAAGAGATGAGAATAAAAAGATGAGAAAATATTTTATTATATATTCACACTAAAAATAAACAATTATCAAATACATGAAATTGGGAGGATATATAGGCAATTCAATTAATTTCAAAATCTCTACCATTGGATACAATAATAGGCTATTAGTTAGCCTATAATCATGCTTAAAGTTGGATTACAATAATTGTCAATCCATTACAACATTCGATAAGCTAAATCTAAAAAATTTAGGCCAAATCTAAGGTTAAGTTACCTAGGGTTTAAGACTACCTAAGTTAGGCTTAACAACATGGAATTTATAATATTGCACCAACAGTTACTAAAATTTAACTTCAATATCTTTTATGATATTAAAATTTTAATATTTTATGGTTATTATTAAAAACATTGCTACTAAATGGTTCTTATGTTATGAAAATTTAAATCTTTGTTAAAATTAAAATATTTATTTTTCTATTAAAATACAAGAAATTATAAAATGTTATTTAAATTATTCATTGAACTCTTTTTTATTGAGCAATTTTTACATGTTACTTATTAAACAAAAATTTATTTGATTTGCAAATACTATATCTTAAAGAATAAAGTTGATAATATTAGATATGAATGGAGTTTTAATTTAAGTGTGACAAAAAGGATATAGTAGCAAGAAATTTTATAAAATTATATGGTTTTGAAATAAAAATAAAATGTTGTTTTCTGAGACTAGATGTTAATGAATTTTTATGTGTTTAGATAGTCTCAAAATTGTAATATGGACATTAGTGGAAAAAAATAAAAGTATATGATATGATGTCATCATTCAAGATGACAAAGTTAAAAAATGATAACTTAGAATTCATATATACTAAGGAAAACTATATTTAAGTCCAACATGTAGTTTATTGTGGATTTATAAATCCAAGCATATCTTACAAATAATTAAACACCATTTGAAATGAAACTAGTGGTACTTATAGTCATCATAACACAATGGTCATGGATGATTTTGGGGAAAAACATATTTTTAATGAAGTGGAAGTATATTATTGTGAAGATATTTAGGATAGACAATAAAAATAAAGTCAAAAAATTGTTAGGAGAATTGTGTTTGATATTAGAAGTAATTAAATATGTGGATGATGTATAATCTGTTGCAAATAGTTTTTTATAAATAGTATTAATATATGATTATATAAATGAGCTATGTTACATTATGTTTTTGATATTGTATGTGTTCTTATATTTATTGCCTTATGTTTTAAAAAATGTAATGTTTCCTTGTATTGTTAAAGGTGGTAAATAGATTTTTATAAATAGAATTTAATATGTACATAAAAATAATTTAATCTCTGGATAATATATCTTGTATTTTTCATGTTTGATATGTAAGAGAGAGAGAGTGTGTGTGTGTATAATGTTTCAAAATATATATATTCCATTAAATTCCAACAGATATAATGTTTCCTATTATATTAAAGGTGGTTATGACAATCATAAATAGTTCAATGGAAACTTAATAGTTGTTAGGTTCCAATCTCCTACAATATTATTAATAGTGGTTTAGAACCTAGAGGTTGTTAGGTTCTAAAAATATTTTAATAATAATAATAGTTGTTTAAAACCTTTATTTTAATATCATTCCATTACATTTTAAAAGATATAATGTTTATGATTATTATTAAATATGTCTATAATATTTATAAATAAATTTTTGGAAACCTAGTGGTAGCTAGGTTTGAATTATCTTTCAATAATAATAATAATAATAATAATAATAATAATAATAATAATAATAATAATAATAATAATAATAATAATAATAATAATAATAATAATAATAATAATAATAATAATAATAATAATAATAATAATAATAATAATAATAATAATAATAATAATAATAATAATAATAATATAGAACCTAGCATGTTCTAGGTTTCAAAAATATTTTGATTATAGTTATAGTTGTTCAGAACCAAGTGGCTATTAGATTCCAATACTTTGTAATTGATATCATTGAAGTTAATTATATAATGTTATATTTGTTTCCAAAAAATTATTTTTATTTTTATTATATAGGTAATTGAGGGTTGGTGGGTCCTTCACCCTTCATTAAACAAAAAAATAGGATTAAAAGAAACCTTAGCCACATAAGAATAAACCCTAACATGCGAAGAAGTGGAACAAGTCCACACAACCAAAATAGACCAAGACCTACCAACAGAGGCCCTTGACCACACATAAAACAAAACAAACCCATGAAACAAAAATAAATAGTTGAGAGGCATAATATATAATCTGAATCACCCAATCACTCAACCCAACCATGCCGAACAAGTTGATCACTCTACCATTATGTCCCACCCTCACCATCCAAACTATAGGATAAAAGAGACTTGAAAGATGGTTTAGGGATGATTTAAAATTTCTTCTTCTTCCTTACCACTATCCCATGAAATATTTTTTTAAACCATGAAAAAAGTAAAAAAATTGGTTTGGGGGCTACTAGACACAACTTCAGAATTGGATAAAACTACTTTTGTATCTACAGTGGCCTTAGTAGCCTCATTAGTATTATACTCATAATTTAAAGAAGGTACATGAATCCCTTCTTGATTTACAAGGGCCTTATGAGCCTTTAGTAAAAATTCTACCATTTATCTCATGGGTGAGTATGGGGGACTAGCTATAAATACTATAAGATGAGTGGGAAGGGCATCCTTTGACCAAAAATATTTCACCTTTTACTTATAGCTATATAAATTCATAGCCAGATGACCATTTTCAAAACACCTTTGAAAATTAAAAGGCATCCATTCATAGTTAAGGGTTTGAATCTAATAACGATCATTGAATTTCAATTTGATAGTAGTTGGAAGATCATAATTAATATCCATGTAGACTAGGATACAAATGTAGGTGGTGTGATTAAAATTTAAAGTAGTTGCATCCATTACCAAAAACTCACCCACTCTACTACTAATATTCAAAAGGAAAGAAGTAGCCCAAAATTAGAGAGGAAGGTGTGGAAACCAAACCTAAATGGGCCTAGTGGTGAGGGTTTCCAAGAGAGGATTGAAACAAGGGAACTAATACCTCATGAAGATAAGATGTTGGTCACAAATCCAGATCTTATCTTAAAACACCTTGTTTTAGTATTCCAAACAATTAAAAACCATAATGAAAAAACCCCTAGTCTGGGAATAAATCTACACTCTGTATTCTATGAATGGTAACCATAATTCAAAGACTCACTTGCGTAAAATAATGAGATTGAGCTAGAAATGGTAAAATTTATAAATTATTCCCCTAGCTACAAATAAAACCTCACTTTTAAGTATCCCTTCAAATGACTCATCCCCAAAGGAAATTGAAGGATAGGTTTTTTTACTCCCAAGGGATTCACTTCTAATTTTTCCATTTGTTCTAATCAAAAAACTATTTCAATGAAGGATTTGACAACATCTTTAGCCTTTTTGAAGCCTACTAGACTCAAAGTATCCCTTAAATAGGTGAAACATAATGCATGGCCATCATTAGATTGAAAATAATACCATAAAAAAATTTCCCTCAAAATTTTCCACCATTGATCCTTCCTACTCAAGACCATAGACTGAATTTGCACACTCGTCTACCTGCCAAGTCCTTTGCTTGTGTTTAAATCACCCTAAATTCTTTCACCACCTTTCCTAAACCAACAAGTGACAAGTTCAAAACCCTAATTCATGCAATATCAGGAGCCATTTACCCAAAATTTCCATTGTAATGAATATTTTATCATCCTAATAATAATAATAATAATAATAATAATAATAATAATTATTATTATTACTATTATTATTATTATATGATGTTATATACGACATTTTAAAATAAATCTTATATAAAATTAATTATTGCTAGTTTCAAATATCCTTAAATAATAATAATAGTTGTTTGAAACCTAGTAAATGATAGCTTCCAAAAATATTTTTGATAATAATAATAGTTCAAACATAACTGCCACTATTTTCAAATATTTTTTAATAGATTTTAATCATCTTTCAAACTTAGCAGTTGTTAGGCTCTATAACTATTTTGGTAAAATAATAGTTTTTCAAACCTAGCAGCCGCTAGATTTCATAAAATTATTATTAAAGGTGGTTATTATATTTTTAGATATATTTTATGGAAACCCAATGGATTCTAAGTTCTAAATATCCTTCTATAATAATTGTTTCTTATAACCTAATGTCCTTTAGATTTTAACATGCATTTAAAATTAATAATAGTTATTCAGAACTTCTTAGCCACAAGGTTCCAATAAATTTTAATTGATATCACTGATGTTATTTATAGGGTAAGTGCAAAAAGTTGGGGAATAAAAAGGGGCCTAGCCATGGACATGATTTTCTTGAAATTTCATAAATATGAACTTTTTTAGATAATTTGAGATGGCTATGCTCAAAATTTAAAGATGGTATAAGAACATGAATTGTAGCATTTTGAGTCTAGTTACCAGAACACTATTTTTTTGAAAAATGGTTAAGTATAACTAGGTAAAACATCTAAAATCTGAAGAGGAAATCCTATTTTTTAAAGAAAATAAATTAAATATTGTTTGATCATTGTTTAATATTGTTTGAAACCCTTTGGTGAATATTTAGAAAAGATCTTTTTGTGACCTATTTTTTTAAATATTTTTTCAATGAATATTTTTTTTTATTAATTTTGAAAGTAAATAGATCCTAAAAACTAACAAAAAATAGATTGCTAACCATGTGCCCCCCCTCCCTAAGTACCTCAAAAAAAATGAAAATTATTTTTTTCATTATTAAATGTGTGTAGAATTAGGCCTAGTTTGTGACCATATAATTTGTTTTGAACTTGGATAGAATAATTTTTTTTACATAAACATGAATAAACATGTATATTTATAGCATGTAGTGACATAAAAAAGGTATAATTATAGATTAACATAGTTTGAACCCTTAAAATAGTCCAAAACTAAAAAAAAACATATATTTGGAAAGAGGAGAGCATGTTTGTTGTCATGGTAATAGTTTTTAGATTTTTTTTATTGAAATCCATAGTGTATTTGGTGATGGAATTTGATTTTTTTATCAAACTCTCAGACTTGATTATAGATTGATAGGTCCAAGCCATTTCTAAGATAAAAGGCTTATGTTTTGATTTAAAACTCATGATAATGCGTATGCACTATAAAACACATATTTATTATTGTGCATGAAAATTCAAATTGAAAAAATGCATGAGTTTTAAATTCAAAATAATAAAAACACATATGCATTATTAGTGGTAATAATGTTTACATGTTATTACCATTAATTCTAATAATGTGCATGCACTATGGTGATGTGAAGCCAGGAATGGATAAAATTCAAGAGGGGAATGCATTAGAAGGTGGGTAGTGTATGGAGGCCATTTACTTACATTATATTATTTATACTTTAAATTTATTTTAGCAAATATAAGAAATTAGGGCCAGTCTACATCTAATAGAGTTGGTCTTATAGTTGTACACTTTATGATGTGGAAAATAGATTTTTAAAATCTAATCTAGTCAGTACTTAGGAATTTTCAAGGTCTCAGTATTGAACTTAGGGATTTTAGGGCATAAGTTTTGTAATTGATGTCCATTTTTGGAAAACTTTTATTCATTATTTAGGTTTTTATGCCTTCTAAATTTCTTCCTAACATTTCTAAGAGTCATAGGTTTGTCTAAATTAAAGTTTACAAACCACTCACTTTAAACTAAAGAAAAATTGTTGTGATTGGGGAAACATAGGTCACATTAATGACTTGCATAGATCAAATGATCAATTTATGTTAATATCACTTGATCATTATCCCTACTCATCCCTAATCACTTCCTTCTCATCTTTCATCACTTGTAATAATTATCTCCTTGTTCATCATTATGTTAATCAATCCCTCATTGACCCTAACCATCCCTCATCATCTCTAATAATTCCCTCTTCATCCCTAATCACTCCCTCATGGACCTTCACCATCCCTCATCCTCTCTAATCACTCCATCATCCCTCAACATCCCTAATCACTCCTTATTAATCCATAATAATCCCTAATCACTCTAACCTCATCCATCATTATCCTTAATCAATCCCTCATTGACCTTCACCATCCCTCACCATCCCTAATCACTCTCTCATTGACCCTCAACATCCTTAATCACTCATTAATCATCCCTCATTATCCTTAATCACTCTCCCTTTATCCCTCATAATCATTAATCACTCCTTCATCAAACCTCACCATCACATATCATCTTTAATCACTCCCTCATCATCCTTAATCACTCCTTCATTGACCCTTACTATCCATCATCATCTCTAATCACTCATTAATTATTACTCATCATCCCTAATCACTCCCAATCATCCCTGATAATACTGAATAGCTTTCTCATGTACCCTTACTATATATCATTGACCCTCACCATCCCTCATCATCTATAATCACTCCCTCATCATCCCTAATCACTCCATCATTGATCCTCACCATCCCTCATCATCTATAATCACTCCCTCATCATCGCTAATCAATCCATCATTGATCCTCACCATCCTTCATCATCCCTAATCACTCCCTCCTCATCTATCATCAACCCTAATAACTTCCTCATTTACCCTCGTCATCATTGATAATCTCTGATCACTCCCTCATTATACCTAATCATGCCCATATTGACCCTTACCATCCCTTATCATCCATAATCACTAATTCATCATCCATGATTGATAAAAATGACTATTGGTAATTTAATTGTTCATCTCCCCATCCAATCCATATATAATAATTATTTATTCAACCCTACCATGAACATCTATCTAACCATGCTTATCTATATGAACTTGCCTACATCATTATTCCCAACTAGGATAAATTGAATGACATGGGTAAGGTAGCTCTCTAGCATATAAACTATAATATTTTATAGGGGATAGTGCTATGATCTATAATTGTTTTAATAAGAATTTCACCCCCATTAATCAATCACTTGGCCACATTTGGGGGACTAACATATGGTCTTCTTTGTCCCTAAGTTAGTAAATTCCAATCAAGAATAAGGTGTTTTATATCTAGCCCCATTAAAACCTCACAATTTGGGTGGACTTAATTCTATTTTATAGTTCACCTCACCATTTAGGTAGCCCTTTATATATAAAAGTTCACTAGGTTGGTTCTATGTTTGGTCATCTACTTAGCTATCAAGCTAAATTAGTTCTAGACTTAGGGAAGCTATGCACAAGGGTATCAAGGTCTGGCACACAACATTTAATCATGCTATGGTATTAACATAAATTTCACATAAGGAGCATAACTTGTGTGCTCACCTAAAGTAAAATAGTGAAGGGATTGGGCCCACATTAGGATAGTTATGTCATGGTGTAATGTGGGGTTTCAATAGGACTTATTCATTGGCCATTGGGGTTTAGGTGGCCTTATGATGCTAAGTATTCATAAGGAGGTTGATATTCATAAGTATTCATGAGATTATAGGTCTTAGGGTACAATTCCATCTCTAGATAGGCCAAGTTTCTATAGGCATAGGTAATCAAGTTAGGGGTTAATGGTCATTCGAATAGTCATGCAAGTCATAAGGATGGCTTACATCTAAGGACTCACTCTTGGGTAACACTCTAGGTATGGGGACTTAGACCTTGATGTATTTGGGTTCCATTCCTTAGTGCATTTATAGGTTGGTTGAAGTTGTTAAATGACACTGATATGCCATCAGCAGCTAGGGTTGAACCTCTATATTCCAATATATTGTGAAAGAACTAAACAAAACTTAAATGGATCTAGCTTGTAAGCAAAACATCATTTAGATCATAAAAAAAGAATAATACATCATTCATTCAATGATATTATTCATTAAATTAATCAATATATTTCATTACAAGTAATAAAGTATATGTTTTTCCTAACTTTATTCATGACCAGTGGCTCACATGTGAGCTTGGGATATACATTCAAACTACTAGAACTAATATGTAGAATGAAAATACTAGTGTTGGCTCTCTATTTTTAAAAATATTCACTATTTCATCACCTTTTTCTTAATCTTCAAAAGCAAGTCTCTTTTTATATGATATGGTCATCGCTTGCCAAGTTAGATGGGCACGTGCCAAGTGATGATCTATCATGAGTCTTTCAGGTCCACTACACTGCCCAAGTCAGACGTACACATGTTGCATGTTAATTTGTCTATTGGGGTCACTATCTCACCTGATGCACTCTCTGACATCCATGCTTCTTTATCCACCATGTCCAAGTCTTGGCAAGGGTGTCTTTAAGAAGTTTGATGCTTTGCAACTATCCACCAACTAGCATGAGATCCATGTGGATTCCTTCAACTAGCACCAAAATGTAAAAAAAAGGATAAAACCAACCAAAGCATCAATTTTTTTCAAGGTTTGATAGGTTGGAATGGCCTATGTAATGATACAAAATGGGGCCCAACACTACCCCATATAAATTACTAGTCCACCCTAGACTAGTTTTTAAGTGCCTTAGGTATGCAGAACTCAAGGGCACCTTGTACTAGAGCTAATTTGAAATTATCATAGTCTTGGATAGTACCCTTAATTTCATTAATATCACTATCTACCTTAATGAAATTAGCCTCGAGAGCAAGCACGTATGTGCTTTCTAGTTCTCTCCTGAAGGCTTCAAGACTTTCCTTAGCATGCTTCACCCTACCATCTAAAATTTTTCCCTATTCTCTAGCCTTAGTTTAGAAGGTGTATAAGATCACCTAAAATTCCTACTCATGTGTTTTCACTGGGCACTAAAGTATTTTACCTTAGCCATTATCTACACATGCTTAGCCCTTATCACCATGAAATAACACTAGAACAAAGTGTCATTCTCCTCTTTTTCCTTCTTTAGGTACATGTCAATGACTAATGCTTAGTTGGAAAATATGAAAAATATATTATCTACCTCTTTCACACATTTTTAAAGTCTATTGAAGAGGTAATCGACTATGTCTAACCTTTTATTCAATTTTACCCTTAAGGCCTCACTAGGGTCTTATTGTTCTTTGAGCACTGGTCTTATTTTGGGAAGCATTTGTCTTACAACTGTGCATAATTGATATAATTCCTTCATCTCCATGGTGTACACACCATCTAAGAGGGATGGATTATCCTCTTCTATGCACTCTACCAGTTATTAGAGTTTTAGTTTCATGGCCTTGAGCTCTCTTTCATCTTTCTTTCCTACCTTCTTCTAGCTATATGTTTGAGCATCATTCATGATGTTTTTGCACATAATGGAAGAGGTCATATTGATAAGATCATTGGCTAAGCACATGATGTTTAAGTTATAAGGGTTAAGAAGTCGGTAATCATGGCTTTCTTCTAATTTTTTGGCACCCCAGATCACTTTGTTTAGAACCTTGAACTCATGCTCATCCATATAGCAGTCTAGTACCCAAGAGACTTGGTGGTACATTAGGGTCATGGTAGTCTTTAGACGCATACATTCCATCAAGTAGAATTCTTCATCCTCCTTGAAGTCCTATTGTACCCTTTCCCTATTTTCTAATTCATACTCCTCACCCTCAACCAATTATTCTTCCTTACTAGCACTAGTGCTCATGCTAGTGCCTTATTCATATATTTCTTCTCCCTCTTTGGCACTTGGCTCAACATCATGTTCTTCCTACAAGGGTTCTATATAATTTCCCCCTTTTTCCATATTTTATTATAGTGGCTCTAAGGCATGAACTTGGGTTTCACCATATTTCTCTTCTTCTTGCCCTATTGAGGCCTTGGTCTCCTTCTCTATTTGTTCCTTCAAGGCACCAGTATCACCTTCCTTATCTTTAGGTACCCATTTAGAAATAGGGCACAACTATTGTGTAGCCTTATCTATTATACTAGGGAGAACACCTAGCATCTTCTCTAGCATTTTATCTTTACTTGGTCCCATACTTATGTTAACCTTCTTCTCCTCTCTTTCGACATGCATGCCCTTTCTTTATGGGCCACTTCCTCCTCTTTCTCCTTCTTCTTGGCCTTCTCTTCTTTATCTTTCCTCTTCATAGCTGGCATAATGAATTTATTTTCTCTCTCTCTCTTATTTGTTTAGCCTCTAACCAGTCAATCTTAGCTTGGGACATGCCCTTAGATTTCATCTATTTGTGCCTCCAATGTAAGTTTAGTGCCACATCAATATGGGCTTGGTCAAGGCCCATGTCTTTCCATCGATACTGTAGCTCTTCTTCCATTTATGCATTGGAGTGGGTTGCCTCCTTTGGTGCCCTACCCATTTCTCTTTTATATCTTCATTTCTCTATTATCACCTTGTGGTACTCTTATTTCCATTTTTATTTAGCCTCTACCATCTAAATGACCTTCTTCAACACCCCTACCTTATCCATTTCCTCTTATTCCCATAGCTCTTGTATCCTCTAAACTTTGGCATTACTGGAGCTGAGTCTCCTCAATATTCACCTGGGCTTTTTTGGATCCATCCAAAGTGGAGGGGAAGGATTATATTCACTTGAGGAGGATTCCTCATCCTCAATTATAATGAAAGTTCCCCACCCCCACTCAACTTCTTTAGATTCCTATGCCTCCTCTTCTTTGGATATAACAATTTTGGGCATTGGGGAGGGAACCTTCCCTTTTTTAATCCTTAGTTCTAAGGGGGATTTCGATGCAAAGTGTACACACTTCTTAGATGACTCCAAAGTAACTGATTCCCTCTTTAAAGTGATTTTTATCTTTAGTCATTCCTCAATCTCTTCTTCACTCTGAACTAGATGCTTCCCCCTCTGAATCTTTTCTCCTCTCGACACTAGGCCTGGCACTAAAATCCTTCTTTTTTGGCTTCATCACATAGTAGAATCTATGGATGAATCCAAGGATAATGACCTCTTGGGTTGGGTCAATGTCTAGGTGATTTAAGGTGTCTTCTTCATCTTTATTCATGCCTTTATCTATGTGGGGAACCCTCACCATATTATTTGGTTGTCTGTATCAAGCTCCTAGATTGGGATGTCTATTCTTTAAACATTTGGGATTCAATGAAGTGTGTCTCATAAGTATTCTTCCTAAAAGGCGAAGGAAAGATTTAGCCATCCCAACTTGTTCCCATTCATTAATGCTCAAAGCATGATATATTAGTGATGCATCATGGGAAAAGTTGTCATCTCATACATGCTCATGGGAAGCCCTTAGGGTATGCACAACTCTAGTCCAAAGGCTTTGCTATACTTCTCACACTAGCACAATATGTAAGTCTTACATTTTAGGCTATAGGTAGCGGGGTAGGTGTAGTCTTTGTATTTCTATACTAAGGACTCATGGTATTTTGGGAACACCCATAGGTTCTCCCCACTTCTATAAAGGATCTTGATTTATTCCATTATGATCAAGATAAGGATGGAGCCGCATATGAAGGTCCCTTTATGTTGTGGCACTTAAGTGAATTCTTGGTCAATTCCTTAGCAATGAATTGCACAATGTTTAACTAGATACCCCATACTATATGGTAGGCTAGGTAGAGATATGCCTAAACACATCTATCCACTGGCCTATAAGACATAACTTCATGCTCACAAGGTACACCATCACCCTTATGATGGGGTCTTCACACTTTTTGATCAAGAATGTATAACCCCCCTTGAAGTATTTTAACATATTTATGACTAACTCTACCTCCTCATCATCATCTATCAATTGATGGATGTCTCTACCTATGTCTAGGAGCTTAGTTATTCATCTTATCATCTGCATCAAGATATTCATGCACTAACCTGTGAAGTATATGCAGTCCTCATGGATGCATGAGAGAAGGAATTGAATGAGATCTTCAAGATTTTTATCTCAAGAGTTGAGTTATGCCTAAGGCCTTTAACTTGTCTCAAATCAAGACATTGAAGAGGGCATCACCTTTGAGGGTCTTGTACCCTGTATCCACCATCTATTCCTATGCCAAGTCTTATAAATGGCTTGATGTTCAATGGTTGTATTATTTTAATTGTTATACATACATGAAGGAATTACATAGTTATCCCACTAATACCTTTGGTATAAATTTCTTGGATTGATAGGACAATTTTATAAGCACCTTAATATCCACCACTGTGATGCTAACTACCTTAACTATCTATGCCTTTGTCTTGGTGATAAATGCTTCCTCAAAAAAATTTACCCTCTTAGGTTATATATATACCTCTATGGATCTTGATTGCTTTCACTTCTTTACTATTTTAAATCTACTAGAATTAAACCTCAAGAGGTGTGTCTTGCTGAAGCCTCTAATGATAAATGGTGCTTTTATAGTCATGGGATTTTTGCCTATGCATCCAACTATGAGATTCACTATCCATTATTGGTGACTTTATAAAATTAATTTTACTTATCTCTCTATACCAATTTCTCTCATCCTAACCCCTCACACACTGACTTCACTGTGAGTGCACTCCTCAATGTGCTTCCTTCCACTCTAGGTACCTGAGTTGGTCAAATTTTCACTTGTGGTAAGTTCTTTCTTACTTTGGCTATCTGGTCTCTTGATTTACTCACTCTTAGTCTAGGTTAGCATAAATTTTTTAACCTAAGCAAGTTTATCATTGATCAATTTATATTCATATCTTTTCAACCACCATCATTAATGTAGGCATAATGGCATAAACTCCTTGATCTATTGGAGAATGTGAAAATATATAAAATATTCAAAAATATACTATCCTATATGCATTAAATGTGTATCTTTATGTCATCACCACCACCTCATTGAATTCTATTAACATATTTTTTGGTGAAGTGACATGTGGTTAAAATGGTTACTTCCTAATCCTTCTTGGTTGATGACAGCTGTCTTAGATGACTTCCTTCTATGAGTGTATCCTTGGTGTGACCTTCACCTTTCTTGTGGTAACCTAGGCACAAAACCTTATATGTGCATAATTCATCCTCCTTAGTTCCAATTTTCATTCTAGATGTGCTCCTTTTTTAGCATACTTCTCTATCTTTCTCACTTTCTTACATGTCATCTTGCCTTGGCCTATACTACCCCATACAAATTCCTTACACTAGCCCTCCAATGTTTTATATTGCTTCTGATTCTCTTGTGAACTTTTTAGAGAGTGTGTGCTCATTGTCTACCTTGCACTAAACTAAGTTGAGTATCTTCAATTTTTGATTGTGTACCCAATTATGTTGAATCTCTTCTCTTGCCTAAGGGGTTTCTATCACTAGATTGAATGATTCACCTTCTTACAACTTTGGTGTACATGTAACACTAGAGTGGTTCATTCTTTAGGCCTTAAAGTGCCATACACTATTTATCTTGTGCACATGTGCTTACACTTGGTAAGCTTCACATGTCCACTACTTATATGTCTAGCTTCATGCACTTATTGGTGCAAGTACTTGACTGACCTAATTAGAATTAATCATGAAGTGTTAACCTAAAGTTTTTTGTGGCCACCATGCATCGCTCACTACCTATATACACTATTCAATGAGAAAACAAAGGAAAAGAAAGGTTTTGATTGCACCAAACTTTATTTTGGTTAGCTCAACTCTAACTAACTACTAACCAAGAAGTCAGATTTTCCATGGTGTGCACACTAGCCTGCTACCTATATGGCTTTAGTTAGTGCCATTGAAATGCCCAAGGATCATTTTAATAAATAATGTATGTAACTTACATGAACCTATTTCCAAGATGTGGTGGATGATGTATAAACCCATCTGCTAGATTTGTAACTTGCTTAAGTTCTTGAAGTACTTAGAATCATAGAGAAGCACCAATGCTCCTTTAGTTAGCTCTTTATGCTAGATTTTCTTATCATGCCAT
This sequence comes from Torreya grandis, assembly GCA_037957365.1. Taxonomy (NCBI): domain Eukaryota; kingdom Viridiplantae; phylum Streptophyta; class Pinopsida; order Cupressales; family Taxaceae; genus Torreya; species Torreya grandis. The sequence continues at coordinate 501,076 of JARHVA010003541.1, forward strand.
CATTTTTGACATGCTTTCTCAACCTACTAACTCTATTTGGCTTGGATGTGTTTCTCATCCAAGTGATCCAAGTCTTCTAATCTTATGCTTAGAGATTCTTGTTCATCTAAGTGGCCAATTCTTGTAATACACAAGGAGGGCACCATGAACTCCATGGGAAAAACTGCTTCAGTGCCAAACACTAACTGAAATGGTTTAGCCTTATTTAGGTGCTTGTAGGTCATGTTGTATGCCTAAAGTACTAATAAAATCCAATCATCCCAACCCTTGTGACCCATGTCACATATCTTCATGAGGCATATTCCAAGGATTTTATTAAAGGTTTCAACCATGTTGTTAGCTTGGGGATGATATGGAGTGGTCTTGTGGTGTACTACCATATATTTCATTAGAAGGATGTGCACCATTTCATTAATGAAATGATTTACCCTATTACTATTTAAAATCAATGAGCACCCATACCTGCTGATGATGTTATGCCATATGAAACATGTGACTATCATGACAATATAATCTTTGGTCAGTATAACTTTGAACCACTTGGTGAAATAGTCAGTGGCCACTCAAATGTATTTGGCACTAGTGTGCCTTGCTATAGGAGTGATTTTACCAACAAATTCAATGGCCTAAATTTTAAATGGTGCTTGGGTGAGGATGGGAATGAGAGGCATCTCATCCTAATGATTGGGCTTCCTAGTGCATTGGCATACATCAACTTCCTTTGTATACCCTTTACATCTTAGAACAGGCTTGGCCACCATAATCCTAACTTTAATACCTCATGTGTCATTTCTTCATGAACACAATGGCCTCCTACGATCTCTTCATGTGATTCCTAGAGGATGGAGTCTCTTTCATGTTCTAAAACACACTGATGTAGGATTTCATCCCTACATAATTTATAGAGATACCTTTTAATGAGCTAGAAGGGGGAAGTGTGAACTATGAGTTATTTATTTTACTTGGTTGACTAGGTCTATGATCCAAACCTAGATGTTAGGAAGGAAATAATTTGTACTAGGTCTTTAAGAATGAACTAAACTTTGTATAGTTATGAATTTGTCATGTCATCCTCAATGGGCACCGTTACATCACTAGAGTTGATGTAGGATAAATAGTCTAGTCCCAAGTTCTATTTCCTAGGTTTGATGACTATAGAGAACTAGAATTCCTAGAAGAGAACAACCCATATGCACATGTACTCATGTAAGATAGGCTTGTTTATGAGGTACTTGAACACCTCATGATATATGAAGAAGGTGAAATGGGTTGCCAAAAGGTATTACATAAATTTTTTCAAGGCATAGACCACTACCAATGCCTTGTGCTTGGTAATGGTATAATTCTACTCTACCTCCATCAATTTTATACTTGAAAAGGAGATGAGGTGGTCCATCTTTCCCTTTCTTGGTTGCACTAGTATGGCACCAATGGTAGAGCCTAAAACATCAACATGGTAGTGAAAAGGATTCATCTAATAAGGAAATTATAAAATTGGTGCATTGGCCAGCTTTAACTTTAGTGTCTTAAATGTCTCCTCTTATGAATTGCCCAAGTAGAATGGTCCATTCTTATGAAAAAGCTCCTCTAGAGATGCCATAATGGCCTAGAAATGTGTGCATGTATTCTTACATTGAAGGGGTTTGGAGCTAGATTATTATGGAAATCTTTACTAGATGAACAAGCAAACCTCCTTGTAGATGATGTGCCCAAGCAATGTTATAAATGGGGTTGTAAATATGAACTTTATATTTAAGGAGATCAAGAGCTATCTGCACCTTTCAAACATGAGGCACAAATTATCATAGAGGTTTTTTACAAGACCATACATAATCTAGTCATCAAGGTAAAATTTTAGGAACCTATGGATGATGTCCTTAAAGGCAGTGATCACTACCCTAGAGAATATGGTTGGTACATTCTTGACTCCAAATGGCATCATATTATAGGCAAAACAACCCCATTTGATTACAAAGTTTGTTTTGGGATTATCTTCCTCCTCGACCTGTACCTAATGGTAACCAAAAAACCCATTTGTGAATGTGTAGAGTTTACAACCTATAACTCCATCTAAGACCTCATTGATGAATGGGGTCAAAAATGGATCATTGATGTAGGAAATGTTTAGAATCCTATAATCAATGTAAATTTATATGCACCCATCTTTCTTGATGTTGATGACTATCAAACTCACCCACTTAGATTCTTATCCTAGGTAGATGATATCAGTAGCCAACATTCCATTGATCTCCATCTTTACGTTGGTGCAAAGATTGGGATTCACTTGACATGGGCACTTCTTGACTGGTCTGACACTATCCACCATCTTAATGCTCATTCTTATAAGTGAAGGGTGGGTGACCTTCATGTCCTTATAGATACATGGGAATAGGTCTTGAAATTATTTTAGGAGGTCTATAATTCACTCCAACTCTAACCCAGACCAGTATGTGCTTATAGTGCCAATCTTTGGCTTGCCATCTATATTGATATCCACTTTACTGGTCTTAAGTGGCATATAGTAATGTTAATTTATCTCTTGATGAGAGTCTTCAACTAGTCTTATCCCCTCTATTATTTCAATTTTAAGATTTGTTGAGTCTTCATCATTTGGGATGATGTTGTCTATAAGGTGCACAGGATTTTGTCTACCCATTACAGCCTTCCAATTATGCTCTTTATAGGTCTCATCATCTTCTTCACTAGAGTCACTATTGAGCATCACATCTTTAAATAATGTTGTGAGTACTAGTCCTTTCTCCTTGAACATCTCTTTTAGGTATTATTCTAAGATTACAATGTCCTTAAACACTATCCTATGGATGACTTATAATGGGTCAAGTATCTCTATGTTTTGTGAAGAAAAGGAGAAAGTGTACACTAACCTCTCCTTAAGAATTTACTAGTTACTTATTTTGTAGTGCATCTCATTTATAATGTACCATTGCCATGCCGATGTCTTCAAGGTCCTATAAAAAACATGCACCCATAGACCTTTTGGTGAGTTTTTTTCTCAATCAGTCTATGTTTCTTCGCATAGATGGAAATGCATGATTGGGTTAGAATTACCAGTGTAAATAAGTATGTCCAAATATTCATTACTTTTTTCCTACCTAGTGCATATAGATGCCTTCTATCTTTCCAAGTTAGCAAACCAAGTCTTTGTACTACCCACCAGTGAATTTTAGTGCTCTTTAGGGTATGAACTAGTACATCCATTTGATCTATCTCCTTTAGGATGTAGGATTCAATGTCCTAGATGTAATTTTATATGGGTTGGTTCCCTTCATACCTTGGAATCACTACAAGATTCCATTTACTAAGCTATAGTACCATTTTTCCATCTTTCACAAATGGGAGACCCATTTCTTCTTGAAGTTCTCCCTCCTGATCAAACTTATCTAGGTTGGTCTTAGCCTGGCTATGCATACTAGGTAGAACCTATGGGTAGTGACCTCATATGCCTCTTTGACCCATCATTCATAGGCTACATCATTTGTATTATAGGTCAATTATCCATCCTCCCATTTAAGCATGCCTTGGTCAATAGGGTCGAGATTTTTGGCACCTTACATCATGATGTTATAGATGTGGTTGATTTCATCCTTGAGGTCCATAATTTCTATGTATGGGGGACCTTGGTCACTTAAATGAGGAATAAACACCCTTTCCTTTCCATTATCAAAATTCATATAATTCTTCTTAAATTTCATGTCTGTGTTGTTAGCAAAGCACCATGGCCTTCCCAAGAGCACTAGATAGTTGTCCTATTCTACCAACTCGATGACCTAAAATTTGGCCTAGAACTCAGTGTCCATGATGTCTATGATGTCACCTTTTAAGATCTTGATAGGTTGTGCCTAGGTTTTATTAGCCATAAACAACATATGAGGCAAAGGCCTCAAGGGTGGTTTCCCTAACTTTTCCCAATCATTTTGAGTTAGAATATTAACCTTAGTGCCCATATCAACTAGTAGGTCACAAAATCACCACCTATTGATGGTAGCATCTACTAATAACTCTTCTTCATATTTATTATTTCAAGTATTACTTAATTTTCATGCCCAATCCATATGTAACACTGTAACCTCAATCATCTGAGGCACAACCTCTTTTGGTTTCTTCCTTTCATGCTTTGTCAATAAATCTTTAAGCAAGGGAAACATTCCTTTAGTTTGTAAAAGGTGTAGGATATCAGTCAATTCATACATCTCCTGGTGATATTGATTTTTGTGTGAAGTAGTGGCCTGTGCCTCTAAATCCATAGCCAACTAAAGTTTACCTTACAAGTTCTATATTACACTCATGGCTTGTTATAATACATCATTTTGCCACTTAGGGTTAAGATACAACATAGTTTTTGGCTCTAGATACATTATACACTTAGTGCTTCTTGATTTTCCATACTCCAAACTTAGATCTTGGGTTGGTGTAGTGGGTGGTTGAGTGGTGAGCCAACTCTTTATTGTGGCCTATACATTTTACAACTCTTTTCAAGCCTGTTGTGGCTTAGGATTCCACCTTTATTTTTTGAATCATTCCTCACCATTTTTGCACCTCTATCTACACCATTCTAGCCTTGAGTTAGCTTTTTGTATAAGTTAGGGCATTCTTCAACTAGATGTGGTCTTCAAAAATACCTACACATTGGGTAAATGTGGAAATCATGCTGATAGTCTTCAATCAAACCACACTTATAGAATGATCTTGGTAGGAATCTTCCTCCACCACATTCTCCTCCTTGCCCACACATACTTCATTGGTTCCCATAACCCATATTGTTCTGTCCATAACCTTCATTACCTTGGCCCACCTGACTGCTACTTGTTATTATCATGTATCTTGTGCCTCTTTTCATATTCTTGTGCATCTCATCGATGAATCTATAGTTCATGGTTGATTTTGTATAAGAATCACACATTTTATAGTAAATAGTGGTGTTCACTTAGATAGCATGCTATAATAAAGGGAAGTTTCAAGAGTCATGTGGCCCATGATAAACTTCATAGTTGAGAAGGAGGGCACAAACATTCCTTCACAATAATTTGTTCTTGTTATGTCTCTCTATCTCACATTCAGTGCACCATAATCCACTGTGAGTGTCATGTACTAACCCAATGGTTAGCTTTTGTAGCTAGGAGGCCATTGATGTAATCTATGCCTCCATGAATAGATTGATCCTAGTATCAGTGTTGCCTACTACCTTAGCCTAAAGTGTGGCTTCAAGTGCTTCATGGGTTTTTTTAAAAGTCTTCATAGATAATGCATGTTTGAAAGGCACTAATAGGCCTCTAACAAGCCATTACATATGTTGGGAGGGATGAATGTCATATGTAATATTAAATAGAAGAGTTTTAAATCACACATCATATAGGTATATTCTTTTAGATAACCCTTGGTTGATCTCCTTAAATACCATGATGTTGTGCTTCTCAAAACCAAGGATATCGAACTCTTTTAAAAAGGCTTCCTTCATCACATTATAGTTAACTATAGCCTAGTTCAAATCAAACTTTAGATACTAGGTATGGGTACAATCTAGTAGTGGGGTAGTAAACTAGGTTGTATTACACTCAAGCTGAGTAATGCCTCAAGCGTGCCATTATAACTCACACTTTAGTGCATGCTTCATGGTATTTTAAACTCCATGATACTTAAAAAAGTGTATCTCCATCTCATAATATATCTATTGAGGGGGTGGTGCTAGGTTTAAAGGCACTTGTCCCCCTTGTGTTTATGTTGGGAGTGGCCCCCCCATGCCCCCACTTATAGGGTTAAGCATTGAACCTAATGTAGTAGGTTGTGTTATTGAACTTTTTATTGCAATACCATTCACTAGTGGCACCATGCCACTTTTTATGAGTTTCTACCTAGTTGACACAACTAACATTCTCTACACGAGAATGCCTACACCTAAGTTTAAGGTTCCTAGGTTGGTGTTTGTTAGATTCATCATATCATTATTTAGTTCTTCATAGGGTATTACTTAATCAAGTAAAAACTATTGATTCAAATCTTGAATCCCATCAAAGTCTAGGTTGATAAGAGGTTCAATTATAGTTATTTTATTTTCTTATAGGGAATCCATTGTATGATCTTTTGCTTCAGGTTCAAAGGGGGTAGGTACTTTTAGTGCATCCTTAAGTGACATTAATTTCAAGAACTCACTACATCTTACACCCAACTATTAATTCTAATCTATTGTCTCTTCTTCTCTCTCCTCACATTACTACAAATCAAGAGATCATTCCCCATGCCCTTCCCACTCGTTATGGGTCCTCTCAACACTTCTAGGTTCTAGATATTTCATTATCTTACACCTATGTTTTCAATAATTCAACCTCTAGAGCTCTTAGGTATTGAGTTTCTTGTCCTTAACCATCTTGCCTCACCTACACTTCCCCTTCTCACCTTCTACACTTGACCATATGTACAAGGATTTTAGCCTTCCATTCTTATGGTTTCTATGCCATAATGCACAAGGAGCTTCTTTAGTTTGATGCTGATACCTCTTAAAAATGTGCCTCTTTGTTAGTGAAGAAAATTGTACTCTAATTTTTTAGGACATGAGAAGGTCAACACTACAAACTCTAGTACATAGCTATTCAATGCTTCATTCTACCACCTATCCATAGTGCACATCCAAACTTCATCCAAGCCTTCCAACCTTTCTACACACTCTATGGTCCACTCAATGAACTGGTTGTAGCTATGCCTTCTATTAACTATGTAGGTAACCAACCATCAATACCCATGCTCAAGTAAGTCACAAAAGAACACTTCATACATAGTGTCATATAAGTTAGTTTTTACCCATTCTCTCAGCTTCTACCCTTTGTATGTAATATGGTTCTATGCAAAACTATCTTCCACTTTCTCTAACTAACACTTAATATTCTTGAGTGATAGTTGGATCATCACTACATTAAACCATTATAGCAATTAAATTCAACAAAAGTCTTGGAAATGGAACTAAAATGTTGTAGAAAAGTTTACTAGGTTAGTTTTTATGCTTGGTCATGCACTTTGCTATCAAGCCAAGTCAGGTATAAACTTAGGGAAGCTAGGCACAAGGGAAATAAGGTCTGGCACACAACATTTAATCATGTTATGGTGTTGGAATCATCTCCAAATAAGGCACAAGCCTTGTGCACTCACCCAAAGTGCAATAGTGAAGTGATTAGGTCAGTGTTGGGCTAGTTGCATCATGGTGCAACTTGGGGTTTCAATGGGACTTAATCATTATCCAGAGGGGTTTAGGTGGAATTTAAATGCTAAGTGTTCATTTAGAGGTTTATAGGCATAATTCATCATGAGATCATAGGTCTTAGGGTGCAATTCCATATCTATCTAGGCCAAGTTTCTATAGGCATAGGTCATCAAGTCAGGGGTTAAGGGCCATCTAGCTAGTCATGCAAGTTATAGGGACAACTTACATCTAAGGATTCACTCTAAAATAACACTCTAGGCATGGGGCCTTAGACCTTGATGCATTTGGTATCTAGCACTTTAGTGCATTTATAGGTTAGCTAAAGTCACTAAATGGCACCAAGATGCCATTAACGGCTAGTGTTAGACCTCCATATTCCAATCTATTATGAATGAACTAAATAAAACTTAAATAAAACTAGATTTTAAGCAAAATATCATGAAAATAATAAAACAAGGAATAATGCTTCAATATTTCAATGGTCTTATTCATTAACTTAATCAATATAGTTCATTACAAGTAATAGAGCATATGTTCTTACTAAATCTATTCATGCCCAACAGCTCAAATGTGAGCTTGGGCTATACATTTAAACTACTAGAACTAATATGCAAAATGAAAAGACTAGTGTTGGCTCTCTATTTTACCAGAGATTCACTATGTTTCCTTCATTTTTTCTTACTCTTTGAATGTGAGTCTCCTTTTATAGGTGATGGTCTCCTACCAGGTTAGATGGGCACATGCCAAGTGATGAATTGTCATGAGTTTACCAGTTCCACTACACTACCTAGGTCGAACATGCACATGCCATATGTCAAGTTATCCCTTGGGCTCACTATCTCACTTGCTTTAGTCTCTGACATCTATGCTTCTTGAGTCATCACATCTAAGTCTTGATAGGGGTGTCTTTAATAAGTTAGGAACTTTATGACTACCCACCAGTTGGATCAGGATCCATGGGGACTCCTCCAACTAGTGCTAAAATGTACAAAAAGGGGTGAAACTGATCCAAGGGTTAATTTTTTTTTTAGGTTTGATATGTTTACATGGTCCACATAATGGTACAAAAGGGGACCCAACATCCCTTTTCATGTAACATGACTAGACTTAATACATAGACTTATAGTCACACTATAGATTAACTAGTGACATAACTCTATGGGTAACATAAATATATGGGATGGGTAACACGAGTCATTATAAGGGTGACTTTATGGGATGGGCAACACTAATGGATTTACTATATATGTAGCATGACTATATTGGATGGTAAACATAAGTAACTGGATATGATATATGTAAATTACTATATATTATATATGTAACATGAGTGTAGGGATCATTTTTTGAATTGATTTCTTATATAGGTCAATTCCATGCATCCCCTCCTTAAATGTTTGGGTCCCTTCTCAACCAAGTTGTTCAAACCCAACTATATAATCAAGATATATAGTAGATGGGTGGGTTATTGGTTGAGTGTCAACTATGACTATAGATGTTCTTGACATGACATATATATAATATGTAGTTGGGATGCCTAACCCTATCCATAGTGGGTGGGGGTTAGATGTTTTAAAGGAGGTAGAGCCTTTTTCTTATATATGGTAGTTGGGGATTCTTCCTTAGGCCTAAGAAACTAAGCATACAGGGTTTGTTTTTATCTCCCCTATGTATGATAGACTAACCTTTCCCATGGTTCAATCCCTGGGTCCATCCCTTCTTTGTGGATATCTATATCAATTCCCCCTTGACCTCTAAAGGTCATCTTTATCTATCTAGGATATGAGATTCCTAGGTAGATAAAAGCTCTTTCTATCTAGATAATAATAAACTCTCTCTCTCTCTCTCTCTCTATATATATATATATATATATATATATATATATAGACGTATATACATTAAGGGATAAACTAGAGGGCCTAAAGTAAAATTACTCTAGGTATAGGGGTTTGTTTCACTCCATCTTATACCTTCATTCTCAATTTATTGTTTGCTAGGTAGGTGCATTCTATTGGTCTCATATATTGATATGGGATCCTTGGGGAGAGGAAGATGATAGATGTAGTTTGTGGGTGGTGACTATGACTACACTATAATATAGGGTTTCACTAAAAGCCATTCCATTATTCTAACCATGTGTTGGTGGGAATAATGGCTATATAGTTTTTCATATGCCCACCTATCTCATAATGAGGTCATTTTAAGTGATTATTAGTATTATAAATAGATAGGTGGTTATTATTATCCTGGCTATTGTCAGTTGAGGGGGAAAGGTAAATATGAAAGGTGTGAGTGTTTAGAAAGATAGGGGTCAAAAACTAGGTAGATATATATTAAAAGCCATTCCATTATTCTAAGCATGTTTTGGTGGGAATAATGGCTATATAATTTTTTGTATTCCCACCTATCTCATAATGAGGTTGTTTTAAGTGATTAGTAGGATTCCAAATAGATAGGTGGTTATTATTATCCTGGCTATTGTCAGTTGAGGGGGAAAGGGAAATATGAAAGGTGTGAGTGTTTAGAGAGATAGGGGTCAAAAACTAGGTATGTGTGTGTGTGTGTGTGTGTGTGTGTGTGTGTGTGTGTGTGTGTGTGTGTGTGTGTGTGTGTGTGTGGATATGGGCGATGGTATTTTGTGGATTGAGGGTGGTATCTATATATTAGATATATATATCCATATATCCATATCTATACCCCTCATGTGGGGTGTGTCATAAATCCATTGATGTGAATATATTGTGTTATGTTTGATTTTGACTAGCATGAGTGGTCATGTTTCATATCCATGTCCATTATTTCATGACCATCAATATTTCTAAGTGAGAAGGAAAAAATAAACACATTAAAGGTATTCCAAATTTATTTTATTATCTCTGATTTTGGTTCAATGAAAATGAATATATTGATAGAAAGAACTACCCTATATATAAAATTATATAAGTTAGACATTATGGATTGGTCCCTCCATCTAAATGGTATTTTGAGCCTACTGATTGATTGGAATCAACAAATGGGCCTTATATCTATATGGGGATCCCACTGTATGGTCTATTGGGACCTCTCCCTTTATCTAAATGAGGATCCTCCTGATAGAGAGGGATTTATCGAATATATTGGGCCCTCTATCTATATTAGATTGAGAATATTACCTTAGATTTTACTGACTATTCTCAATTTTAATAATGAATACTCATTAGAGACATGATTGACTATGAGTAAATGAGATTGATTAAGCATATAGATAGTCCCTCATATTTGACCAACTATTATAAATTGGGCCCTCTCCCTCTGCTTTCCTATCCTTTCCTTTTATTTATATAGATTAGGATGGAGTTCCTACCAATTTATATTGATAAATATTGACTGACTATATATGAGGCTATATATAGTAGATCAATCCTACTAATAGATCAAGATAGATACAAATAGATATGTTCAATTGGGATTAAGAGAGATAAACTAGATATGATTGATTTAGATTGCCTAGCTATGAGGCCATATATAGTCAAATATAAATCATGATTCAGAACTTCATTTCACATTCTATCTATCACGAAGTAATCTTCCCTTGAAAACATTAGAATCTAAGTAGGTAAGACATAACTAAGTAGGTATGGGAAGAATATATGCAAGTTATATATTAAGAATCAAACTTCCCTTGATATCAAAGAATATATTATAGAAAGGAAAAGTAAGTATGACAAGACAAAATATATATATTAGGAAGGAATCTTTCCTTACCTTATCAGGTAGGGCATCACTAAGTAGGTAGGGTAATAATAAAGCTATCTATTATAAAGTAAGCTTCCATTGATAGCCATGCCTTAATCTAGAATCAAAGAAAACTTAGATACTAGGAAGGCAAAATTACCTTAATAGTTTTGACTTAATTCTTTGATATCTATCAAGAAGGAAATCTTCCCTTGATATGTTATTATGTGAAGCAAATTTATATATCAAAAAGGCAAGATTCCCTTACCCTACTCCTTGGAATATATGAAGTAGGTAGGTAAATATTCCATTACCTTAATAGGAATGGTGCCCCTATATATATGTTAGGGCCCTTATTTTTATGTTATCCTTTGGTATAATGTATTGAGGATTAAGGAATACTCATAGTATGGAAAGAACCTAGTTTGGCCTTTAAGGCCCACTGGGACATGCCCAAACTCTAAGTGGTCCCTCCTTGATACACGAGATTAAGGCATATTCCATTAAGTACCTTAATATATAAATCTAGGTATAGATAAGGTTGGGTATAGATTGAGTTGGGTTGGGAAACATACTCTATTGGCTATCAAATTAGAACAGACTTTACTAGATTAGTAAATACCTATTTACATATCTATATAGGCATGGATCACCATATATGTCTTTAAATCCCACTAGACAATTAGATGATATATTTGAGTTACTTATTTGTGTGAAATAGGATGAGTGAAAAAAGAGTTTATTTGGGCCTTATTTGAGTGATTAAAATTTGGAAATGGAACATAAACTAATCAAACATAATTAGCAAACTACTGTACCCAACATCAAGGTATTGGAGAGAGTGATAAGGATGAGGAGGTGATTCATGAGAATCGATAGTCTTGAGTAGTATTTCATCAATAAAAATAGAATACATTCTTATTTTTACTATTTTAATCTTTGTCTTGATTTTGATGTGCTTTATTGGGGGAGGTTGATTTTTGATGTCCATGTTGGCCATTCTCCTTATGACTTGTTCATGTTTGTGATTCTAACTTTGGATTTAAACATTTATTCATGCATTTGTGTTTGTCTTGGACTTTTTATCAAAAATATCCACCTTGATGTTTGTTGCTTTATTTTTTAGTGAGATGTTATGACTTGTGCCCTTTTTACTCAAATTGTATTGACTGATTTAGTCTTGGCAAAACATTTTTTCACTTCCTGTGTTATTCGAGTCTTATTTCCTAGATTGTAACTTCAAATTTTCTTTGTGGACTTATATATTTTTCATAATTCATGATAGTATTTGGCAAAGGAAAATTTTCATGGGTCTACAAATGCCTTTTGTGTTACTTTATTGTGGTAATCAAAGTGGTGAATCCCACATAAGTATTATAATCTCCTTGTTTTATCTCCTTTGGTTATTGTATTTGTTACTTTGATGGAGTCTCTCGATGACTCAAGTAATAAGTGATTGTGTTATTTAGGACTGAACACCCACATAAGTCTATTTTTAAATAAAAGTTTTTAAATAGTGATTGATCAAAACTTAAATCCATACTAATCCTTGAACATTTTAAGTTTTTCCACATAGTTTTAGGTAATAAGGTAAGCCACACCTAGGTCATGAGGAATCAACATGGTATTTGACTATGTTTTTTGAACTTTGGAAACCTGCATATGACTTCTATATATACCTATTTCTTCACAATGGTAAATTGATTATGTAAATCCTAATGGATTTATGAGAAAGGCAAATGTTTTAATTTAGTGCTATGTATTATCTATAATTAATAGGGTCTCATGCTTATTTAAATTATATTTTAACACCTAAATGAAACCCAATAGGTCTGCATTGTGTATAATACTTAAAATCCCAATTTTATCTTCTAGTAAAAAACATATTCATTGTATTTTATTATGTTCTTTTTCAAAATAGATTTGAACCACCACATGTGAGTAATGGCTTTGGTCTTTCCTATGTATCATATATTTTTTTGTAAAATGCATGTGATGATCTTGAAACATTAGAATAAAATAATTTAATTGGAATCCCATTCTCATCCTTATAAGAAAATAGGCATTTCATTGGAGGGGTTGGCTAGAAAAATAGAGAAGACTAGAATTTCATGATATTTTGATTATATTCGTCTAAGAGGTCTGTTAGAGTATCATTATAAATTCAGAGGCTAGTCTATGAACTATAGGTGTTTTTATTTTATTTTCCTCCATGTTGTATATGTAATAAGCCTAATAGTGGCATTAATTAAATCTATTTTTTTGTATTAATGCAAGTATTTTGATAATTATTTTATGAAATGCCTATGTCTTTTGTGTTATTGAACCCCTAAAATTTGGGAGTTAATGTCAGGACTTATCTCCCCCTCCTTGTGTGTGCACAAAAAGGGATGAGGAGGGAGTGTATAGGGATGATAAGGGAGTATATAGGGATGATGTGGGACAATGAGGTAAAATGAGGGACTAATTAGGGATGATGAATTATGGTGAGGGTCAATAAAGGAGTGATTATGGATGATGAGGGATGAGGATGGAGTGATTAAGGATGATAAGGGATGATGAATGAATGATTATAGATGATGAGGGATGGTGAGGGTCAATGAGGGAGTGATTAGGTATGATGAGTGATAAATTATAGATTATTAGGGATGGTGGGGGTTAATTAGGGAGTGATTAGGGATGAGGAATAAATTATTAGGGATGGTGAGGGTCAATGACAGAGTGATTTGTTAAGATTAAGGAGTGGTTAGAGATGATGAGAGATGGTGAGAGTTAATGAGGTAATGATTAGGGACAATGAGGAATGAGGAGAGAGTGATGAGGGGTTATGAGGGATGAGGAAGAAGTGATTAGTGATGAGGGAGGGACAATGAGCAAGTGAAACTAACATAAAGTGTTCATTTTTTGTGTGTAGGTCATCAATGTGATGTATGCTACCCCAATGACACCACTTTGGTTGTAATTTAAAGTGAGTGGGTTGTAAACTTCAATTTTGACAAACTCAAGACTCCTAAAAATGTTAGAAAGCAATATGGAAGGTAAAAAACCAAAAAAATCACTATATGTTTACCCAAAATACACATTGAAAATTTATGCCTTGAAATCCGTAGCTTCAATATTGAGAGCCTTAAAATGCCTAAGTACTGATCATATTAGAATTTGAAAAATTATATCCCACATCATAACACATGAAACTATGAGACCAACTCTATTAGATGTAGAGTGACCCTAATTTATTATATTTACTAAAATAAATTAAATATATAAGGAATATAAAAACTATATAAATGTAAACTTAAACTTGACATTTATTTTAGTAAACCAAAACACCTTCCCCTTATTATACCTCTTTTTATTCATTTCTATAATGTTCAATACCATGCACACATTGTAGCATAATGTGTACAAATTCCTAATACATTACATAAAAGACCCACATGTCCCTTCTAGTTTAGTTTTTGGATATATCAACATAATGTGTATTCATTATGTACTCATAATGTGTATGAATTATGCATTCATAACACATATGTGTTATGACCATAACACATATCTCAATTTTTTTGATCCTTAATTCAAATAACACGTACACATTGTTGTAAATGTCCATAAAATTATCTCCCATATTTGTGCACATACCCTATATAATTTTGTATGGGTTTCTAAAAATTAAGTACTATTTGATTGTAATAGTATTTTTTAGAACATGATGACTGTTAGGTTCTAAAAATATATATATAATAATAAAAATTATTCAGAACCTAGTTATCACTAAGTTCTAATACTTTGTACTTTATACTATTAATTATAATTATAATATGTTTTATGGGTTTTCAAAAACTTTACATATAAGTATTTTAGCACCTTAGTGATTGCTAGGTTCCCAATATTATTTTATGGATGCAATGTTTTTTTTGAATCTAGTAGCCACTATGTTCCAATAATTATCTTTTGAAAAATACATTATTAGGTTCCATTATTTCTCAATAATTTATAATTAATGTCATGGATGTAATTTTTATGATATTTTATGGATTTTTTGAAACTTTAAAGATAAAAAAATTGGAGAACCTAGTGGCAAGTAGTTTTTGAAACAATTAATACATTTTGATTTATAGTGCTACATTCAAATTTTTATCAATAAGAAATATTAGAAACCAAAATTATGATATTGGAATTGATTTTTCTAGATTTTAGAATCTTATTTTTTATATATTGGAATATGTTTTTAGGGATATTGGATTTTTTTAATCAATATTAGAATCTAATTACCTGTATATTAAAATCTATTTTACTCAATATTGGAATCCAAATTTTTTTTTAAAATCTCATTTTGGCTATATTTGATTATGTTATGGATCACAATATACCAAAATTTAATGAAATTATGGTTATATGGGTACAAATGCATCTATTTGTAATTATAATACCCCATTTGTTGTCTCATTTATATGCATGTTCTTTAGTATGAGAATTATACATGAAATATAAAGATGGTGAATAATGGATTCTTCTTTATCTTAAAGTTATATTTTCTAGGCCTATTTTATCTAGGACAATCTAGGTTACTAGATAAAGCCACACATCATCATAATTTCACTTCCAATCTTATGTTACATTCAATAACTAAGCTAGTAGGTTCCATATTTATGTGCCAATTTTTTCTTCAAAATTATATTCATGTGTTACCACATAATTATTATAGTGTCAATACTATAGCCAACAACTCATCAGTAATGATAACCAATGTCGTGTCCCCAAAATTTCACACTTCAAAATTTGGGAGTACCCCTTTTGAATCATTTGTACCCTTATCTCATGTGAGTTAGTTGTAATTGTTTAGTCAGTCCATTTAATAAAGCCTTTGAGTTTTTAGTAGTTATTATATTTGATTGCTTGTGTTCCTCAGTTGCTCCTAATCATTCTAGAAGATTAAAAGGTATTTTATTAAAACCATCAATAGAATACTTTTGCTCATCCCCTTCAACAGGTTAAATAAGTTCAACTACCTTAGCTCATTTGTAATATAAATTAAGTTCTCTAAAATAATTTACTTTCCTAAAAATAAGCAAAGTTGTATTGGAAACCCAATTCATTCTTCCTAGTTCAAATAGAGTTTCTTAAGTTTCTTTACTTCATTATTAAAACAAGTTAAGTAGCTTGATCAACCCAACTACCACTATCAAGATCTAATTGGGTCTTCAAATGTACTTTACTCTAGAAAGTTAAAATAAGCTAAGTAGTTCAAGAAACCTGATTAAAAATGCATAAGGGCTGGTGTGGCTTTTCCATGATTTCAATTAATGCATTGGAATTTATATATATATTGGAAAAATTACACCTCTTTCCTACTTGGAAGCTAAGTCATCTAAATAAGTAATCACACTTGTAAATCTTGAGCCATGTCGTTTGAGCTTTTGGAGCAGTTTTGAGAAAATTCCTTTTAACCCATTTGTGTTTGAGGTAAGTAAATAATCTTTGGGTGATTCTTATGTCTTTTGGTTTCTTCTCTCTTAGTGTTTTATCTCTCTATGTTTTCCTTGTGTCACCATGATTATCTATTTGCTAGGTTTAAATGGTTTTGTTTTCTCTTTCATTTTCTTAGTGTAATTGGGTGATTTCAATCATGGATTCATGTTTGCAACCAATTATCATGCTTTAATTTTTATACAATATTTGAGAAGTCAAATCCCACCTACAAACCCTAGCCATGAAAATTCATTGCCTATTTGGGTTTCCCAAACACAAATTCTTTATCATAGGCAAACCTACGAGACATTATCCAAGATTGCTTCAAGTTTTTATTTCCTCAATACTCCTTTGGGTTTCTTGACTTTCAAAACATTGATTTTCTAATCCCCAATAACTACCCTTCAAAAACATGGCTCCCAAAGGTCTTAACATTTAAATTTTTTGAGCCCTTTGTTTCTATACGATATTCACTTTTTATATTCAAAAGATAGAAGTAAGAAACTGAGAGATATGGTCTAAGGCTTGTATGTACCTGGATGAATTCATGTGCACCATTATCCAGACATTATGAGAACTCCTCTTTGGTTGTGGAGGATGACACCTACAAGAGAAAGAAACTAAGACAAAGAAGTTGTTAGATGAGGAGATGGTGGGTTGTCAAGCAAAAGCTTGATCCCAGAAGTACAAAGACTTCCTTAAGGGATGTCAACCCACTAATTGATAAAAATAATGTCTAATAAAAGGTAGAATGATAAAAGATTGAAATGATTAAAAACTAAAATAGAAATAGAAGCAAATGCTTACCTGAATGCTATTGGCGGTCTGATCACAGTCGCCAGCGTCAGTGGTCTCATCGGCGTCAGTTGTTAATGTATGCCAACGTCGGCTAGTATGTCGACATCAGTGGGGGCAATAGTCTCTGTGGCCATCGTTGGTTGGGACAGTAGT
Organism: Torreya grandis; assembly: GCA_037957365.1. NCBI lineage: Eukaryota > Viridiplantae > Streptophyta > Pinopsida > Cupressales > Taxaceae > Torreya > Torreya grandis. The sequence continues at coordinate 518,420 of JARHVA010003541.1, forward strand.
CTTAGATAGAGTCAGGATGAGTCTGTGGTCTGTGGACAGGTCTTGAGTCGTGCAGAGTGGTCTGAAAGGGGTTTGGGTCTGGTTGGGGGTAGTCTAAGAGTCTATGCAGAGATGCAAAGGAGTTAAATGGATAGAATATGAAATTGATAGAAGGGTAGAGGAGGTCTTCTAGCCTCTCTGGGAAGAGCAGGTCGGGTCTGTGGTTTGGTTGATAGTTTGGTCTAGGGTTTGGGAAGGGCAGGTCAGGTCTGGGAAGGGTAGGTCGGGTCTGTGGTCTAGTTGATAGTCTAGTCTGGGGAAGATATTATTTAGAAGCAAATAACTGAGAACATAATGAAAACACAGACAAAATACATACCCATGTCTTGTTGAAGGAGTGCCTGCTGATGTTTATACCTGTTGTTGGTGTAGAAGACCGATGCAAAATCCTTGCTATTGTTATAGCTTGTTGTGGGTGCTAGAGAGAGAATATCAGAGAGGTCTGATTCACGTTTGGGTTCTTGGTTTGAAAGATTGATTGATGATTGATGATTCTGGGCTAGCTAAGAGAGAGGACCCAATAATGGATGGAATACCATTATGAAGGGAACTAACGCTGGTAATATCACTGACGTCGGTCGATAGGTGACCGATGTCAGTGGCTGGAAGGTAGGAAAAAGGCTAAAAATAGCCTTTTATCCATTTTCCCAACTGCCGGGTTAAAGTGTCAGGGAGAAAAATGGTCGAAGGGAGTGTTTATGGGCGCAGGAGGAAGTGTTAGGGGTGTGTTTAGGTAATTAGGGTTTTAACAAGGGGTGAGGTGGCAAAAGGGGGTAATTAAATTAAATTAATTGTTTTATTTAATAATGGAGGGGACGAGGGTTAGGAATGGACAAAGAGGACCAAGGGGGAGGACAACCAAATGGGTAGACATGATTTTGGTGTGTCTACACCCTTCTTACTTTGGGTTTTTGACTTTGAGTAACTTGATTATAAAAACTTGAAGTCATGACTCAATAAAAACCTAAAATCATGATTCAAGAAAAACTTGAATTCATGAGTCAAGAAAAACCTAAAGTTATCTATATAATCTTAATTGACTTACCTAGAGTTCTAAGGTTCTATTACTTGAAAAAGAAGTTAGTTTTTCAAGATTTCCTATTAATCAAAACATGAAACTTGTTTAGAGGCACTTCAAAATCAATGAGTTAACTCTTTTCTCAAAATTTCAATTCCAGTGGAAGTAGTTAATAAATAGAAAATAATACATAACAAGTTCTCTAGAGTAAGTCAGAGCCAATGTCTAGATCAAAAAGTTTAGGAAGATTGAAATAAGAGGTATTTGAAGTGCAAGAGAAAATAACATTGATTGAAGAATTCCCAGAGTTAGTATTAGAGGAGATTTTAGAACCAAGCAAGAAAGGCAAGGCAAAGGTCAAGAGAGCTACATTCCAAGAACCCAAGATGAAGTATGAATATAAAGGTTACCCCATTGAATCATGTCTATCTTCAAAGATAATATAAATAAGTGATACAAACATGGGGCATGTGTCTATGAATGAGGTTTTATAAAGATCAAATGTCATAGCTAAGACTCCACTCCTACACTCCATGACCAATAGTGGAATCCTTCAAGCTGTAGCTTTCCCAAGCTCTACCCAACTTCTTGAATTTATGTTAGCATGTGCCAAATATTATGATTCTTTCACCAAGGTTGTGAGGGATGTTGTCAAAAATGTGTTTATAAGGTTGAATTTTTAGTACCTTAAATACTACTTTAAAATCCCAACTTCACCTAAAGTGATTGACATTCCAATTAAAGAAGCTAGCAAGCAATGGGAGACCAAGATGGTAGAATGTATTAATATTATGAATATATATTACTTGAAGAAATCAAAGAAACCTTCAAGGTTCCCCAAGCATATAATTAGGTCAAATTTTGTTCAATAAATTAATGATACATTCAGTTGTTATGCAAAATCAATAGAGAGAAGAATGTTAAATGTTTCTCACCCTAGATGTATGCCTATATCAGAACCATTGATTTTACTATAAGCTCTTCCATGATTGAATGGGCTAGAATGATAAGTGATAATATGGATTGATAGTTAAAGAATATATTACAAACTTGTGATTTTAAGATAACTTCATATCTTGTATATATAGTAGCTTCAAGTAGAGTTTTCTCAAGGTTGAGAACAAAAGGCACACTTTCAACTATGCCTATATATGAATATTATCCTCAACTAGTTCTTATAGAATACTAAAAACATTACATTATAATAAATGAGGGTTTATTTTATGAACTTATTTATAAATTGGATATATCTCTAAACATAGAAGAGTATCAGATGAAGCATGGGATGAATTTTTTCTATATGGTTGTATTTTCATTCAATTTCTTGATTTCACCTATCTCAAAGTAGGAGGTTTTTTAGGTGCACCTATCAAGCTACCTAGATATCCTAATGACAAGTGGATCCTCATGGAATTTTATAGACAACTTGTTAAACTACATGATCTATAGTCAAAATCTCACAAGGTTGCTATCAATTTTCCCATTATGATTGGTCACTATCACTGTCTTAGCATTTATAAAGAAAGGAATGTATCACCACTACACTCAAGTACACTTTCATGCCAGAGATAATTTTAATTATAGAGGTGTTACTTAGAGTACTATTTCTCTTGAGTATATGCATATTCTAGCACTTGAATATTTTTGGATATATTTTAGGGATGAGTTTGAATTAAGGAGAAAAGATAATAGTAGGTTGATTGTGGAGTATATTTGTGCTTTTGATTTAGCTTCTATTCCTAAAGATATGGAATATGATGGTGATGTTACAAGTGATGATTTTCATGTAATAGAAGGGGATAATGTTCCACTTCCAGCAATCATTTTTGGTGCTGATCATGATAAAACGAGTCTTGAAATAACTCTAAACATTTTGGAAATGACTTCCAATTGGCTTCTTAATCAATGTCATTGCATGAAGGAATTGATAAGTGAGACTACACATGTGGGGAAAAAGAGAAAAGAGATAGTGTAAGGAGAGAGTAGTCGAGGTCAAGTATATACCAATAAGATAAAAATTAGAAGGAATACTGATCATACATTTTTAGTAGTTAAAGAAAAGGTACCTATTCAAGTAGAGGTTCCACTTCCACCATTAGTCACCACCACAGGCACTCCTATCTATACCATTCCCACTATTTCTTCCATTCTATTTTATCTACATCCACATTAGATCAATCAGTATTAGTGCCTCCTCCCAAGACTCATATCAATATAACTCCTACAAAATCTATTTTAAAGGAATCGTCTCTTCCTCCTCCACCTTTCCCACCTACTTCATTGCCACCACCTCTTCCAGAATATCAATTCATTACTAAAAAAGAAACCAAAAGAGAGACATAATCTCAAGAAGAACAACAATAAAATTGCAAGAAACAACTGAGGCAATGAAAGAAATAATAAAAACTACTGAAGAAGGACTTGAGCTCATGAAAATAACATAAGAAGTTAGTAAAATACCCAGAGAAGAGGAAGTAATGGTTGAGAAAGTGGTAGAGAAGTTAGTAGAAATAGTTAAAAAATAAGCCAAAAAAGAGATCCAGAAAGGGGTGGAAACTCAAGAAATTTCTTCTCAAGAGTTAGTGATTAGAAATAATCAACAACAAATAATATCTCATGTAGACACTTTTGTTTCTATAGATTTCTCATATGGGCTAGCTACACAGAACACTTCTAAGGTGAAAGAAGTAAGAAATATTAAAGAGATAGACTTGCAACTACTAAAAAGTCTTGATAAGAAGGGTAAAAATCCAAAACTTGACAAAGTAACTTCAAGGTTACAGATTGAATCTTCAAGACAAAATTTTGTTGACATAACAATCCCACCTCAAAGGATGAGAAAATAAGAAGTCACTAAGAGTGACCTAACCTATTCAATAATACCCCTTGGGGAGGTAAAAATTGAGATTTTAAAGGAAGATACTTAGACTCTCATTAACTCCCTTTTCAAGAAGTTATATGGGGAGAAGGTTTCCAAAGCTAAATTAAAAGAAAAGAATACATAATTATGTGAAATAATAGCTAAAGTAGCTAAATATTTTCCACAACAAGTTATTACTTTAGGGGAACCAATTATGTAGAAAGTGATTTATGAGGTAGAAGAGATTGGAGATAAATTTAAATCTATTGACAAGTGGATTGATAAAATGAGGCAAAAGGTTCAAAAGCTTTTTCCTAGTATTCAAGATACACTTACTAATATTTTGATTAAATTGAGAGAAATTCAGTTAGTAATGAAATAAATTGAGAATGAAAATGGAAATTCTCAATTTCAATAAGAAATCCTATAGACCATAGGTAATTTGAGTGAGAAGGTCTTGGTTGAAGAAAATATTACCCCAGATGGATCAGTGAAAAGGATAAAATAATCAAATTATCACATATCATTTCGAATAATCATTCAGAAAGAAATGAGTGAAGAAATGGGTACTTTTTCAAAAGAGACAAGTGATTCAAAGACAAATTTAGAAGATTCATTATATGGTTTAACTGGTATCTAGTCAGACAATGTTCTAAGGACATCTAAGTAGTTATACGAGCAATTTTAACAATTAATAAAAAAATCCACAAATCCTTTTACATAAAATTCTATCAAAGAATTATTCAAATGTCAACAAGAAGTGAAGAGACTTGAACCAAGAATGTAAAAAGTAAAAGCTCATTGCAAAAAGATAGAAAGGGAAATGCTAAGGCTTGAAACATAAAGACAAGCACTTACCAAACCAGATGATGCAGTCATACAATAAATAATGTCTCAATATTTCAAGTATAGAGAGAAGTATAGGAATCAAATTCATGAAGTAGATTAATTCTATTCCAAGTCTTGAATAAATTCCTCTCCTTTTATTTTATCTTTTCTCTTCATAAACACACTATAGGTAATCTTGTTTTCAATGATTACTTTGTAAAAGTAATGACATTATATGATTTACTTGTAGAGGTGAAATCAATTTTTAAAATTCAAAGACTTAAGTAATTTGGCTAAAATGCTATTACTTACAATCATTTTGTAAAATTTAATTACTTGAACAAACTTTACACTGCATGCAAAGTGTTTGTGTTCAATCCAAATAGGAATATTGAATAAATGCTTCATGTCAATAGCTTTTGTGTGCCACAAAAAGAGAAATTCAAGGAGGACATTTCTTTACAACTTTCAATTTTCTATGCAACACGTGGGGAAATGGAGAATTTGTGTTATTTTTGTTTTAGATATCTGAGTTAATATAAAAATAGATGCTAGCCTGTGTGCTAGTAGGATGAAATTTTTTAGAAGAAAACAAACTATTACAATGGTACAAGAAGTTTAATAAATCTAAAACTTTGTATTCAAGATAATCAGATTATTTTGTATGAATTATTGCTAAAAGTGAATATGAAAGGTGATTAATTTCTAGAGAACTTTGTGTCTATGGGAATTTCTTTGTGTTCAATGAAGGTGGAATGGTAAACTTTGTGCCACCTATTTTACATAAATTAAAATTATCATAATTATATGCTTATCTACTTGCAAGGATACAATAGACTCTGCACAACTATCTATTATGAAATGCAATTTTCTATTTCTCAAGTGTTGAAATCTTTCTCTTATTTCCCAATTTATATTAATTTTTTTTCCTATTTATAAAAATAGCTACTTACTTGTTGCAAAATCCCTTTGTTATGGTTCATGAGCAAAGTGATTAAAGTAATACCTCAATTAAAACCAAGTAGCACAAAAATTGGTAAATCTATGAACAACTATAAGTGTAAGTAATTAGAAATAGATAAACAAAAACATATGGGAGATTCACCATTTAAATGAAGGGGATTCAATCCCATGATTGCATAGGTAATTTTGGTTTCATGCAAAATATCTAGCCAATAGTTTTTGGTGACTCCATTAGGGATTTGAACTGTAACTTTCAAATTTTTTGTTGTTACAAACTAGTTCAGACAAATTTAGCATTGCATTACTTTTTCCCAACTCTAAAATTTATAAATGCTAATTGAAAGCATTTGATGACATGCTTTGAATCTAATTTTAGTGCTTAGTTGAGATTAACTTCTCTTATCTTAAGCTGACATGTCCCTTTTGGATAGCTAGCTACATGTCAAAGGATTTTTAGTTCTACGATCAATTTTCCTCTAGTTAACCTACCAAGATCACTGAAAGTTAAGTAGACTACTGACTCTATCCTTAACTGTCAATATAACTATTAAGTTCAATACTTAAAGGAATTATTATTTTTTAAATTGGCAAATCAACCTTTTACTAGAGCAAGGAGAGCACAAGGGCAAGCAGACAAATTCTTTGAGCTACAATAATGCTTTGACTTCAATTTTCCTATTCAAGTAAGACCAAAAGATCTAACCTTTTACCTATTAGGCAAGTAATATCTCCTACACATCAGCTTCAACATAATTCCTTTGGGATAATCTAACCAATTAATCCATAGTTTCTTACTCCTAAAAGGATGGCATTACCACATCTTGTCCCATGGCGACCAACTATTGGCCCTTTGAATTTAACTCCCCCTTTACATGACTTACCCAAAGGATCAAGGAAGAATTTTACTAAGTTTACTGGTGATGGTAAGCAAAATCCAAATGAGCACTTGGATACCTTATTTGTAATGTGTGGAGTAATCAAGGTTGAACATGAAGATGTTTCTATCAGAATTTTTGTGGAGACCCTACATGGATTAGCTACAAAATGGTTCTATCATTTGGCTCTAGCTACTATAAATAATTGGGCTAATATGCATGATCAATTTGAGAAAAGATTCAAAGTTGTAGAATATGTTCATATATTACTCATGTAATTGACTCAACTTAAAAAAGTATCGCATGAACACATGTATGATTTTATTTATAGATTTAGCAAATTACTTTATTAAATTCCTCAAGTTGCATTTCCTATAGTAGACAATTAGAAGTGTTTCTTCATTAATGCACAACTCCCAAAAGTTAGTTACCAACTATGAAGAGCATAACCAATTGATTTAGTAGTAGCCCAAAATCTTACTACAAAGGTTGAAAATGATTTGATAATGGCTAGTAAGATCAAGAAAATAGTCTCTAAGGTAGAATCCTCTATTCCAACCATGTCTTAGACTATAGATCCCTTATTGAAAAAGATGGATAATGACTTGATTAAAATCAAAAGACAAATTGGTTAAGGTACTCATGTTATTCTCATCAAGAATGTTCCCACACAAAATTTCAATAATCAAAATAGAAATTGTATTTTTAGTCTTCAGCAAAGACTAAAAATTGAAGATGCTTCTAGAAATCATGTTGAGATAAGTGAATAATATAAATTAGTTGATGGTATTGAACAAAGCATTAATGATGAAGATGATTATATAGATCCTACTAGTGACTTCAACTATTACCTAGAATATGAATGTGAAGGCCACTATGAAGAAATTATTCACAAAGATCATAGTCAATCTTATGTATTATTTACAAGATCTCAGACTCAACAAGTTGATGAGAAGTCATAAAAAGAACCATAGAAAGGGAAGGAGTAATCCAATGCTGATGTAAGTATTCTTAAAAGAGGTAGTCCTCTACCTTCTTCTCTTATTCCTAAAGAAAAATATATTCCCTCTACTTCTCAAACTTATAAGCTAATTATTCATACATCTGAAGTTAATTCCATCTTGCCTACACCTATTCCTTCCTTTGAAATAATTTATCATATAAATAAAACTAAAATTTAGATGTCAGAAGCTAAATCTTTAAGGTCTTATCCAGATCAGTTGAGTAGGCTAGTTAAATATGTCCAAAGTAAGGGATCAATCAATATACCAAATTATTTGAAAGGTATCTTTCCTACTCCTAAAAAATTACCTCTTCATAATAATTCTTATGATACCTCATCCAAATCCATCTAAAAGGATAGAGCCATTTTATGTGTCCCTCCTAATCAATAGGTATAAGTTGAGTAATTATATTCTAGATTTAGGAGCCTATGATAATGTTATTCTAGCTAAAGTAGTAAATGACCTTGGCCTTAATTTAACCAATTCCATAGGAAAATAATCCTAAATGGAGAGATAAGTTCCCCTGATTGGAGATATTAAATATGTTCAAGTTATATTAGCAACTTTCCCAAATAAAAGACTTAAAATGACAATCCTAGTAGCATACATCCCTATTTCTTATGGAATGTTGCCAAGCAAATTTTTTGTAAATAATTCGGAGGATAAGTTAAGATAGATTGGTCATGTGCACACATCCCAATAAAAGGGGAAAATCATAAATTGGAACCTAAGAAGAAGTCAAAGTACACAGTTTCTAAATCTAAAGACCCAAGGTCACAAATTCTTTTTGAAGAATCAAACCATGGACTTTACTTCCTTGAAGTAAGCAAAGAAACCCAAGAGGATAAAGAAGAAGAGGTGTAAGACATGATATGGACAATGGAATTTGATGGTATCTCTAGTTTCCTTGGTTCAGCTACAAGAGTAATACTAATATCCCCTATTAGAGAATTTTTTCCCTATTCATACAATCTTATGTTTGAAAACACTAATAACATAGCTAAATATGAAGAACTCTTTCTAGGTCTTGAGCAAGAAAAGGAGAAAGGAGTAAATCTTATTAGAGTGTAAGGAGATGTTGAGTTAATAGTGAGATAGATTAGAGGGTAGTATAGGTGAAGAAAGACAAGCTAAAACACTATCATGATAGAGTTCTAAATGCCACACTTGATTTTTCTAATTTCTCAATCAATTTAGTTCCTAGAGATAAGAATTCAAGAGATGACTTACTTGTTGTTACTACATATTTGTTTAGGACAGAACAATAACCCTCAATTTTTAGAGAGGGTGATTATAGACTAGAATTGGTCTACCATCCAAATGTTCTAGATAATGTTGAACAATGGCAAGTTTTTAACAATGACAAATAGATAGCTACATTTATAGAGTAGCAAGATAATTTTGAAGGACTGTACTTCTAAGGAAGTAATTCATATCCATGTGAAACAACAATAGGTATTGTTGAAGCTGAACTTACTCATAGCCCAAACATAATTCAGCTAAAAGGAAATAAAATTCCTAAAGGGTTAGTCTCCTTAGAAGAAATATTTGATAAACATGATCAATTTTTGAATAAAAAGAAAGAGTATGGTGATATTTCATCCCCAAAAATTGAGAAATTTAATCTTATTATTAAATAAGAACCTAAGATGGTCAAGATTGGCAAGTGTTACTCATAAGAAGAAAAAGGAAGCTTCCATTAAACTTCTCACAAAGTATATTGATGTGTTTGCCTGGTCCTACAAAGATCTCAAATCTTATCAGCCAAATGAGGTGCATCACTATATTTCACTCCATCCAAGGGTAAATATTTTTAAGAAAAAATTATGTTACCATAATCCAACTATTTCAAGTACAATTCATGTTGATATTCAAAAAATCCTTGATGCAAAGATCATATATCCAATTCATCACTCAGAATGGTTGGCAAATATTGTTTGAGTGGGAAAAAAAATAGGGAAATATGCTTGTGTTAATTTCCATAATTTAAGTCAAGCTTCTCTGAAATATAATTATCCCCTACCCATAATGGATCATATACTTCAAGTGGTTAAAGGCTCAGAGATGTTATCCATGTTAGATGGATTTTATAGATACAATCAAATAAGAGTAGCTGAGGAAGATCAATATAAAACTAATTTTACAACACCATGGGGGATGTTTACTTATAAAAATATGCCTTTTGAGATAATTAATGTTGGAGTAACCTTTCAACAGGCAATGGATCTGGCATTTACTAACTTAAAGAACAAAAGTATTATAATATACTTGGATGACTTAACAGTCTTTTAAATACAAAGAGGTGATCTTCTGGATGACCTTGAAGAAGTCCTTATTTAGTGCAGAAGATATGTGATTTCCTTAAATCCAAAAAAATCCATATTTTTTATAACTAAAGGTAAACTCCTCAATTATATAGTCTCAAATGAAGGAACCAAAATTGAGCCAGAGCGGGTTAAAGTTATTTAGAGTTTGCCTATGCCTATATCAAAGAAAGGTGTACATTCATTCTTTGGTAAGGTAAATTTCCTTAGGAGATTTATTCTTTATTTTACTGAGTTAACTCACCACATCTTAAATATGATGAAAAAGAAGCAAGACTTCAAATGGAATGCTGAAGGAAAATTGGTATTTAAAAGAATAAAGATAGCAATAACTGAATCCCCAGTGCTAGTTTCCTCAAATTTTGGTAAACAAATTATTCTTTACTATTATTCTTCGAAGCATACCATGTTAGCTATACTCATGTAGAAAAATTATGGTTTTGAATCTCCTATAGCTTTCACGACTCAGCCATTGAAAAGCTTAGAATTGAAATACTCATAGATGGAGAAACACACCTTTGTAGTGGTCAAGGCATGTAATACTTTTGGGTATTACATATTGTCATCACATACTATAGTATATGTCCTAGATATTACATTTAAGTCAATTCTAACTTAGCAGGAGCTAGGATTACTTAGAGGCACTTCAGTAGCTAAGGTGCAAGAGTTTGATCTTGATATCAAACCCACAAAACTAGTAAGAGGCAGAGGACTATGCCAGTTGAAGACAAAAAGAAAGTTTGATGTTGTAGATATAGAAACATATTCAAATCAAGATGAAATAAAGGAATATTTTTCCATGGTACTCTTCATTGACCTAGTTAATGAATGATACAACAAGATTGCTTACTTCTTGACCTATAAGGATTGCCCAATTGATTTGATATATAAATAAAAATGTGCCATCAGGCTAAAGTCAAAGGATTATGTTCTTTGGGATCATGGGTTTTATAAATTATAAATTGATGGAATTTTACTTCATTACATGGACAAAGAACATCAAACAAGGTTGATGGAGCAATTTCATGATAAGGCATGTGGAGGCCACTTCTCTGCAAGAGTCACATCACATAAGATTTTATGAGCAAGATACTTCTAGCCTAATCTTTTTCAAGATGCTTCAGACCAGGTTGCTAAGTGTCAAGCCTATCAAAGATTTGTAAGAAGAATAAAATAACTAGACTTGCCTTTAAAACCAATAATTGTTGATGAACCATTTCATCAATGGGGTATAGATTTCATTGGTATGTTGAATCATTCCTCAAGTGTTGGACATTGTTATATCTTGACCGCTATTGACTATTTTATAAAATGGGTGGAAGCTATTCATATCAAATATGCCACATCATAAGTAGTATATGATTTCATTGAAGAGAATATTATTGTCAAGTTTGGGGTACCACATAAAATTGTGATAGATAATGCAACCATTTTTTCTTCTATTTAGCTAACTAAGTTCTACTATTCATATGGAATAAATTTGGTTCATGCTTCAAATAATTATCCTTAGGGAAATGGACAAGATAAATTAAGTAATAATAATTTGATGACCATAATCCATTATATGGTGGATGATAACCAATGAACTTGGCATAAGAAGTTATTTGATGCACTCTGGTCTGACAGAATCACCCCAAAGAAAGCAATAGGTATGTCTCATTTTTAGTTGTTATATGGAGTAAATGTTAAAATACCAATAACCATTGAGTTGCCTATTTTAAAATTGTCAAAATACATTGAAGATGTTACTTATCAAGATTCACTTGATAAGAGAAACATGTTTCTTACTGAGTTACAAGAGGTTCATGTTAAATTTGCTGACTGGATAACTGACCACCAAATGAAAGTGAAGAAATTTTTTGATCAGAATGCATGAAATATATAGTTTAAGGTCAGTGATTTAGTTATCTTGTGGGATAAACAAAATGAGCAAAAAATGAATTATGGAAAATTTAACTCCTTATGGTAATAACCCTTTACTATACAATGCTTTGTTGGGGAAGACAACTTATTCCTAATTCATCAGGATAGAATAGCACTACCACTACGTTTGAAGGGGAAAGATTTGAAGCTCTATAAGAATTGAGCAATAGGGTTATACCTATATGTATATAAATAAATTTTTCAAGCTTCCTTTTTAGTTTAGTATTTGCTTTTGTGATGTTTGTTTTTTTAGTTGTTTTATGACTGAGTTTTTACAAAGACTCCTTACCCAATAAATAAGATGCAAAACTAGAGATGCTAGTATCTCACCCCTATTCATCTCTCTCTAATATTATAAAATGTGTCCCTAGTCAGAGCCAACTGGTGTCCCCAAATTTCACACTTCAAATTTTAGGATACCCCTTTTGAATATTTTGTACCCTTATCTCATGTGAGTCAGTTGTAATTGTTTGGTTAGTACATTTAATAAAGATTTTGATTTTTTATTAGTTATTATATTTTATTACTTGTGTTCCTTGATTTATCCTAATCACTCTAGAAGATTAAAAGTAATTTGATTAAAACCATCACTAGAATACTTTTGCTCATCTCCTTTAACAAGTTAAATAAGTTCAACTGCCTTAGCTCATTTGTAATACAAATTAGGTTCTCTAAACTACTTTAGTTTCTTTAAAATAAGCAAAGTTGTATTTGATTTCATTATTCCTAGTTCAAATCAAGTTTTTTAGGTTGCTTTACTTCATTATTAAAATAAGTTAAGTAGTCTTGTAAACCTGACTATCACTATCAAGACCTAATCAGGTTTTCAAAAGTACTTTACTCCAAAAAGTTAAAATAAGCTAAGTAGTTCAAGAAAATTGATTAAAGAGGGGCAAGGGCTAATGTGGATTTACCATGATTGTAATTAATGCATTGGAAATTTTTATATATATTGGTAAAATTACACTTCATTCCTACCTAGAAGCTAAGTCATCTAAATAATTAATAATGCTTGCAAACCCTGAGACATGTCATTTGAGCTTCTGGAGCATTTTCGAACAAATTCCTTTTGACCCATTTACATTTGAGGTAATTAAATCATCTTTGGGTGATTATTATGTCCTTTGGTTTCTTCTCTCTTTGTGTTTTTTCTCTCTATGTTTCCTTTGTGTTGCCATGATTATCTGTTTGCTAGGTTTAAATGGTTTTGTTTTCTATTTGATTTTCTTAGTGTAATTGGGTGCTTTCAATCATGGATTCATATTTTCAACCAATTATCATGCTTTAAATTTATACAAAATATTTTAGAATTCAAATCCCACCTACAAACATTGACCATGAAAATTCCTTACCTGTTTGGGTTTCCCAAACTCAAAGTTTTAATTCTAGGCAAACCCATGAGACATTATCCAAAAATACTTCAAGTTTTGATTTCCTCATTACTCCTTTAGGTTTCTTGACTTACACAACTTCATATTTATAATACATAGTAACCACCCTTCAAAAAATTGATTCCTAAAGGTCTTAACACTTCAGGTTTTTTATCCCTTCTTACTTCAGGTTTTTGACTTCGATTAACTTGATTATAAAAACCTGAGGTCATGAGTCAAGAAAAACCTAAAGTCATGAGTCAAGAAACACCCAAAGTTATCTATATAATCCTAAGTGACTTACACAAAGTTATAAGGTTCTATTACTTAAAGATGAAGTTAGTTTTTTAATATTTTCTATTACTCAAAACTTGAAACTTGTTTAGAGGTACTTCAAAAGCAATGAGTTAACTCTTTTCTCAAAATTTCAAATTCAGTGAGAGTAGTTAATCAATACCAAAGAATACATAACAAGTTATCTAGAGTAATTCAGAGCCAATGTCTAGATTATAAATTTTAAGAAGATCAAAGAAGAGGTAGCTAAAGTACAAGAGCAAATAATATTGATTAAAAAAGTCCCAGAGTTAGTCTTAGAATAAATTCTAAAACCAAGCAAGAAAGGAAAATCAAAGGTCAAGAGAGATAAATTTCAAGAACCCAAGATGAATTATGAATATAAGGGTTACCCCATTGAATCATGTATATCCTTAAAGATAATAGAAACAAGTGATACAGACATGGGGCATGTGTCTATGATTGAGATTTTAGAAAGATCAAAGGCTATAGCTAAGACTCCACTCCTACACTCCATGACCAATAGTTGAATCCTTCAAGCTAAAGCTTTCCCAATCTCAGCCTAACTTCCTAAATTTGTGTTAGCATGTGTTAGATACTATGATTCTTTGACCAAGGTTGTGATGGATGTTGCCAGAAATGTGGTTATAAGATTGGATGATTAGTGCCTTAACTACTACTTTAAAATCCCAACTTCACCTAAAGTGATTGACATTTCAATTGAAAAAGCCAACAAGAAATGGGAGACCAAGATGGTAGAATGTATTAAGATTATGAATACATAATACTTGAAGAAATCAAAGTAACCTTAAAGGGTCCCAAAGAATATAGTCAAGTCAGATTTGTTCAAGAAGATGATATCATTTAGTTTTTATGTAGAATCAATGGAGAGAAGAATGCTAAATGGTTCTCAGCCTGGATGTATGCCTATATCAAAACCATTGATGCTACCAGAAGATATTCCATGATTGAATGGGCTATAATGATAAGTGATAATATGGATCAATAGTTAAAGAATATATCATAGACTTTTAATTTCAAGATGACTTCATATCTTGTATATATAGTAGCTTCAAGTAGAGTTTTCTCAAGGTTGAGAACAAAAGACACACTTTCAACTGTGCTTATATGTGAATATTATCCTCAGCTAGTTCTTGAAAAATAATACAAACATTACTTTGTAGTAAATTATGGTTTCTTTTATGAACGTATTTATAAATTAGATGCATCTCTAAACATAGAAGAGTATTGGATGAAGCATGGGATGAGGTTTCTCTTTATGGTTGTATTTTCATTGAATTTCTTGATTTCACCTATCTCAAAGTAGGAGGTTTTTTAGGTGAACCTATCAAGCTACCTAGATATCCTAATGACAAGTGGATCCTCATGGAATTTTGTAGACAAATTTTTGAACTACATGATCTACAATCAAAATATCACAAAGCTACTATCAATTTTCCCATTGTGATTGGTCATTATTAGTATCCTAGCATTTATAAAGCTATGAATGAATGTATATAAGGAAATATATCACCACCACACTCAAGTACACTTTGATGCCAGAGCTAATTTTAATTATAGAGGTGTTACTTAGGGTATTGTTTCTCATGATTATATGCATATTCTAGCACTTGAAGATTTTTGGATAGATTTCAGGGATGAGTTTGAAGTAAGGAGAAACTATAACAGTAGGTTGACTGTGGAGCATATTCATTCATTTGATTTAGCTTATATTCCTAAAGATATGGAAGATGATGGTGATGTTACAAGTGATGATTTTCATGAAGTAGGAAAGGATAATGTTCCAATTACAATAATTATTTTTGGTGATGATCATGATAAAACAATTCTCAAAATAACTCTAAATATTTTGGGAATGAATTCTAATTGGATTCTTAACAAGGGTCATTGCATGAAGGAATTAATAAGTGATAATACATGCATGGGGTAAAAGAGAAAAGAGATAGTGAAAGGAGAGAGTAGTTGAGTCTAAGTATATACCAAGAAGATTAAACTTATAAGGAATATTGATCATACATTTTTAGTAGTTAAAGATAAGGAACCTATTCAAGCAGAGGTTCTACTTCCACCATTAGTCACCACCACAGGTACTCCTATCTCTACCATTCAAACTATTTATTCCATTATAGTTCCTCTACATCCACATTAGATCCATCAGTATTAGTGCCTCCTCCCAAGACTCATATCACCATAACTCCTAAGAAATCTATTTCAAAGGAATCCTCTCTTCCTTTTCCACGTTTCCCACCTGCTTCATTAACACCACCTCTTCTAGAAGATTAAATCATTAATGAAAAAGAACCTAAAAAAGAAACCAAAAGAGAGACACCACATCAAGAAGAATATCAAGAAAAGTTACAATAAATAGCTGAGGTAATGAAATAAAGAATAAAAACTACTGAAGAAGGACTTGAGCTCATGACAACAGAAGAAGTTAATAAAAGACCTAGAGAAGAGGAAGTAATGGTTGAGAAAGTGGTAGAGAATGTAGTAGAAATAGTTGAAAAATAAGCCAAAAAAGAGATCCAAAAAGGGGTAGAAACTCAATAAATTTCTTCTCAAGAGTTAGTGATTAGAAATAATCAACAACAAATAATATCTCATGTAGACACTTTTTTGTCTATAGATTTCTCATTTTGGCTGGCTACACAAAACACTTCTGAGGTGAAAGAAATAATAAATCTTGAAGAGACAGACTTGAAACTACTAAAGAGTCTTGATAAGAGGGGTAAAATCCCAAAACTTTCCAAAGTAACTTTAAGGTTACATATTGAATCTTTAGGATAAAAGTTTTTTGAGATAACAGTCCCACCTCAAGGGATGAGCAAACAAGAAGTCACTAAGAGTGACCTAACCTATTCAAGAATACCCCTTGGGGAGGTAACTACTGAGAGTTTAAAGGAAGATACTCAGACTCTAATTAACTCCCTTTTGAATAATTTGGATGGGAAGAAGGCTACCAAAGCTAAATTAAAAAAATAGAATACACAATTATGTGAAATAATAGCTAAAGTAGCTAAATATTTTCCACAACAAGTTATTACTTTAGGGGAACCAATTCCGTATCAAGTGATATATGAGGTATAAGATACTAAAGATAAAGCTAAATATATTGACAAGTGGATTGATAAAATGAGGCAAAAGGTTTAGAAGCTTTTTCCCAATATTCAAGATACACTTACTGATATTTTAAATAAATTGACAGAAATTAAGTTAGTAATGAAATAAATTAAGAATGAAAATTAAACTTCTCAATTGCAATAAGAAATCATGTAGCGCATAGGCAATTTGATTGAGAAGTTCTTGGTTGAATAAAATATTACCCTAGATGGATTGGTGAAAAGGATAAAAAAGTAAATTATCTCATATCTTTTCGAATAATCATTCTGAAAGAAATGAGTGAAGAAATGGAGACTTTGTCAAAAGAGGTGAGTGATGCAAAGACAAATTTAGAATATTCATTATATGGTTTAACTAGTATCTAGTTATACAATGTTCTGAGGACATCTAAGTAGTTGTATGAGCAATTTGAGCAAGTAATAAAAAAAAGCCACAAATCCTTTTACATACAAGTCTATCAAAGAATTGGTCAAATTACAACAAGAAGTGAAGATACTTGAACCAAGAATTGAAAAATTAAAATATCATTATAGAAATATGGAAAGGGAAATGCTGAGGCTTGAGATTGAAAGATAAGCACTCGCCAAACTATATGATGTAGTCATATAACAAATAATGTCTCAACATATCAAGTATAGAGAGAAGTGTAGGAATCGAATTCATGAATTAGATTAATTCTATTCCAATTATTGAATAAATTCCTCTCCTTCTATTTTCTCTTTTATCTTCATAAACACACTATAGCTAATATTTTTTTTAGTGATTACTTTGTAAAAGTAATGGCATTATATGATTTACTTGTAGAGGTGAAATCAGTTTGTAAAATTTAGAGACTTAAGTAATTTGGCTAAAATGATATTACTTAAAGAAACTTTATGCTGCATGAAAAGTGTTTGTGTTCAATACAAATAGAAATATTGAATAAATGTTACATGTTAATAGCTTTTACGTGCCATGAAGGATAAATTCAAGGAGGATGTTTCTCAACAACTTTTAATTTTTTGTGTAGCACACGAGAAAATGGAGTATTTATGTTCTTTTTGTTTTAGATCTTTGAGTTAATATAAAAATAGATGCTAGCTTGCATGCTAATAGGATGACAATTTTTAGAAGAAAACAAACTATTACAATGGTACAAGAAGTTTGAGAAATCTAGAACTTTATGTTCAAGATAATCAGATTATTTTGTATGAATTGTTGCTGAAAGTGAATAAGAAAGTTGATTGATTTCTAGAGAACTTTGTGTCTATGGGAATTTATCTATGTTCAATGGAGGTGGAATGGTAAACTTTGTGCTACCTATTTTACATAAATTGAATTAATCATTTTACTAGTCATTTTATTGAAAATTTTGTCATAATTATATGCTTATCTACTTGCAAACATACAATAGACTCTATTTTAGCTATCTATTATGAAATTCAATTTTCTATTTCTTAAGTGTTGAATTCTTTCTCTTATTTCCCAATTTCTATTAAATTCTTTTCACATTTATAAAAATAGACACTTACTTGCTACAAAATCCCTTTGTTATGGTTCATGAGAAAAGTGATTAAAGTAATACCTCAATTAAAACCAAGTAGCACATAAATTATTAACTCTGTTAAAATATTTAAGTGTAAGTAATTAGAAATAGATAATCACAAACATATCGGAGTTTCACTATTTAAATGAATGGGATTTAATCCCATGATTGCTGAGGTAATTTTGATTTCATGCAAAGTATCTAGCCAACACAATGATATCACCACACTTTTTGGTTATGAAGTAGTTAATACCAATTATTATAATGGTCAAAGTGATTCTTCATATTCTTGAAATGTATAAAAATATACACTTCCATTATTTATAGGTTAGCATTGTATTGAGCAAAACCATAGAAGAATAGAGTTAGAAATTTCTTTGAAAAAACATATGATCTCTCAGATATTGTACAAAACTTATCAAAATAAAAAATTGATATTACAATTCTATATCAGTTCTCATTTATTCATTTATTTCCTTATTATTTAATGTATAACACTTTCATATTCTCTATCATTTAATAATTCACTTCCGCATATAACCTCTTAACCAGTTTATGTAGTTTATCTATCAGGTCTTCTCTTGGGACCTGAATTAGTGGTATTAGAAAAATTAGACTTCATATCATTCCTGAGTGATATTTTGGTGTTTATAAATTTAATCATTATTTATATTCCCACTCATATGAGGTCTTATTATAGGAAGCCATGGATTGAGACTCGTGACCCTTCATCATATCTTCCTTCATGTTCTCAAATTGGATACAAATATTAAATGATGCTAAATTTAAAGATGTTATAGAAAATTATAGAGGATGCATTGTAGAGGCAACAAGAATATTTAAAAAAAATTCATGCACGTGAATGAGTAAGTATCATTGATCACTTATCAAGCAATAAAATCCTCCAATAACCTCTCATTCTCACTAGTAGTTTGGACAAATGCCACACAAGGTACATGTTAATATAGACATCCATATGATTGAAGGAAAAATATATGAAAATGAATAAGATAACTTGATCAACATCATTTGTTCATACTACATGGTTAATTAACTCTTTGACCAAGAAAATATTACATTTCCTCTTTTGAAAGTTTCTTTTTTAGTGAAGAAATTGTGGGAAAATTAATGCACTTCACATGAAGATGATCTCAACTTAGACACACCTATACACATATGGAATGGTTTCGTAGAATCATTTAAAGTAACCAATTATCATTTTAGAAAATATTATGACTAGTACATCAAGTTCTCTAATTATGCCAAGGTAAAGATAAATTTGTGCAATAACACACATACTTTTCATACTTTGGAGTCAAAACTTAGGATTTCAAGATTTAGAGAAAAATCATGTTTTGAAGTATAGGCTAGGTTTGAGACCCAATATCTAGTAATATTTTAATTTCATAATTATATCTTCAATCAAATAAACCTATAGATTTTCTTAGAAGTTTGATTTAAAGGCTAAGGCCAAGACTAAGATAAAAGTTTCAAAGTCTCAAACTAAGTAACAGTCTAAACATTCTTCATAATTCCAAATCAATGAATAAATCTAAACAAACTTCATAGATTAAGAAACAACCATAAAATTATCATTCTAAGTACTCCAAAAATGTCAAGTGGTGTTTAGTTCAAAAGTCTAATATTCATGCCAATCAAGAATGATGTATTATGAATACCATACTTACACAACTTGAAGCAATGGGTACAACCATGATAAAATTAGATAAAGGTAAGAATATCATAGATTATGAGAATAACACCAAGGTGGGTACCATAAACATATCTACCACCCATACTAAAATCAAGGAAGAATAAATATTACTCCACTCTTAAATGGGGATCAATGACAAACTATTACATTTCATTTTTGAAAAAAATCATAAGAGCTTGATTTTTCCCAAAGTAGTTCATAGATTAAGCTTGCCACTAATGTCTCACCCATAATAATAATCATTTGGAAGGTTCAATGTACGATTAGACAAACATGCCACTCAATAGTGTCAAATGATGTACAATATCAAGCCTTTCCAAGATATAGTCCTTTATAAAATGACTCCATTAAAGGTGTGTGATGTTTTACTTGGTCAACCATATCATTATGATTGAAATATAATATATGAGGAAAATACTATATTTTTTTTCATAAATTTTGGTGACATGAGATATTACATACCAAAATTAGTTACAAATATATCACTCATTAGTGCCAAGCAATGTATGAAGCTAGTTACATATAGTAAAAACTTTGTGATTTTAATGGTAAGATCTCGACATAATAAATTTCTTGTGGCACCAATTTATATATCCAAAATAGTTGAAAATAATATTGGAAGAATACAAGGACATATTTTAGATACCAAAATAAGTGACTACACATTATGTAATGAATCACAATAATGATCTGATCACTAGATTATCTCTCCCTATTGATTTTATATTTTCACAAATAATTTATAGAGAATGAATAAATCAAGTGACATATACATGAAATAGTGGACAAGGGACATATTAGGCCCAAATCATCACATTATTATAGCCTAATTATGATAGCACTAAATAAATATGACATATAAAGGTTTTGCATTGATTATTGAGCACTCAACAATATCATAGTTAAAAATTGATATCCTCTTCCAATGATTGAGGATCTTATTAACCAACTCCATGGTGTAAAATACTTCAATAGAACTTATCTTAAGTCTAGGTATCATAATATTCATGTTGATCCTATAAATATATGGAAGATAACCTTCAAGGCCAAATAAAGTTTGTTTGAATGGTTAGTCTTTCCCTTTGACTTGACCAATTCCTCATAGAAATTCACAAGGATGCTGAATGATATTATAAGGCTATTCACTACTTAGTTTATCATGGCATACATTGATGACATCATGATATTTAGTAAAATATGAGATGAAGATCTGAACTATATAGAGTAAGTACTTGACACTTTATAAAATCACAAGATGTATGAAAATATGAAAAAAAATGTTAATTTTACATACCAAAAATATAATATTTGGTCTAAATTATAGATGCATAAGGAGTGCATGTGGACTTGACCAAGATTTGATTCATACAAGAATAGCCAAAACTAAATATCTCATGCATATTCATATCTTTCTATATTAGAAAATTTACATATGAGGTTTGTTCTTAGTTTATCACATGTGACTTGGCATCTAAACCAAGATACCCAAGGTGGTGGTAAAGTAAAAATTAGAAGATATATAGTTGTGATCCCCTTATATATATGGGATAACACTCACCATATATATATATATATATATATATATATATATATGTATGTATATATATATATATAATACATATATATATATATACATATATATATATATAAACATATATATATATATACATATATATATATATATGTATATATATACATATATATATATATATATGTATATATGTACATATATATACATACATATATATATATATATATATATATATACACACACACACACATATACATATATATATATATATATATATATATATATATATATATATATATATATATATATATATATATATATATATATATATACATACACACACACACACACACACACACACACACACACACATATATACATACATACATACATACACACACACACACACACACACACTAGAATTCCACATAATAGATAAAATTTGAGTAATTAAAATACAAACTCCATTCCACACCATTAATTGCTTTACTAGAGCTTCAACAACCATTTTATCTTTAGACATATTCCTATGACTTTTCACTCAGATCAATTCTCACTCAGTATGGTCACCTATTTACTTAACATAGTGAAACATTCATTTCATTGGTAACCAAATACCCAACATATGATCATGAGCTCTATGCTATTATTCAATCATGTAAGCGGTGGAAACATTATAGCTTGGGGAAGGAGCTATGATCCATATATATCACAAGCAACTTAAGTTATTGTAGACTTAGAATAAGTTACAAAAAAGTGACATAAAAAATGATCTTCTTATCTTTAATAGTTCTATATGAACACCAATCATAATAATGTAAGTTCTAATCTAGTCACAGATTGTCTCATCTAACCACTGGTTCAAACCCTCCTTTTTGTACTTGATGCATATGGACACAAAGGCAATACATGATCATAATAGTATCTATTTGATATATATATATATATATATATATATATATATATATATTTGTGATGCAATAATCTATTTCTATATTTTTACTTACAAGATGGAATTTTATATCATCTTGGGCATTTGTATATTCTACATGAGGTAGAAAGACATAAAATTTTCTAGGAGGCTCACTTAAACAAGGTTGAAAGACATTTTATAGTTGAAAATACTCTTGTAGTGCTACATAGGTACTTCATTTGGCTACATCTCAAGTCTGATGTATCCAAGTACAGCAAGTCTTATATAACATGTGTAATCACCAATCTAGCTAACAAGAATAAAGGTATATACACACCTTTATTGGTTGTAAAAATACCATGGGAATCCATTTACATGGACTTTTAATCAAGATACCCTACTACCAAGCATGCTAATTATTACCTCTATGTAGTATTTTATAGATTCTTAAAGATGAAAATTGCATGCCCTTTAAAAAATAAATATGAGCTCTACAAAAAACTCAATTGTAATTTCAACACGTCTAAATCAACTGTGGGATCCTAAAAACTATCTTATCTGATAGGAACACAATGTCCCTGAGTCATTTATAGAAATAACTTTGTTTTATGATAGACACAAAGCTAAAAAATTACTCTGACTTACATCCACAGAAGGATAGATAGATGAAATCTGTAAATATGATGATAGTTCACCTTATGAGAGTGTATAATTCTAAGCAATGCACTTGGGATGAAAGAATTCCTTTCATTCAACATAGATACAATAAATATCTACATAACTCTACCACACATAGTCTTTTTCATGTTTTTTAAAGTTTTTAACCTTTGGCACCCACTAACGTAGCTTATCCTATTCTACCATCAATAGTTAAAATCCTTCAAATCAAAATGAAGTTGACAAAGCTATTCAATTCATTGATAAAATTTAGCACCTTAAAAAACAATTGCAAACCATTCTATAATAAGTAAATGTGAAATAAAAGTAGCACCAAAGCAAACATTATACATCACACACATTTTAGGCTGGTGATTGAGTTTGGACACACATACAAAAGAAAATAATGATAAGACCTTAGTGCAAGATTCATCCAATTTAGTGTGGGCCTTACAAAATTATCTTGGGTTACATTCAATATTGAATGCGAATCTCTTTCACCATTAATTTACATTCCTATTGGATACACTAGATAGTATGGAGATTTATCAATAGACAAAGATCAATCTAAATTTCATTTTTTCATCAAAATTAGATCAAGTCATTGAATCTCATGTCAAACTAATACATCAATAAGATATCCCTCCCTTTTAGATTATAAAATCAAGTCAAGTGCCTTCCTATGGAAAATGGCTTATATTAGTGTAGGTTGTCAACTTGTCTTTCACATATTCATCTGCAACTAAAAGAAATGGGGATTATTTCTCTTTAAAGAAGGGTGACTGATCTAGGAGATCTAGGTCACTAGATAAAATTGCATATCACCATATTTTCACTTGCATCCTTGTACTAATGTTAATACCTATCAAAAGGTTATACACATATGTCCCAATTTGTGCCTTACAATTCCATTCCTTAATTACTTCACATCTCATGCAATTTTAGTATTTTATCTAATATCTCATTAGGAATAATAGGTAGTTACATCTCTACACTTTTCAAATATGAAGTGGTTGATACCAAATATTATAATGGTTCAACCAATGCTTCATCTTCTTGCATTGTATAATAATTTACAACTCTATTCTTTGTAGGTTAACATCATATTGAGTAGAACCATATAAGAATAGAGTTAGGAAGTTATTTTATAGTAGACATTTGATATCTTAGATATTGTATAAGAATTAGAATACTATACATTTTCTATTACAATTCTATATCAGTTGTCATTTGTGTCTTTCTTTCCTCATTATTTAACATACTACACTTTCATATTCTCTATAGGTTATTCATTAGGTCTCTTCCTAGGCCCTAGATCACTATAAATAGTTTTGAGCCAATCAAGGAGATGTTTAGGGTATGATAATAAATAATGCATATATGAAAATCCATATTTATGTATTTTTAATTGATTTCTAATTTTGACTAGTTGAAAATATGTGTCTAAGGTGGTTAGTGCCAAACAATTGGTCACATTAGGCATAGTGGTGTTTTAGAGCCATAAGTGAGGAAAATATGCCTCCTTTTACACATTGTTTACTTATATTTGTACCATTTTTGAAAGAGAGTGATGTGAAGATATTGTTAGAGAACATAATTATCCCTCATTTTAATTAAAATTAGGTGTACATATTTGTGCACTGATAAATCATATGGTTTCTAACTTGATATAATAAATTTAAAAATAATAGCCTTAACCCCTCAAAAAATTATAAAAAAAAGGCTACTACCTAAGTACCCTCAAAGAATATTTTATAATAAGTATAAAAATCAAAGTAAAGTGCATTATTTAAATAAACATTAGCTTTTTTTTTTTAAATGTGAATGTTTACAACTCAATATGGACATCAGCAGTCAATTAGTGCACATCCAATGAAAATTGTACATGTAGTTAAGGGTGGGTGCAATTGGTAAAATGACAAAACTAAATGTGGATTCTTCTCCATAATACAACCTCCTTTATATTGTCATAGCCATTGTGAAACCCCTTAGTTAAAATTTTCACATTGCACTTCCTAGACATTAACAAAAAAGTTAATGTATTATCAAAGCTTTAATCATTTTCAACTATGGAATACTAGAAATATATACTCCCAACCCAATTTACAAGATATTATGAAAAAAAATATCACTTAAGTGTCTTTTTTAAGGGATAATTTAAACCTCATTAAAGCATAAAATAGATGAAAGTATCTAGTTGTAAATACTACATAGAATAACACTAGATGAGCATAAAACAAAAAAGTATATCAGATTGACAAAACCCTTAAGTAAATTTCAGTAACACAATTCTCAATATTAAAAACGTAATGCAATATACTTCAGTCCTAAAAAAATTAACATAATCAAACCCAAACCCAACATAAAATTATAACATCTATAATTTTAGATTGATATAATCCTGATAATAAACAAGAAGACACAAATTGTTACAAATAGTTTTGAGTGTTTTTTATCAATGTGGTAACAACCTTGAAAATAAATAAAGATAAACATGATATTTTAAAAACAATATAATATCCTAAATATATAATCCATAAAATAAAAATAAACAAAAATGTGAAAATCATTTACTAATTGAGAACATAGTGGCATAAAAATTATAGCCATGAAGGCAGTAGCATACATGGACCATTGAATAAAATTGGTATCATGCTAAAAAAAGATTTTAGTTGACTACAATAAATTTTTTTTCAAAAATGTCCTAGCACAATATTTTTTCATTACAACTTGATAATTTAACATGAGTTTTTAGGGGAAAATATTAACCATGACATTTTTTCTTGGTATTTTCATGGAGAGTTAACCTTAGGTCACCTTCAGTCACCATTATTAATCATCAAATTTGTTTTATGTGCATGAACTAGATGAAAATATCAACTAGATAACTTTATTTTTGTTTAAATAACTACAAGCTAAAGTACAACTTACTCAAAGATTAAAGTAGCTAATTAATTTTATTAATTAGTTATTATTATGAGATACATAAGGGTGGTCTAATGTCATGGAATTGGGGTTCATTTATCTTGAATTGTGCACTTTATTGACCTATTTAAGTAATTGGTTAAAATGGGAGCACAATTGAGACTAAAAGTTTGATAAGTAATAAGTTTGGTATTATCTCCAAATGTACACTTTCTTGAAGAAATCAAGTAAAAAGTTTGATAAGTTATGAAATTAGGGATAATCAATCCCCATCATCATATTTATAATAAATTAGTGTCAAGTGGGGATAGATTATCCTAAATTATGCATTTTATTAAACTAATAGAGTAATTAGTTTAAATAAGATCACAACTAGATATAATCAAGTCGCACAAGTCCAATTGTATCCCTAATTAAATAAAATGAGTAATCAGTTTAACCAAGTATGTAATTATGTCCCTAGTGAAATATTGAAATTAAAATTACAATAAATTGGTGTGAATTTGGGCTTGATTATCCTTAATTTCACCCATGATTGAACCAAAAAAATAATTGGTTTGATGAGGAATATAACTCGATGAACCTAATTGTAACAAATCATGTGAATTGGGGATAGATTACTACTATTGAACCAAATGAGTAATTGGTTCAATTAGGAGCATACTCATATGTATCATTTATTGAAACATTGGACTCAAGATATTTGTATTATTTTTAACATTGTAAGTTTGTTGAGAACCTAGCAATTACTAGGCTCTACAAAAACTAATATGAAAATAATGTGAATTATCTTAATTATATTAAAGTGATAATTTATAAAAATTAATGGTGGGATCCTAGTGGGAATTATTTTCTCATAAAAATTACATGTCTCATTTAGTCTAACATTGCACTTGAGTTAATGGTTCATTATAAGTGATGTAAGATATTTGGGAATGTAGCACTACTAGGCTCTCCAAAATTTGGATTCTCTCAGTAATTTTATGAAACATCATATCTATTGGATAATGTTGGGAACCTATTAGTCATAAGATATCTAAAAAAATACTTGTCTCAATTAGGCATTAGGTTCTCATGAAACTCATATGAAAATAACTATGCTATGACCTAGCAGCAATTAGGTTCTTAACAAACTTACATGGATCATTTATTCCAACATTGTAATTGAGATATTTTTAATATATTTAATGGTTAAGTTTGTTGATAACTTATTATATAATAGGTTATCAACTAAATTACATGTTTAAAAAATATAAAGGTAAGTAATGTGGCTTTCATTAATTTTATTATGTATCATCATATCTATTGAATAATATTGAGAACCTAGTGGATACTAGTTTCTCATCAAACTTGAATGTCCCATTTAGTATAACATTTCACCTTTGTTATTTATCCAATATTTAATGGTGTAAGTCTATTGATAGACTAATGATCATTAGGTTCTCCAATAACTCATATGAAAATAACCTAGCTTCACATATGACTATATTATAAAACATCATATGGATATAATGATGGTGGGAACCTATCAACTACTAGGGTATCCTCAAACTTACATGTATCATTTAAGCTTTAGGATATCATCAAAATGATATGAAAATAATGTGGATAACCTAAATAGTATCACAAACAATATTGTATCCTAGTGTTTGTAAGGTTCTCAATAAAATTACATGCCCCATTTAGTTTAATATTGCACCCATGTTATTAATATTATTTATAATGATGTAATTTTTTTGAGATTATAACATCTAATATGTTATTCAAAAATTCATATACTAACAACATGGATTCCCTTAATTCCATTATGTATCATCATATCTATAGAATATGTCTAGGTACTTTGTGGTCGCTAGGGTTTCATCAAATATACATGTATCATTTAGTCTAAAATTGAATTTAGTTATTTTTCTAATTTTAAATAGTGGAATTTAGTTAAGAGCCTAGTGACAACTAGGCTCACCAAAAAATCATACAAAAATAATGTTGTTTCCATTCATACTATTATGAATGATCATATCTATCAAATAATGTTGTGAACCTATTAATTTCTAGGTTATTCAAAAACATATAGATCTCTTTTAGGTACTATGATATCATTTAACTTATATGTAAATTACATGTCTTACCATATTAATATCATGAACAATGTTGTAGTTCTTAACAAACATACATGTCTCATTTAGTATAACAATACAATCGAGTTATTTCTATTATTTTTAATGATTTAACTTTGTTGATAACCTAGGTACTATTAGATTCAGAGTAACACCACTAGACTCATATTAATATAAAGGAAAATGTTTTATCATGGTGTCTACTAGGTTATCAACAAAAATAAATGTCTTATTTCATTTATTTTAAACAATATTTATTAATGAATATACATTTATATATTTAGTTATTTAAAAATTCATTGATATATATATATATATATATATATTTCATTATAAACACATATGTTAAAATTAACATTGTATCCCCCCATTAATGTGTCAAGGGAAACAAGGATATTTAGCTTACTCGTGTCTCCATTGGCTGGGTTCCCCATGCCAGGTTCTTTAAGATGAATTTTGATGGGGCTACCAAAGGGAATCCAAGAGATTTAGGTGTTGGGCATAGTATAAGGGATTACTTTGGCTCTCCCATTTGAACCTTGTTAGCAAAACTTCATGATGGCACCAATAATGAATTAGAAACTCAAGCTATGGTATTAGGTCTCTAATTGGATCGTGAGTGTGGGATCAAGAACTTGATTATCTAATAAGATTAAAAGTTCATTTTAGATTCCATCTATAAATGATATATAAAATCATGGATTCTAAACAATATCCTCAGTATGGTTTGGCCTCATTTGGATGAGCTCTCATCTTGGTTTGTCAACCATTATTTTAGGCTAGGAAATCAACAAGTTGATTTCTTAGAAAATTGTGGGTTTGATCAAAGATGTTACTATATAATGGATAATAATTTAGAGATATGTCTTGGAATTGACATGATTAATCAAATCTAAGGTCTTTGTTTGGTGTCCTATCATACATGTATATGGATATGTATTAGGTTCATTTATTGTAATCATTGTTTTGATCTCTCTTACATCACGTGTTAATAATTTTCTTATGGTTTTAACTGATTTGTATGCATGTGGATTTTTAGGGAGGATAATTAAGGGTCTAAGCTCTCAATTATTCATAAATGTGTGAATGATAGCGATAATTTTACCCATAACTATGGACTTTATGGTTATGGTTGAACCCATTCTCTCCCTACATGTTAAAAAATGGGAAATGACATTCCCAAAAAGTGTTATTGATCATCACCTTTGCATGATTTGATGGATACCTGATGCATAGGTGTTGTATGTAGTGAAATTAATCTTAGGTTTTGAATACATGCATGTTATTTAGAGGAAAAAAACAAATACGAATGCGGCCTCCATTTTTATGAATAGTTTTTTGTGCATAGATAAATATAGAGATGCCAAGAAAAAGATGGTGGAGACTATGGTATAGCTCAGACTAAGAGGAGGATTATGTTACTCGATTGATACAATGGTAGTGAAATATTGTTATTCACTCCTATTATATGGCTCTTAGTGCTTAGGTGTTATTACCCTCTCTATTTTCATAGAAATAGAATCTATGTTCATGGATTTGCATGCTATGTTGAATAATGTGATGGAATGGTAGGTGGGTATGATGGAGCTAGATCTCATGAAAAATTTATTGATTTATTTTCCATCTCTATCTAGGTTTTAGGGGAAATACAATTCAAATAAAATGGTAATGGCTGCTCAATTTTAGGTGAATTTATACAAGGATATAGGGGTAGAGGTGGTTATGTAGAATGAAATTGGGCACATTGGCAAGGGTGTTATTTGGTGTGTAGTTTACTCACATATGCAACATAATTTACAGTCCATGGTGGATTATATGGGTTTAGGTGGTGTATTCACTCCAACCAAATGAATTTGGGAAAATGGTGAGCCTTCAACTACATGGGTGTCCATCTTTAAAATGTATACCTAATAAATCCTCTACTCTTATTTGTGATGTTACACATGATTAGGTATTGATGTCATATCAGATGAAGGATGAAATGGATGTTAAGGTGGATGTTTCCCTATTTGTGGGGATTTTGATTTTTGGTCATGCCTTTCTATCCTATTGTTTGGGTCCTTTATGGGTACTTTATTTTTGTTTTACCTTAATATGGTGCTTGTTAATATTTATAGAGTTTGTTCCCTAGTTCTATGGGCCACCCCTTTTCTTTAGGGTATACCCCTTTTTGTAAATGGTTTGTGATTTTTATAATCCAATAGGTAAGGGCCCTTTTTAACCCTTACATCAATAAAAAAGAATATTTCAACTTTTGAATATTATTTTTCCATTCAATCATTCATGTGTGTGTTGGGATTATTTTCTTTTACATGGGCATGACTTACCATGTACATAAGCCTAAGTGAATAAGAGTCCAACATGATAGTGCATTAGCATTTCACATAAGAATAAATTATTTCATGATCACATAAAGCATGTAATGTGGGACTGGTTCCCACTAGTTTTACCACATGAGGGTGTGTTTATCCAACTTATTAGACAAGGGTGATCAAACACATACTTAGCACTAGACTCATTATTTAGTCTATATCTAACTTATTTCAATTTATTACTCAATGATAAAAAAAGATAACATAAATGATATCAGATAACATTAATCCCATATATAACTAAGCAACAATATTGTTTTAAAATATGCTTCATTCATCATATTCATAAGTGATCTAAAATTATATAGTGAATTAGATTTATAATATTAACCACTCATATAAACTCATCAATATCATCCAACTGAACAATAACATTA
The DNA here is from genome assembly GCA_037957365.1 of Torreya grandis. NCBI lineage: Eukaryota > Viridiplantae > Streptophyta > Pinopsida > Cupressales > Taxaceae > Torreya > Torreya grandis. The sequence goes on from JARHVA010003541.1 coordinate 549,190, forward strand.
AAAATTACATCATGGGGATATTTATATTTTTTTACTTTGACCAAGTAGTTACATAAGTAATTAAAATCAAGGTGACTTTACAATGATCATCAATACATTTGAGTCATGGCATCCATTTACATTAAGTTCGTATGGACCCAAGCTTTATATTCTCTCTCAATATTGGATCCACATCATCGAGTGCCTATCTTCCTATAGGATAGTGTTGTATTCAATATTGACTTAGTCTTTTCTTCCATCCTTGTGAAATACTCCATAACCATCTCCACTTACCATGCACTCCACATGTCTTCCATAAGGTTCTAAGTCTTTCATTCTTGGGGTCTCCATTTAACATGCATATTTATTCCATGAGACTTTATACTTTTGTGCCATGGACTCCTGTACCATGGTCTTCCATGCCATAGTATTTTACACCATGTCTCTCTACACCAATTATTCCTAAAAAGTACTTAGCCAAAATTAGGGGCCCAATATCACCCCACACTAAGCCATTAGTCCATTCTAAACTAGGCATTGCTCTCAATTTCTTCCAAAAACTCAAGTCCTATTTAATCAATTTGATTTTTGATGCCCTCTTAATGGTTTAAGGAATTTTCTAACTTAGATGTGATTTCCTATACCACCACTTTGAGCTTCTTCATCTCCTTAGGTTATTCAAGACATTCACTTGCTTTATCAACCAAATTCTCAAGGGATGTGGAATAATCCTTATGATTTTTTTTGTGTGTTGACCTTGGTTAAAACTTGTCCTTAGAGTGTCACAAAGTTTTCATTTATTTCTTGATGGTGAGTGCTTATGTTTTTTTCCATAGCCTCCACATCCTTGAATACTTTGGCACACTGTGTGTGGTCTTTGATTACTAAGATGTTATCCACTAGTTATTGTCATTAAAATTCCTCTACCTAAAGACTTATTTCTAAAAAAATTCTAGGCCATGCTAACTTTTAAAAACCCCCATCTAATATGGGAATCTTGTCTCCAATTCTATTCAAAAAGATTTTGCATACCTCTATGGCTTTAGTGAACTACTATGTTGACCAAGTCTAATATTTTATGGGGTTGGTATGGTCCTTGCATTAATTTAGAAAAATATCTACTAGAGTATATATTTTATCAACCACCTCACCAGAACAGGGTCACCCCATTTGCCAGAGCTATTTTTTGGCTCAAAATTATCCTTCAAATCTTTAATGTTTTAACTTTGGCCACCATTTCAATTTATAACTAGAATTTGAACTCAGATAGTTCTTCTTCAAGTTTCCTTCTCACAAAACACTTGTTTTGATATAAATCAACCTTTTTTCCATGCTTATTTTAGAGTTACTAGACATTAGACTTAGTTAAGGCATTATACCTAGTTACCTTGTGTGCTAGTTTTAGAAGTGTCTTGCTAGCCTATGCCATAGTAAACATCTAGGGGTTTACCCAAAGGGTATTTTTAAGTTCTAATTCTTTTATTTATAATACCTTGATATTTAATGGGATCTCAAAATGACATTCTTCATTATAAATATCATGGGAGAATGATAACTCCCACTAAGTCTTCTTGGATGTGTTCTCTAGAGTAAAATGTGAGAACATAAAAAATAGTTTATCTAATACTCCCCTTTGATATTGTGTGCATAGGGTGGTGTTTTAATCAATTTTCTCTAGCCTCTTCTTGATAGAGTCATCAACTAGATATTTTCCCATAGAGGGATCTCTTTATAGTATTTTGATGTCTGCATCTTTGCTCTAATAGTTAGACCTAATATAAAACTCACTCATTTCAAAGGATGTGTTTAAACCAACCCTTTCTTCACTAATGATATATTCATTTTACACTTGTGCCTTTTTGAGGGTGGTTTCTTCATGCTACATCGATGAAGGTGTTTTTTTGGGCCCTGGGCAATTTATTATTCTTCTACTGTAATAGTTTCTTCTTCTAGTGTCTCCTTTATAATTTATATCTTCTCATATAAGTCACCATCCTTAGGTGCTGACATCCCTTATTCCAAATAAATAATTTTCATTGATAGCTCTAGGCTTTTAGGTTGACTTACTGGCAAATTTTCCTTGGTTGGTGTTGAGGCAATCCTTTATCACTTTACATGATCTAACTTGGTGGTGGTACTATCATGGTACACTTGATGATTTCATTTCTCCTTCTCTATCATTGGTGGAGGTGGGATTATCTCCTTCTCACATTTTGCACTCCTTGATGATTTATTTCTTAGTTTTAACATGTAAAATAAAGAATAAATTGAATTTACAACACAAATATATTGGACCTTAATGTCAAATTTATCTAACCCTAGCCTTTCCACATATGCCTTTTTCTTAGGGTATGAGTGTGATTTTTTATGTCAATATTCTATTAATGCCTAAATGTGTATCATAGGTGCCTAGAGTGTTCAATAACACTTCTCATTTTAGAATTCTAAGAATTTAGTGCATGAGTTACAAGTTGTGATACTCCTATTATCTATTGATGGAATAGAGACAAAGCAAGTGGGATATTTTACAATATTTATAATGTTTGGTGGTTGGGAGCCATTGTGGCTAAATTCAATCTATGCAAAATATGAAGTATGTTATGCTAATAATGGTGAATTATTATCAAGAACTAATTTAAAGACTAATCTAAGAGGGGTATTTACAATGAATATTAGGTTAGATTGATCTGGTTAAAAAAGGAGCAAAAGGAAGGGTAGGGGGAAAAGATATGTTATTGATCTTCAATCCAAACATCATGATAAAATTCAAATATCATCTAGGCATGCACTTAACCAATGTATGACATGAAGTAATATAAGCTCAAATCCTATCACACATTAGGAAAACATTTAAGGAATGTGAAAATAATGCAAATAAAAACCAAGTTCAATTTAAATATTTACCCCTACAATAAAACAACATTAACCTAAATGCAAGAAGAGTAAGAAAATGAAATGAACCTAAGAGATTATAATTAACTTAGCATTGGCACAAGTTAATAGCTCTATCTTCAAATGTATACACCAAAAATTCTTAAGAACCATTCAAATCTAGAATTTAGAATAAATAAGTGAGATAGAAGCCAAGATAACAAAAGACACAAGCAAATTTGGACAAACTTTGTATAATTCCTTACTTATATTAATTTCTCAAAATTTACAATTAACTCTTGGCTCTAAGAACTTCCCCCCTTATTACAATTGAAAATACTCCTTTTATAGAAGGTAAGGTAGTATGTTGGTTATTTATATCCAATTACAAAAGTATAAGTGTAAGGACAATTGTCCCTTTTTTACAAATTTATAGAATACACTAGAATTTTCCCAATAGACTGAACTATAGGCAATGTTATTTACAAGTTACACATGCCTTTACAAGAAGAATATTCTATTCTCAAAATATTACAAAGTTTATAAAAAAAAAATCCTAACTAGCTTTAAGGCCCCTGTGTTGATGTAATCCCTTATTTATACTGAAGAACCTTCATTGCCTTCTCATGATGCTCATGAATCAACCTACGGTTAAAAATAGTATCTATTAAGAGTTCATCTTCTTGGTCTGCCAAGTTTCTAAGGTCTCTACCATTTCTTCCCAAGGCTTCTTTAATGCTCCTTACTTCAAAAATATTTTCCTCTATTGTTAGGATGATATCTATAACCCTAGTATTTTCCATTATAGATTTACCTTAGCTTATGCTCTTGAATTCTTGCATGACTAGGGTGGTTTTGTGTTTAAACTCTTCGTCTATGATGAGGCCCATGGCACTGAGTGTAGATGGTTTTGTGATCATGGTCCCCAAGAAATTTTTTATCCTATTTAGTAGTTCCTTGTCATCCTCAAGGAGACCTTATAAATACTTATACCATGTGTTCAAACCCTTGATATTATCCACAATCAATGCCATGAATGTGTTGAGATGATCCAAGCTAATGGTCTTAAAACTAGAGATTTGATCTTCCATCAAGATGTTGGTCAATTATTTCATTTTATCTCTTAAATTCTACCATTCAGTTATTAAGATTTTTGATATTACATCTTATCAGCTCAATACATTCTTTTTTAACCTTATTAACTTTAGAGAATTAAACATGTCGTAAAAGGATGCTTCAAACATCTTAATCATAGCATCAAGAACTATTAATATAGATTGTTTCTTTAAAGTTTCATTTTGCTTTTGTAGATTCTCCTTATGTTGTTGCATACCTTTGAGGGTAGCCTACAACTGGGTTGACTATGCTTGGGCCAATTTAAGCACATTTTCCTCAAAAATAGGTATTTGTTTTGGTTTTGGTCCTCTTACTAGAGTCAAGCCAACAAATGGTTCCACCTTTTGAAAAGTGAACTCTTCTCCTCTGACCATGGATTTCTTCTCAATCATCCTCTATAAACTAGTATTTATCAAGTCAAATTTGACACCAATTGAAGAATATACCATCCGTGGGGTTGGGGTTTCCTTCTATCTTTTGTTTAGCTCCCCTAGAAATGTCATCCTTTATTCCTCTTCCTTTTTTAGAGTAACTATCCATAGTTTGGGTTCATCATGGACAATGATGTTGATTGACCTTGTAATTTCCCAAGGATGATGTATAATAGGTATCTTCTATATTTTACCATATAAAAACCATTTTAGGATGGTTGGGCCCTAGATTGGGTTTTCCTCACTAAAAAGGTTGACATCACTCAAAGGGTGAGTGAATATAAACTTGGGATTCTTGCTTCCTACTGGGACCAATGCCAACTCAACTTTTCTCTTTAGGGTATCCATTGGAACTAAGTCCAAGTCTAGTTCCTTCCCCTTTTATTTCTCTATCTATTTAGTTTGAGTCTCTTCTTCATCCGATTCATAGGCACTGGGTAGTACCTTCATATTATCTTCTACTATCTCCTTAGGGTCCAATGCTATTATGTCAATTCCTTTAACTTGTGATCCTAGTTCTTCTAGATAGGTTGAGTATGATGCTATCTTTTTAGGTCTCCTTTTCTCTAGCCTTTGTCCAAATCATGCCTCATGATTTTTCTCCTATGTTTTTGGTTGTGTTGGAGGAGGTTTATAAGATGGACCCCCAATAAAATGTTACTACCTTGGTCCTAACTACCATATATCATCACTTCTTTTCTGCTCCCTTAACGGACTTAATTCTAGTTTGATGGTATGTTTCTTCACTCTTTCCAAGACCTTGGTGAGTGAAGATGGCTTGATGTACATTGGATCAAATGTAGCATGATGATGCTTATAAACTACAATGATTTATTTAGCTTTCAAGTGCCCCACAAATCTTCCTTTGGTATCCCATTATCATAACTCATCAAGTTTTTATTTGAAAGAGGTCCTATGTTTATAGGTAGCCTCAATATTGTCCCATTATTGAAACATAGTCTTACCAATTGTTATGGGGAGGGTGTGGAGCATTCCCTTCCTCTTGGTCTTGTAAATACCATCTATTCCATTGCATAATTGGTAAGCCACCTCTTGTTCAACTAAATTATTTGGCATATAAATAAGTAATTTGAGAGAAGTGCATTATGTTCCTTTGATCCCAATGATTGTGCAATTTGGATACAACCAAATGTCTCCCTGGCCTCAATTAATTTTTTAGTCAAGGGGCTAACTCTGGTCATTAGATTCCTAGTTATGGTCTTGGATAGGGATAGAAAAACATAGTCACATATGACTTGAATGTGGTCCATCTATTTGAATATGTGTAATTTTGAATAGTATTATGATACTATCTAATTCCTATTAGGTGACCCTTCTTTTAGGTTGGAGATATTTATGGTAGCAAGCAAAGAATTTAAGGGGTAAGACACCATGTAGACTTGGTTTTGGTTTTCTTCTTAACTGAAAAATATGCCCACTCAAACAAGTGTTGACCACTTCACCAAAGGGAGGGGTGAGATATTTCTCAACCATAAAATAGATTAAGGGTACCCAAATCTTGTCCACATATGTGGTGGTTGGATTTATACATAACCTATTCATCAAAGTCATGATCATTCTTATCCCAAGTCTGAACTAACCAATGGGAATGTTACCATTAAAATCTGAAAACAACTAATTTATAGAATATAGCCATAAGGTAAGTATGGTCTTCAAGTCATTTTCCATAGCCCAATTATTGATTATGGTTTGGTCTATTTGGGCTTTTATCAAATTTTAATAGTTTTCAAATGTTATGGCAGAGATATAAGATATATTCTTATAAGTATGTTCCTTGACTAACATTCCCTTATCAATCTTAACATCTCTAAAAATAGTAGAGACAACATTTATACAATATAGTACCTCAATTTTTGCTATGACATAATGGAGACCCATCATTTGAATGGCAACTATGTCATAGTAGAGCCTTCTTTCTAACATGTTCTTCTTCTCTCTTTTTATTCTCAATTATCCAAAACTATCTTGACCAATTATTATCCCTAGTATTTTAAGTTGTGGAACCAAATTGTGGATCTTTAAAATTTCTTCCTTCCACATTTGTGGTTAGATATAGCTCCACATCTTCCCTTGAGACACTTCTTCTAGCTACCATGGCTGAAAATTCACTCAAATTATCCACCAATGGTCTATTTTCAATTCGAAATGAATTCTTCTCACACAAATGACAATTTGATCTTCATTGGCTCAATTATAATATTCACAAGGTTGAATTAGGGATTTTTTAGGTGCTAAGGCTTTTCTACAAGTCTTCTTAGATCTTTAATGGTGATAGTTTGTCGAGTTTTTATAAACTTCATGCCTTAGATTTGATTTGGATCTTTACATTTATACCTTTGTCTTTCTGAACCCACAATATCTTTAGATTTTTTGTTATTTACTTGTAGGGCATCATCATGAAATTTTCATAACACTTTTCTCATTAATATTAAAAAAATGACCATTGCCCTTTGAAATCTTTGCTTGATTTCAAACAGTTGGATCATCTTTACATGGATCAACATAGACCATTGATCTCAATCTGAGAACTTTGACACCATTGGTTGCTCATTGCATTCACTAAGGTTATGACACTTGTCATTTCTACATTTGCCTTAACCTTTCAAAATTTGATATGTATTATATATATCAATTATCTAGATTAAATGCACTATGTTAGATTATCCTACTTAATTATACCTCTTACTTCATGGACTACTGATTGGAATGTTTACATTGCATAGCATACCATTGATCTTGAAGAGATACTCAAGATTTAATTCATGACCTGTAGGTATGCCACCTGTTGTCTCCATGTTTGTCTTTTATTTTTCAACATTGGCTATGCACTTTTTGATCAATTCATACAATTAAAAATAGACCATTGGATCTTGATCTATAGGTTCAAATGCCAGTGAATTTTTAAGGTTCTTTAGTTGTGAGTGTGATGCTTATCACCCACTCACTTGTTTTGGGGATTTGTTTAAGTCTTAAATTGATACATGTCATTAGATCAATTCTTATTGAGAAAACACATGTCATCAATCTTTGGAAGATGATCGAGCTTTAACCCTTTTATCATGTCTTAACCTTTCAACCTAGATTACATGACTTTTCATCCAATCATGATCCATGGGTTTGAGTGAGATTGGTTTTTGTACTTAGTCTTCCCATTTTGATCTTGCTCTATTGGATTAACTTCATCAGATCAAATGTGGGTCATTGATCCTATAAATAAGCATGGCATTTAAGTCAGCTTGAGAATAATATAAGACTTAAGATAAGGTTTTAATTCATATTAATAAATATGATTAAAACTTTAGACTAAAGTCTTAAGCTATCTCCAAGATATATTAAAGTGACCTCATGAATTAAAAGGGACTTGCCATTAAGATTTTGGACCAAGGTCAAAAACATAATCAAAAGGACCCCATAAATAATAAAATATAAGTCATAAGGTTTTAGCCTAGGGTTTAAAATTTTAGGATAAAGATTTTTAAATTGTCTAAGATATACAAAAGGGACCCTGCATTAGTTAGACCATGCTAAGATAAAAGAGAACAAAGGGGTTTAGGATGTAAAGGGACCCAACATATAATTTTTAGACTAAGGCTTGGTTGTGTTGAAAAACATGACTAAGCCTCAAGATAAAGATTAAATTAAGTCCATGGCATAATTGAAATATTCCCACATAAACTGTTCCAACCAATTTTAAATTCAATTTAAAGGGCATGAGCTAGGGTAATTGGAGTTAGGGTTTTGGAACTGATAAAACATGAATTTAACCTGATTTCAATAGACCAAAGGCTAGTAAAAGTGATCAAGTCATTATTAAATCATAAAATCCAAACATTATTCATTCTAAATGGGTTCTATTGGAGCTATGCCCTGAAACATAAAGATAAAATGTTAGTAACTTCATAAGAGGATAAACCATGATCCTCTAATAACATGTCCATTAATCCAAATGAGAGTTATGACCAATGTGCAAATATATTCTATTTTTTTGATCAAGTGAATTTCTAATTTAAGGTATAATTTTCTATAATTTGACACAAGGGTCCCCATTTTTTTAGAAATGGGTGTATGTTGACCTCAACAAATCATAAATTCAAAGGGAATATAATAATATGTTAGAATTTAGAGACTCTAGTTTAGACTAATAATTAAGTTACTTGTTCTACTTGATCAGGTACCATTATTGAGATCACTTCATGGTAAGAAAAAATCTTACAACTACAAGATTAGGATCAAAATTAAAGACATATCCATGATGTGTGTGTGTTTTGATTCCACTTACTAATTGCTATAGGATTTGGAGAACAACTTTTAGGTTCATTATTGTAATCATTAACCCTAACTTTCAACATGATTGGATATTCAATAAGAACCATGATTTGGCTTAGGGAAGGCTTGGGAATTACTCTAATGTGACCCAGGGGTCCATATCCCCAACAGACCATTCAAGGCCTTGCTCCACTGCCAGCCAAATGTGCATAACCCTAGAGGAGATTACTAGACTCACCTTTGCTCAATAATCTCTTGAATTTTTTAGTAAGGTTATTATATTTTTTATTTTTTCAAGTCATCTTGACTTCGTAGAAAAGGTTGGGATCTAGGTTATCCAAGTTTATGGATTTGGTGAAGTGTCTGGTCTTTAGAAAATCATCCTTTATTGTAAACTTTGTCTTAGGCAATTAATGTTTCTTAAGTGCAAGCATGATTGTATCCTAATAATTTAGTCTTCATCTTACAAGTGCAATCCTTCTTGGAACCAAACTTAGATTAGAACAAAGTTTATAATCTTGAGGTGTAATTAACCCATTTATTATTCTTTACTAATTTATCTAAACTATAACATTAAGCTGATATTTTAATAATCTGTGATCAACTAATGATGAGAAAACATACATGCATTCATGAAATATGAGGTTCATTTGAGAAATCATATGAATATTTAAGTGAAGGGCTTGTCTAAAAGGACTTATTAGGAGTAAGGAACAAATTAGAGAAAGAAAACACACCAAATAGAAAGCAAGAAAAAAAATATACAAACATATGCATGAACAAGGGACATGAAGGAAAGAATAGAAAGGAAGTAATCTAGCTTACATACACTAACTATAACTAGTCTTATAGTCATTCCATGAAGAATCTAGGTGGGATAATAGAGAAGTAGTGCTTGAGGTATTTTTGATTGGTGAGCAATGTGAATTATGCTCCCTATAAGTCTTTCAGCTTAAAGGTGTTGTCTCTAAGTATCTCAACTATCTATTAGGGACCTATTCATAGAGGTATGAACTTCCCATGTTTAACCTTAGGCTCATATTCCTTGTCCCAAAGAAGAACTAAGTCTCTTTGCCTAAACACCTTTATTTTTTAACATTTATCAAATCACCTTTTGACTGTGGTTTAGTGTCTGCTAAAATTGGCAAAAGCCTCTTCTCTCACATCTTCCATCTATATTATGTCTATAAATCTTGAACTTGAAAATTCTTGGTCCTCCATGTATTCTTGCATGAACCTGCATGTTGACAGCTTGAGGGTGATGGGTATGATGGGTTTTTAACCATAAACTAGCAAGAATGGTGATGATTTGAGAGCTTGTTTGATTCTAGTTTTATTTTCCCAAAGGGCAGACTTAAGTAGCTTATGCCATGTTCTAGGTTTATCAGCTATAGACTTCTTTATAGCCTTCATCAAGTTCTTATTTTTTGATTCAAACACTCCATTATCTTGAGTATAATGGTTTGATGAGAAATTAAGGATGATATTGTTATCATATGCCCATTTTATCATCTCTATGGATATAAAATCATATCCATTATCATAGACTAGAGATATAGGTGTCCCAAACCTGGTTCATATGTTTTCTTCTAATAATTTGATCACCTTTTTAGTATTGCATTGTTTAGTTTCCACTGCCTCAATCTATCTAGTGTAATAGTCATTATTAGTTAGAACGTAATTGTGACCATCATAATAATTAGGGTTAATAACCCCCATAAAATCTATCCCCCATTAGGTAAAGGGTTTATCAACCAATACTAGTCTTAGTGGCATGGCTGCCTTAGTCTCTTTGGTGTTGAAGACTCGACATGAGTGGAACTCTCTCACATGTTTATGAACATATTTGAAGATTATAGGCTATTAGTAACCAATCCTTAATATTTTATGTTTTTTAGTCCTAGATGGATGTCGACTTCCCAATTTTTCATGAAAGGTGCTCATGATCTCAGCTACTTCACTCTTGGTGACACATCTCAAGTAAATGCCTTTAAAGTTTTTTCTATAAAACACTCCATCCTTGATCAAAAGTGAATTGGATTGAGACTTAAATCTCTCCTTTTTTATTTACTTAACCTTGTAGGACAATAATAATTGATTAGTAGGTGGACAATAATATCATACCAATCATTAGGTTTGAGACATTGTTGCTCTACCTGCATAACACATAGCTTGGGGTTAGTATTGGTAATCAACTAAATTAAACCCTGGTATCTTACTAATTTTTAAATCTTCATCTCAATGTAATATTCTTGGAGTATATACATCCATTTACATCTCCTTTCTCCTAGTTCATTTTGACTTAACATTAGGTTGGTGGTAGGTTCTGGTAGAATAACATGAACCTTATTCCTAAGGATATAATACCTAAACCTTTTTACTACCTTGACCAAATCACATGCTCTTTTGTTAATCAAAGAGTAGTTTAACTAAACATTTTTAAGGTTAGTGTTCATAAAAGCTATTGGGTGATCACATTCATCCATATTTTGAGTAAGAACTATAGCTATTATATGATCTGAAGCAAAGGAGTAAAGATACAAATCTTTAGTGAGGTCCAGTTTTATCAACATAGGGGCTTGTCTAATTAACTCCTTGATGTCTTTAAAAGCCTTCCTTTTCTCTTCATTCAAATTGATCTTATCCTCTTTCTTCAACATGTCATTCAAAGGTTTCACTATTTTTGTAAAACTAGAAATAAATTTTTTGACAAAATTTATTTTACCAAAAAATTACTTCAATTCCTTCCAACTATTAGGGGGATCTATATTAGATATTGTATTTACTCTATTAGGGTATATAGAGATTACCTCCATAGTGATAACATGTCCTAATAGTTTTCCCTCAGTAATATAGAAAATGCTTTTCTTTGGGTTGAGAGAAATCCCATACATTTTGCATCTTTCAAGTACCTATTATAGGTGCATAATATGATCTTCCCTATTCTTAGAAAAGAAAATCATATCAACTATGTATATAATAATGAACTTACCTACAATAACTTGGAAAGCATGATCCATATCCCTTTGGAAGGTTGTACCTACATTTATCAATCCAAATGACATTCTTTTGTATGCAAACATGCCCCACTTGGTAGTAAATGTAGTTTTCATCCTATCTTTTTGATTTATTAGGACTTGGTTATACCCCAAAAAAACATCAAGAAAGGACATCATGACAGAACTAAAATTAATTTGTATTACTTGGTCAAGAGAAGGTAATGGGTAATTATCTTTCTCAGATGCTCTATTTAGATTTTTAAAATTAATGCACAGTCTAATTTCACCATTTTAATTCCTAACTAGGACTAAATTAAAAATCCAAGTGGAATGCCTAATGGGAAATGCAATCTTGGCATCTAAGATCTTCTTGACCTCTTTATATATCAGTGGTTCTAAGATCGGGTTGACAGAGCTATGATTGTGTCTGAAAGGATTGAATTTTTAATTTAAAGGTATGGCATGAGTTATGAAATTTGGATCAAAGATATTTAGGTCATCATAGGACTATGATATGATATATTTATATTTGGTCAACATTTATTCTACTCTTTTGGACTCAATGCTTATACAGGTTGTACCAATATTAACTAGCTAAGGTTGACCTTGAAATCCAAGGTTAATTAAATTATAATCCTTCCCACTTACCTTTGGAGCCTTAGTATCCTCAACTAGTATATCAAAATCAAAGAGTCTCTCTAATGCTAGCATGCCTTTGGGGATATTATTATCATTCAATTTAACAAATTTTTCATCAAGTTTGCTTTTAATGTTCTCATCATCAAGGAGACTGGCTCTATTAATAATGTGATATTCAAACACTCCTAAACTAGTTGTGAAGTTTATGATTTGATGATAATCACTAAATACGTACAAGTTGTTGACTTTATCTAGCACTGAAGGACATGAGATTAATTCAATTGTAAGGTTTCATAACTTGGAAATTTGATTGGGCATAAGGTTGGATGCAACTGAAGCAAGTTCATCAACAACCTTGTTTTCTTCCCTAGTGATTGACATAATGTTGAAAGAATCAAAACATTAAATTAAGTACCACACACTAAATTTATACTTATTGAGATAAGAAAATGTACATTGATATTTTCTCTTGACCTGATTGACCACTAGTTCATAATCACCAAAAACTAGTAGTTCCTTCACCTCATGCTTGATTTAAAATTATAATCCAAGTATAAGTGCTTCATACTCAACCAAATTATTGGTTCATGAGAATTGAATTTTATAAGAGGCATTGTATTCCTTCCTAATGGCATTGATTAACACCACTCTTAATCTAGACTTGATTTGCATCTAGCACCAACAAAATAAAGTTTCCATAATCTAGGAAAATCATGAGAAGGTTTAAAGTTACATACCTTTGTGGTGTCAAAAGTGTTAACACTAAGATCTAAGTTAACCACGTTGACCCTCTTGTTGATTTCATTTCACTCCATGATCATATACTTCATTTTAGGCTCCCTTTCTACCTTAATTTGGTTGGGGACTCCCTTCTAAGGAAACCACATATGTGAATAATCTATTGACATATAACCATTCAAGATCCTAGTTTAATCTCACCTCAATAGAATCCCATAAGCATTAGGGATGTCCACCACTTGGATATCAATGAACTATTATATCCTTGGATCTAAGGCAATATGCATGTGAACATTCAATAATTTACCAATCACTTTGATTCTTGATTTATCTAATTGAGTTACAACTCTATCATATTTAATGGGAGTCAAACCTAATTGTTCACAAATACCCTTAGGCATAATATTTGTAGATGCACCATAATCTAACAAATAATTATGAAGATTCTTATTAAAGATATTGACTATAAGTAGGAAAGAAGGAACATATGCCTTACTTTTGTGTACTATAATATTAGCATGTGCAGATTTTTGAGACTTAATAGGTTTTTTAGACAAAGATTCTAATAATAGATTCCTCTATTTAGTGATCTATGTCAACTCATGCAAGGTAATGCTATATATGATTTTTTTCATGTCATCTACTATGTTATACCCATTCTTATTGGAAGAATTTAATATATCAAAATTGTGTTTAGAAGTAATTCCCTTATGAGGTTATGAATTGCTGTCTAAGGTAGTATTAGTAGGGGTCTCAAAGTTATTTAGAGGAGTTGAAGTGGTCAATGGTTTTTTTTTGCTCCCAGTTTCTCAAAGGATAAGTCTTCTTTAGAAATCACTGAAAAGGATGAATCTCTTTAGGAATATCCTTAGGCTCATTGTCCTCTTGGAAAGGGAACTCAAATGTCTCCACCATGAAAGTTGAATTAGTAGATCCAGATGACCTTGAAGATCCTAATGTACCTACATCACAATCTTTATTAGGGACAACTTTGAAAGTATCTAATTATTCTTGGAAGGATTTAAAAACATTACAAAATTTGACACAGTCTATTTCCTCATGCTTAGAAGTGAAATAAACTTTACAATAGTTAAGTAAAGCAACATCAGTAAGATTTATATTTGGCACATTATTTCTAGTAGATGCCTCATTGTTCTTGTTGTTGTGGTAACTATCATTATGAAATTTATTAGTGGGCCTATTGAAAATTTGAAAGGAGAAATTCCTACTAGATCTCTCTCTAGTATTGATTACTTGCTTTTACATCTGAAGGAAGTTATTGCTAAGCTTTTAAACCATCTTGAGGATAGAGTCACTCTCATTTTGGGGGCCTTATAATTATGAACTTGAGTATTAACATTATCTATAGGCATTAAAGATTTATGATTTAAGGATGAGATACATTGGAAGCATTGCTCAAGAATCCTATGTTTTGAGTGGGATGAGCATGTCTCAAAGGTAGTTGGTTCAAGGCTAAAAGTTGGTTCAAGGTAGGCACATTTTGGTAGACATTGGGAATAACATTTAGAATGGGTAAATGTGGATTAGCATTAGGAATGGAGTATGTCAATTATCTTTGGGGTTATATCTAGTCATTAATTATCATAGCCTCAACATAAAATAAAGCTAATGTGTTCATGGGTCTAACAACTCCCTTTATAAACACAAAAGTCATGGGATCTAAGGCATCCTTATATATTTCCAAGGCTAAAGCCTCATCTGTTCTATAAGGATCTATGGTCCTACTAAACATTTTATAGAACCTAGCATTGAAGGCTCTTATGGGATCATTTACATCCCTTTTCACTGTGATGAATTACTAGTATAAGACACAAGGACTAATTATTTTACCAAATTGGTCAATGAAAACATTGTTAAAATCAGCCCAACTAGTAATATAATTTTTGGGGAGGTTTAGAAACCATTCATATGAAACATCTTTAAACATAAAAGGAAATAGTCTACATGCTACATCTTCATGGGTCATATTCAACAATCTTAATATAGATTTCAAACTCTTAATGTGTTCCTTTGTATTTATAATTCCACTAGGACCAAATATTGGTAAATAATTTTTAAGATTTTGAGGAAGATCATGTACCACACTTGGCACATTGATAAAAAAACCACCTAGTGAAGCCATACCTTGATAGGGATCAAACACAAGAGCACTCTAAATTGGTAAAGTTGGTAAAGACTTTGAGAGTCTACACTTACCTTTGTCCTATCTAGTTATCCTATGAACTTCTAATGAAAGTAGAGGTCATCTAGTCTTTGGACGTGACCTTGTCCTGATTCTTGGTAATTCTAGCTTGTGATCTTTGAATCCTATTTGGAATATGATGTGTTAGTCTTATCTTTATAGGATATCATGATTAAAATTATACATTAAGCCAATTTTTCAAATATTTATATAAAGGATGACAAAAAATATTAATCTTTAACTAAGTTAGCTCAAAGATGCACCCAAATATGTAAGTATGATTGATATTTACACATTTAAGCTTAAATAAACTCAAATTAGTAAAGGATATATCAATATTTAGATAAAATATCTATTACTAAACTCAAAACTATTGAATTGATAGCTTAATGTATCTTTACCATAATTAAGCATATACCTTCAAAGAACATCGATCTTTGTCTAAAAGAAGCACATAGATGGGTTAAAGATTGCAAAGATCAATTATCTTTACACAATTGAGAAAATATTGACACAATTATGCAAAGGTTACACCAATATATGAACACAATTAACAAAAATGAGAAAATATACTTTAAATCTATAAATATCTAATGAGTCCCTCATTTGAGTGCTAGTAAAATCTCCACCTGTTGATACATGAATGTGTATCATAAGTGCCTAAAGTCTTCAAGAACACTTCTCATTTTAGGATTCTAAGAATTCAGTGCATGAGTTATAGGTTCTGACAATCCTGTTATCTATTGATGGAATAGAGGCAAAGCAAGTGGGATGTTTCACAATATTTATAATGTTTGGTGATTGGGAGCCACATTGGCTAAAGTCAGTCTATAAAAAATATGAAGTATGCTCTGATAATAATGGTGAATTATGATCAAGAACTAATATAAAGACTAATCTAAGAGGGGTATTTACAATGAATATTAGGCTAGGGTGATCTGGTTAAAAAAAGGAGCAAAAAGAAGGTTAGGGTAGAGAAAATATGTTGTTGATCTTCATTCTAAACATCATGACAAAGTTCAAATATTATCTAGGTATGCACTTAACCAATGTATGACATGAAGTAGCATAAGCTCAAATCCTATCACACATCAGGAAAACAGCTAAGGAATTAGAAAATAATGCAAATAAGAACCAAGTTCACTCTAAATATTTACCCATATAAACAATCAACATTAATCTAAATGCAAGAAGAGTAAGAAAATGAAATGAACCTAATAAATTCCAATTAACCTAGCATTGGCACAAGTTAACAACTCTGTGTTCAAATATACACACTAGAAATTTATAAGAACCATTCAAATTTGGAAATCAGAACAAACAAGTGAGAGAAAAGCTAGGATAACAAAAGACACAAGAAAATTTGGACAACCTTTGTATAATTCCTTACTTATATTAACTGCTCTAAAGTTAAAATTATCTCTTGGCTCTAATAATTCCCCTTTATTACAATTGACAATACTCCTTTTAAATAAGGTAAGGTATTATGTCGATTAGTCATATCCAATTATAAAAGTACAAGTGTAAGGACAACTATCATTTTTTTTATAAAGTTTTAGAATACAATAGACTTTTCCTGATGGACTGACCTATAGGAAATGTGATTTAAAAGTTGCACATACCTTTACAAGAAGAATATTCTATTTTAAAAATATTACAATTTTTTTACAAAAAAGAATATTCTTAGCTACTTTTGAGGTCCCTATGTTGATGTATTCCCCTATTTCTACTAAATTACCCTAATTGCCTTTCATGCTACTCATCAATCAACCTTAGGTTAATGATAAGCTCCATGAATAGTTCATCTTCTTGGTCTATCAATTTTCTAAGGTCTTTATCATTTCTTCCTAAGGCTTCTTTAATGATCCTTACTTTAACAATCTTTTCCTCTACTAGTAGGATCATATCCATGACCCTATTATTTTCCATTTTAGATTTGCCTTGAATTTTTCTCTTGACTTCCTACATGAATATCATGGTTATGTGTTTCAAATCTTCATTTGGGATGAGGCCCATGCAGTTGAGTGTAGTTTATTTTGTGATCATAGTCCCTAGGAAGTGTTCTATCATATTTAGTAGTTCCTTGTCATCCATAAGGAGACCTTATAAATAATTAGAACATGTGCTCAAACCCTTGATCTTATCCACAATCAATCCCATAAATATGTTGAGATGATCCAGGCTAATGGTCTTGAAACTAGGGATTTGATCTTCCATCAAGATTTTGGTCAGTTCTTTCATTTTATCTCTTGAATTCTACCATTGGGTGATTATGATTTTTTCTACTAAATCTTGTTGGGTCAATACATTCTATCTATACCTTATTAAATTTAGAGAATTAAACATGTCATATTAGGATTCTTCAAACATGTTAATCATAACATTAGGAACTAAAAATATATCTTGCTTCTCTAAATTTTCCTTTTGCTTTTGTAGATTCTCCTTGTGTTGTTGCATGCCTTTGAGGAAAAACTACAACTAGGTTGATTGTGTTTGGGCCAATTCAAGCACATTTTCCTCAAAATAGGGCTTTCTCTTGGGTTTTATCCTTATACTAGAGTCAAGCCAACAAATGGTTCCACCTTTTGCAAAGTGAACTCTTTTCCTCTAACGATGGATTTCTTCTCAGTCACCCTCTATATACTAGTAGTTGTTAGGTAAAATTTGACACCAACTGAAGAATCTATTATCCTTGGGGTTTTCATCTATTTTTCACTTGGCTCCCCTAGAGTTGCTATCCTTTGTTCCTCCTCATTTTGTATAGAAACTATCCATGGCTTGAGTTCATCATGGACAATGATGTCGACTGACCTTGAAATTTCCCAAGAATGATGTATAGTATGGATCTTCTACAATTTTCCATATACAAACCATTTGGGGATGTTTAGACCCTAGATTGAGTTTTTTTCACTAAAAATGTTGACCTCAATCAAAGGGTGAGTGAAGATCAACTTGGGCTTCTTGCTTCCTACTGGGACCAATTCTAGCTTAGCTTTTCTCTTTGGGGTATCTACTAGAACTAAGTCCAAGGCTAATTACTTCCCCTTTTCTTTCTCTATCTCTTTAGCTTGAGCCTTTTCTTCATCATATTTATAGGCACTAGATAATACCTTCAAAGTATCTTCTACTATATCCTCAAGGTCTAATGCTATTATGTCAATTCTTTCAACCTATGATCTTGGTTCTTTAGGCTGGGTTAAAGATGATGTTATCTCTTTAGGTTTCCTTTAATCTAGCCTTTGTTAAACTCATGCCTCAGGATTTTTCTCCTCTATTTGTGGCTATGTTGGAGGTGGTCTAAAATATGGACCTCCTAGTAAATGGTATTACCTTGGTCTTAATTGCCATATTCATCCCTTCTTTTTTACTCCTTTAGCAGTCTTGCTTTCAATTTGATGTTATTTTTCTTCACTCTTACCAATACCTCAATGAATGAAGATGCCTTGGTGTATATTATATTAGAGGAACCAAGCTAATGATTATAAACTACATTTATTCTTATAGCTATTAAGTTCCACACAACTCTTCCTTGGGGATCCCATTGCCTTTGTTTATCATGTTATAATCTGAAAGAGGTCCTATGTTTAGAGGTAGACTAAATATTATACCATTGTTGAAACACACTCTTATCAATGGTTATATGGAGGGTGTGGATCATTCCCTTCCTCTTGGTCTTGAAAATACCATCTATACCATTGCATAATTGGTAAGCCACCTCTTATTCAACTAACTTGTTTAGCACATGGACTAGTAATATGAGATGAGTGAATTATGTTCTTTTGATCTTGATGATTGTGAAATATGTTTATAACCAAATTTATCTCATGGCCTTAATTGATTTTCTGGTCAAGGTTTTAACTTTGGGCATTAGTTTCCCAATTATGGCCTCTAATAGGGATGAATAAACATAGTCACATATGAATTGGATGTGGTCCTTGTATTTGAATATGTACAAGTTTGAATAGTATTGGGATACTATCTAATTCCCATTAGGTGACTGTTATCTTAGGTTGGGGATATTTTTGGTAGAAAATAAGGCATCTAAGAGGTATGACACCATGTATAACTAGTTCCTAGTTTTCTTCTTAACTACAAAGATTTGCCTACTTAAACAAGTGTTGACCACTTCACTAAAGGGAGGTGTGAGTTGTTTCTCAAACATAAAATAGATTAATAGAACCCAAATCTTGTCTACATATGTGGTGGTTAGATTTATACATAACCTATTCATCAAAGTCATGATCATTCTTATCCCTAGTCTAAATTGACCAATGGGAATGTTACCATTGAAATCTAAAAATAAATAAATTTTAGAATATAACCATAATGCAAGGATGGTATTCAAGTCATTTTACTTAGCTTAATTATTGATTTTGGTTTGGTCTATTTGGGGTTTAGGAAGTTTGTAATAATTTTTAAATGTTATGGTAGAGATATAATCTATATTCTTGTGAGTATGATCATTGATAAGCATGCCCTTATGAATCTTAACATATCTAAATATAGGAGAGAGAACATCTATACAATTTATTACCTTAGTTTTTGCTATGGCATAATGGAGACCCATCATTTGAATGGCAATTATGTCATAGTAGAGACTTTTTTTTGACACATTCTTCTCCTCTTCTCTCATGATGGGCTATTGGTTCTCAATCGTCCAGAATAAGCTTGACCAATTGTTGTCCCTAGTATTTAAATTTATGGCATCAAATTATGTATCTTTTAAATTTCTTACTTTTACATCTATGGTTAGATATAGCTCCACATTTTCCCTTGAGACACTTCTTTTCTCTGCCATGGCTGAAAATTTGCTCAAATTATCCACTAGTGGTCTATAGTTCAGTCTGGATTGAATTCTTCTTGTGCAGATGACAATTTATTATTCCTTGGCTCAATTATAATATTCAAAAGGTTTAATTAGGGATTTTGTATATTCTAGGTCTTTTTTTCAAGCCTCTTAGAGCTTTAATGGCAATATCTTATCAAGATTGTATAAAATTTGTGCCTTAGTTTTGATTTAGACCTTCAAATTTATACCTTTTCCTTTTTGAACCCATAAGATCTTTAGATTTGTCATTTACTAATTGTGTGGTGTCATAATTAAATTTTCATGGCACTTTTCTCATTTTTATTAAAAAAATGACCATTTCCCTTTGAAAATTTGACTTGATTTCTCACCATTGGATCATCTTTACATGGATTGACATGGACCATTGATTTTAATCCAAGAACTTGGATGCCATTCGCTACTCATGGAATTCCTTATGGTTATGACACTTGTAGTTTTTGCATTCACCTTGAAATTTTAATGTTTGCTACATAGTATTGATCTCGATTATCTAGATTAAATGCACTCTTATGGATTATTCTTCTTAATTAGACCTCATATTCCATGGACCATTGATTAGAATGCGTATGTTACATAACATACCATCAATATTTGAGAGATTCTCAAGAATTAATTCATGGCCTAAAAGTGTGCCATGTGTTTTCTCCACATTTGTCCATGAATTTTTAATAATGGCTATGTGTCATATGATAAATTCATATAGGCAAATGTAGACCATTGGATCTTAATCCATAGGGTTGAATGCTATTGTATTCTAAAGGTTTATTGGCTATGAGTATGACACTTGTCACCTTCTCACTTATCTTAAGGCTATGTTGAAGTCTTTACTTGATATGCATCATTGGATTAGTTTTGTCCAAGCAAACATGTGTCATCGATCTTCAAAAGATACTTGAGCTTTAAACCTTTTGTCATGGCTTGAATTTTCAACATAGATTATGTGCCATTAGATATTCTCATATAAGCAAACTTGCATCATCTGATCATGATCCATGGGGTTGATCAAGACTGGTTCTTATACTTAGTATTCCCATTTTGATCTTGCTCAATTGGATTAACTTTTACAAGGAAAATGTGGTTCATTGATCCTATAAAAAATCATGATATTTAAGTCAGCTTGAGAATAATATAAGACTTAAGCTAAGGTCTTAAGATAATTTTTTCATTCATATTAATAAATACAAATAAAGCTTTAGACTAAAGTCTTAAGATAGTTCCAATATATATTAAAGTGACCTCATGAATTAAAAGGGACTTGACATAAATATTTTGGACCAAGGTTAGAAACATAATAAAAAGGACCCCACGAATAATAAAAGATAAGTTGTAAGGTTTTAGCCTAGTGTTTAAACCTTTAGGATAAAGATTTATGACTTGTCTTAGATATATAAAAGGGATCCTACATTAGTTGGACCATGCTAATATAAAAGAGAACAAAGGGGTTTGGGATGTCAATGGACCTAACATAGAATTTTTAGACTAAGGCTTGGTTGTGTTGAAAAAAAATGACTAAGCCTTAGGATAAAAATTAAATTAAGTCCATGGCATAATTTAAATGTTCCCACATAAATTATTCCCACCATATTTGAATTTGATTCAAAGGGCATGAGCTAGGATAATTGGACTTATGGTTTTGGAACTAATCAGACATGAATTTAACTTGATTTTAAGATAACAAAGGCTAGTAAAAGATTAAGTAATTATTAAATCATAAAACCTAGACATTGTTCATTCCAAATGGGTTCCATTGGAGCTATGACCTGAAACATAAAGATAAAATGTTAGAAACTTTAAAAGGGGAGAAACCATGATCATCTAAAAACATGTCCATTAATCCAAATGAGAGTTATGACCAATGTGAAAATATTCTATATTTATTTTGATCAAGTGAATTTCTAGTTTATTTCTAGTTTTAAGGTACAATTTTTCAAAATTTGACATAAGGGTCCCCATTTTTCAAAAAATGGGGGTATCTTGACAAGAATAAATTCTTAGCAACAAAATTCACTAGGTGCCTATCATATATTTTGATGATGGTGTTCATAAAGTATCAAGTAGTGAAAACATATGGTAATTTGAGCCATCTAGATGTGCACTAAGGAATAGTGTTGCTTCATTACAAATTTTATTTGGTTCCTAACTTGTCCAAGTAAGTCCTTTGGAACATGCCAGTTGTTCCCAAAGGCTTTCTTCATCACATCATACCATCCCTTCATTATTATCCTGTGGGAGAGAATTATTGTGCTAGGGTAAGTAAACACTTTAAACCACTCCATAGGGGACTTATGCTTAAGAAGGTAATCCCATTTCAATTCTCTAGTGTACTTAACGATACCAATCTCATAAAAAACTAGTAACAAAAAAAGTACCCTAAGCAAACTTTTGGTTTAGCAAGTGGTGGGATTTCTTTGCATTCACAATAATCTTATCAAGAAAGTACTATGACCAATTTTAATTCACTCTTAAGGTAACTTGATGGGTGACATAAGTATGGTCCATGTCCACCTCTTTCCATCTATCAACACCTCTAACTATGGTCATGATGATACACATGGCCATTTAAAGGGTAGGATACTAAAGGATTATAATATACATAACATGCCTTATTTTTGATACTCAAGTGTCATTACAATATTTTCAATCTCTTCTTGGTCCTCAAAATCATAAATAAGATCTACACCTAGGCATTGCAACCATATGACTTTTCTTATCATCTTTAGTGTAATCTACATCTAGTGACCAAAAAATTAGAAACGGTCTTCATGCACTCAAGAAATCAAAAACTTGACTGCCTCTATGGCTTCCCAGAATATATAATATTAAATAATTGAAACAATCCTACATCATTAAGAGTATTTTAAATACTCAAATCATATACAAGATCATTCTTCATGTTTTGGAACTCTACTTATTAGTCGCATTATAGTTCTACTTCATTGCTAGGTTGGTGATGATTACAATCAAAGATGGCACAAAATGGCATATTTGACAACTAATTTTATAGGCACATCACCACCTCTAGGTATTTCATTCACTTGATCAATATTAGGGGTAGAGGGGGTGAGATAGCCTTCTCACTAACCTAACACACCATCCTTGACTTTGTGTTCTTTTCCTTGGATTGCTATGAACACTCTTCCATGCACATGTCAGACTCTGCAGGTACCTATTCTCTAATCAATACTAGCTAAACACCCACACTCTCAAATTTCTCTTCTTCTAGTATCATAGGTAAGGGCTCACTATGTTGGGGATTTTTTCTTCAGCCACATCACCCTTTGAGGAGCTCAAAGGTTGAGGTGTGGTTGTTTTATTTTACTAAAAGAATACATGATTATTTTGATAACCCACTTGTATATCCTAATTGAATACCCTTTAATGGTAGATGTTAACCTCTACAAATTGAAAATATATAACCTTCCACTTTTAAAATTGCCATTTCAACACTTAACCTATTTACCACAACTGCTCCACTCCTAAATGCTCAAAATAGTCACAAACAATTAATTTAAACTCATCTAGAAGATTAAAAATGATCTTATAGTAGCTCAAGAATTCTCTTTTAGATTTATAATTTCATCAATGTGACAATATTAAAATGTGAAAGAACCTATGTTTAACCTTTTATAGCATTGAGGGGGTAACTTGCATTTACTACCCCACTACCTATTCCATCACTTCATTTAATTAATTTTGTAATGATATTCTCATGATTCATACTTGGCATACTTACCATTACCCCTAGTTTCCTTATATTAAATACATCCATCCCATCCCATGAATTTCTCAAAGTGCATGATAGATGTAAATAATTTCAAAATTCTCTATTCCAAAGGTAGTAGCCTGATTTATTTACCTTGACTTAGCTTATCGATTATGTGCCACATCTTGCATACTTATTTGTCATTACAATTTCACTTACACACCTTTAATTCCACGTGCATTCCCATTGACCATTTCCTTGGCACTCCATAGGTATTACATCTTCTACCCTTATCCCACACTAAAATTTGTCCATGGTCCTCCATGACATTATAGACAAGTACAAATTCAAATAATAAAGTGTTGACCTTAAAATATTCAAGGGTGTATAACTAGTTCCACACTTTATTTAAAATAACCAAAATCCTATACTAACCTAGTGGCATATGCCTTATTACTAAAAAATGGAGATATTATTCAAAATATTAGGGTCATAACTGACTACCATTGAAATGTCTAAGAAGGAATTGGCCATTTAAATGCTTCAATTTACACACATTTGTGGGTTGAATATTATGAAGAATTAATGGGTCATCCTAGTGGATGTAAAGCTTTCCTAAATAGAACATTAACTTGGATTCATATACCAAAACCTATATGCCTAGAGCAAGAGTATTATTCTTCAAATGGTGATTGTGTCAGGCTTTCTATTTTCTCTTCTCCACCCCTTTAATATAATGCATGATAAACGAGGTCTCATTGAGATGTAAAAAATCATTCATATGTGATTTCAAGGGCTCTTCATCATCCTTACCAATGCACACAATTCAAAGAGAATGGATAAATAATTCAACCAAGAGAATGGTTTTGGTACCAAACACAAGATTAAATGGTGTGCTCTTATGAAATCAATTTTAAGTGGTTTGATACACCCATAACACCATATAAACATGATTATCCTAGTTATTTCATCTAATATTACATATCTTAGTCAAGGTATTACCCAATATCCTATTAAACACATCAACTATACCATTAACCTAAGGATGGTGAGGCATAGTATTTTGGTGTGCGATCATGAATTTAAATAAGAGGATGTAGATGGTTTCATTAAGGAAATGGGTTCCTCAATACATATTCAAACTTAATAGACATTCATATCATGTAATGATATTCTCCCAAATAAACCAAGTAGTACTAGTAGTTGTATAATCCCTAGTTGGTGTGGCTTTAGCCCAATGAGTAAGGTAATCAAGTGCTATGATAAGATAGTGCATGTTAGTATGCCTCCTTAATGGGTTGATGGGGCCAACAAAGTCAATATCCCACCTTTTAAAGGGTTAATGTGCCAATATAGGATGAAGGGGCATAATATCACTTTTATTGACTTTCTCACATGTAAAAAATCACATTATCATGTAAACTTTAGCATCTTTAAACAAGGTAGGCCAACATAAGCTAGAAAAAAGGACCTTACACACTATTTCATCACCAACAAAATGTCCTATGGTGATACCCTAATGAACTTCATGAATAACCTTAGTGAACTCATGATGCATTATGTAATGACATAAAATTTCATCTTGCCAAAGCTTATAAAAGTCACCCCTATGAACTGGAAACTAGCTTATTTACTATGTACTTTAGTGTTTCATGGTCTTTAAGTAAAATTAATGGAATGGACAAAAATTACTAATGGAACTCTTGAATGGAATAAACCATGGATAAAGCTTCACACTCTATAGTCATGTAGTTTTGTTTAATTGGAGTGAGCTTCTTATTAGTAAAATAGATGGGGTGGGTAAGGTTTCCATCATTAGGTTGAGTAAGTATAACACCTACTACCATACTTGAAGCATCAACATGTACGTGAAAAGGCTTCATCTAATTTGGAAGCTGGAGAATAGGGGTAATAATGAGCTTATCATTAAGTGTAATTATACATGCTAATGAGCATTGGTCCAGACAAATTGATTGTTATATTTCAACATTTCCTCTAGTGGTACAATGATCTTAGCATACCCTCAAATTAACTTCCTATAATATCTTAGATGTCCTATAGAAGACATGTACCTCTTACTGGGTATTTGGGACTAGAAGGAAAAGAATAACAAAAATCTTACCTAGATCCACCAAGAGTCCATCAAAACAAATAATGTGACCAAGAAAAGTGCCAAAGGGGTTAGAAAGCACACATTTATTGATATTCAAGGAAACCTAAAGGTTATGGTATTGCTCCAGCATTAGTCATAGATTTGAACAGTGGCCCTACACTAATCCATAAACATTATAGTCATCCAAGTAGAATTGAAGAAATGTATTAATAAAGTCCTTGAAGACCTTGATCATGATCTATAAAAACATATTAAGAGTATTTTTCAACCCAAAATCCATTACACTATAAGTAAAATAACCCCACTCAATTAAAAATGTGGTCCTTCGTTTATCATCTTCCATGATCTGGACTTGATTATATCCAAAGAAGCCATCAATAGAAGTATAAATTTCACACCCAAAAAATCCCTCGAGTATCTCCATGGTGCAGAGCATTAGTAAGGGGTTGGTTATGCAAACAATGTTGAGTGCCCAATAATCCATATAGACCTAAATGCATCAATCATTCTTGTACTAATGACCATGGGGATTGCCCATTCAAACTTGTCTATAGGAGTAATGACTCCTATGTACAACATGATATCAATTTTTTCCTTGACTCAGGTGCACAAGTTGGGATTCATATGATAGGGCATCTTCTTGATAGGTCAAGCACCGTCTAACAACTTTATGTGAATCTTGAATAAGCAATACTATACTCCTTTCATTTTAGTATATTTCTATGGGAATATATCTTAATATTGTTTTAACAATTCAAACACCTTAGATATATCTATATCAGACCAATAGTCTTCTATAATAGCCATCGTGGATACTTCTTCCATACCAATATTTCATTAGATAGTCTAGATTGGCTCTAAGTATGGGTGATATTCATCATGGATGGTGTCACAAACATTGTGCATGCCATATTTAGTATGCAATGTCAAATTATCAATAGATGGGTCAAGCAAATTAGAATTGACACCTTCATCAACCAGACACACAACCTTTTATGTACCACTATGGATTTGTACATCAATTCATGGTCTAATTTAGGTTCTTTTGGTGGACATGATGCCTCTATATCAGTTTTTTAGAAAATATTCAAGCTCTCCTCTATCATGACATGTATGTATCAGATGTGATCATCAATTGGGAATAGGTCACCTATTATAGCCTAATGCATGGCTTGTAATGTGAGGTGTAAATCCATTCATAGAGATGAATAATTTAATGCTAAAATCATATTACTCTTAAGTAAATTCCAATAATAAATTTATAGATGGTGCTCTTCATGTACATACCACACTCTAGACCAAGTATATAGAATGCCATAGAATGCATGAACCTAGAGGTACTCAAGTAAAAAAAATATACACCTTCCACATAATCTCATAGGATTCAAGATGAGGTTTAGGATAATTGATACCACTATAACTTATGGTTTTATTAATGTGATTATCATGGTGAAATAAATGGTGTAGATAAAAATGAACTTGGTCCCAAATAATTAAGATTTGGCGATGAGTTCTCCACCACTGAGCAACTATGATGTAAAAGATATGGATAATTGAATGTACTTTATCAATGTCAAAGTCATAGAAGGATTAAAACCACTACAAAAACTCATAGAATTCCATATAACCATGAATTCTCAAAGATTTATCTAATTTTGTGAGTGGTATAACCATAACTTCTCCATGGAGAAGACAAATAAATTTAGGGTGTTTATAATGGTTCTATAGAGCATCTTCTTGACCACCTATAGTTCCACAAAATCTTCCAATAAGGTCATATTCATCATGATCTCAATATTAATAGGAATTAATAGTAGTGTTAGATATAGATTGTGCATATACCCAAGACAAGATGCCATTTGAGGTGGGATCAAGGAATTTTGTACCTTGAGTTGTGATATTTTAGATGTGGTTAATATTCTCATCAATGTTTACTAGGTCAACATATGGAAGTCCTTGAGCATGGTCTAAGGGGATGATAACATGTTATTCATTATTCTCAAATCTAATATAAAACTTTTTGAAGCTTAAGTCAGCATTATTTTTGTAATACCAAGGGAGACCCAACAGAGATGAAAGTCATTAGCTTTAACCAATTGAGTCAATTCATAGTCAACTTTGAAAGTGATAACTAGGGTATACATGGTGGCATATTTAAGTACTCTAATAGGTATATCATGAGGCTTAGTGGCCATAAAAGACACATGAAAAAAAGGTTTTATAGTAGGGCTTACCATATTCCTTCATGCATCCTTGGTAAAGACATTTATTTAAGCACTAGTATCAACTAAGATATCCTAAATAACCCATCCATTAATAGAAGTGTTAACCAATATCTCTTTATCCCCCTCTAGACTAGGCTAGATTTGAGCCTTTTGACACCACATATGATTTAATAGACAATCTTTGATAGGTTTATGTATATGATGCATTAGTAAATTTCATAATAGGGGTACAATATCCTCAACAAAGTTGCTTGCATATCTCATGGAACTCATCACATGCTAAGCCATGAAGATTTGTAGTTTTTGCATGTCATCACGTGTAGTAGTATCATGATCCTTGAGGAAATAGATCTTAATTTGTAGTTTTCTTACCATATTCATGGTGTCATGTAGCACTTCCTTCTATTTCTAAGCATCTAGATTATAAATAACATAGGGCTCCTCTTATTGAACATTTATAGTGGGTAGGTTAGAATAGACTGGGATTGACCACCACTCCATGTAGTAACATTGACTTTGGGACCAATCAAAGTAGCAAGGCATAGTCTCCATTTTGGATTCTCAATATGTATCATTAACGACCCTTATCATTTATATGTTTCATGATGGTAGTATAAAAGTTAGGACACCCCTCTAGATGATGTTCATTTTAACAAAAAGCACATGCAAGATACACCAAGTAATCACATTAGTAGTGATCTAGGGAAATGCACTTATATCATGGTTTTTAATGAAAAATATCCACCTCTACATCCTTGACCTTGACCATGACCATGATATCATACTCCATTATCATGGTTATTAGAAACATATGTTTGATGTGTATGACATGCGTGTACCTCATGAATTTTAATAATAAGATTAAAATCATTGGTATCATAAGTGTATGCATCACATTATATTATAATAGATAGATACATTTTATTGAGTGGCACATTTAATCATAGGGCAATCAATTACATTGTGATTTTCCTAGAAAATCTCACAAGATTTCTTCATCATGGGTTGAATACTCTTCTAAGGACAATTATTTTGATTTTGGCCTTCATATTCATAGTCTACACACCAAAAGCCATTGTGAGTGTCATGAACATTGTGTGTAGTGAGTTTTTCTATCTGAGATACCATAGTAGTGATCTAAGCCCCTATGAAGGTAATATTCCCTTTGTCAATGCTTCCAATTGTTTTAGTGTGAAGGGAAGCTTCTAAGGCCTCATGCAGGTTGGTGAAAGTCTTATATGATAAGGTATGCTAAAAGGAAAGAAATAAGCCTCCTAAAAACCATTGGATTTATAATATTGACATTCATCTCAATAGAGATCTTAGAGAGAAGTGTCTTAAAACATGAATCATACTCAAACACGCTCTCAATTAGTTATTACTTAATGTCCTCTAGGGAAGATATGCTCTACTATTTAAACTCTAAGAAATAAAATTCTTGTAGAAATGCTACCTTTATTTGGTCATAAATAACCATATCCTATTTTATATTGAAGATATGGTACCACTTGTGAGTGCATTCTAGAAGAGTGGTATCAAACTATGACTCCTTTCATTCAGAAGAGGTAATGCCATGTGTTCACCAAATAGATTCACACTTGTGAACATGTTCTATGGCATTCTCCACACCATGATATGTAGTCAAGTGGAGTGTCATATTATAATACATAGTGGGTTATTGAAGATCTTGTAATGGGGTCTATTGTGAGGTACTTCTTGTCCCTCTTAGACCTTGTGAGGGAGGTCCACCACTGTCTCCTCCATCTCCTCCAATTCTTCTAGTTGAACCACCACCAGTACCACTTTTTTACCTCTTGTAGTAATAAAATCACTTGATATGTTGGGCATTAAGGTGGGATGATTAACTATACATGGGATAGTACTCTACCCACTAGTTATGCTTGGTCCACTAAGCATTCCAAACTAGGACATAGAATTATCTTGCAAAGGAAAATAAATGGCCAATAAACTAATATCTAAATATTGGTCTAAAAATGTATCTCTAAAAATTTCAATTTTTGATTCTACACTATATGTATCCCAATTGTATACGAAGATGTCATCTAACTTAAGAACATGAACACATGCTATGGGTGGGGAGCTAGGCCTATCCAAGTTGGGTTCTTTAGTCACCACTACTTAACTTACTTCTCTCGTGCATATGTATGTTGGTTTTGAGTGTGGTTCTATTATTAGGGGGTCCTTTTTATGCTATTTCACTTCCCTATGGACCCTTATATACCCCTGAGTCTTATTGTCCCCTCCATAGATTTCTATCACTCATAGCCCTTCATCGAGATTCATCATATTTTCACTTCCACAATTATCATTGACTAGATACCATGTTGAACCAATAATTTTACTTCAAAAGGTTCCCCTTCATTCCCCACCAACTATGATATTCATGTGAGAGAGATTTTATCCATCTATGGAGAAACTCTCAAGTCCATAATCTACTAAGATCTTAATCTCCACTAGAAAATGTCTAAGATATCTACCATGTGGTTCTTGAAGGAAATTAAACTAGGCCTCATCTAGATAGGAATATGTCAAGACTGTGTATTCTAAGATGTAACTAATCAAATTTTTGCACCACCAAACATCAATTACACATTCCTAAGGCATTCCCAGTCATGCTAAAGATGACTAATGCTCTAGTGACCAAGCCATATTTCATCCATAGTTCCTCAAATGGTCTTGTGCATATACCAAAATCTAAACATGAAGGTGAATAGACACTTATACAAAGAATACCTCATACAATGAGTCATAAATATTTTGTTCTACCCATGTGCATATAGATATTCTTAGTTTAATAAATGATAATGCAAATTTATCCTCTACTCTAATAACCCATTGTTTAATATTCTCTAAAGATAGTCATTTAATTATCTTATACCATCATACAATTAAACATTATGAGTCCCGACAATGGAACAAAAATCTTGAAAGTATTTTCCTTTACATGGGTATGACTTCCCCTTGACACAGGCTTAAGTGAATAAGATTCTAATTTGATAGCATTTTAGCATTTCATGCTAGATCAAGTTCTCATGCATTCACCTAAAGCATGCATTGTGGGATTGGTTCTTGCTAGTTTTATCACATGAGGGTATGTTTGTCCAACTTATTATACAAAGGCACTAAAACACATACTTAGCACTAGACTCACTCTTCATTCTATATCTAACATAGTTCACTTCATTATTCAATGATCAAAAATAAAAATATAACATAAATGATAACATATAACATTAATCCCATATATAATTAAACAATAGTATTATGTCAACATAGGTTTCATTTATCATATTCATAAGTGATATCAAATCATATAGTGATCCAAAGTTACAATATTAATGACTCATATAAACTCATCAATAACATCCAACTGAACAATATCATCACAAAATACATCATGGAGGTATTTATACTTGGTTTTCCTTAACCAAGTAGTTATAGAAGTAATTAAAATCAAGGTGACTCATCAAAAATCATCAATAAATTTGAGTCATAACATCCATTTACATTAAATTAATATGGACCTAGGCCTTTATAACCATATATTTTCTCTCAAAGATGGATCCTCATTGTCAAGCACCTATCTTCCCATGTGCTCCCCAAGTCTTTTGCTAAGTTCTAAGTCATTTATTCTTGGGTTTTATATTTAACATGCATATTTATTCCATGAAACTTGATCCTTATATGCCATGGAATCCTTATCCATGGTAATCTACATCATAGTCATCTATGCCATCTCTCTCTACATATGTTATTCTCAAAAAGTACTTAGCCAAAATTGGGGACCCAAGTGTGTGTGTGTGTGTGTGTGTGTGTGTGT
Organism: Torreya grandis; assembly: GCA_037957365.1. NCBI lineage: Eukaryota > Viridiplantae > Streptophyta > Pinopsida > Cupressales > Taxaceae > Torreya > Torreya grandis. The sequence continues at coordinate 581,184 of JARHVA010003541.1, forward strand.
GTGTGTGTGTGTACATAAAACACTACATATACATGGTTATATTTATCTAACTAATATATAGATGTATAAATGTATGTTTATACAAGTCTATTTATTAATTATTATATTTATACAATTATTCATTGATATATATTTAATATTTAACTATATGTTATAAGTGAATACTTAGTCATTTAAATATATATATGGCTATTTTTATATATCTATTTATCTATATATTATTGATATTTAACAATGTGTGTAAAAATCAAAATTCATTTTATACTTTTATTTTATACATATATATGGTCAATGATATGACATAATGTTAATTTGTTCATATCAAAAGTTTAATTTATGCACATATAATATTTTTAAAATATTCATATATGCACATATATTATGTTATCATAGTTTACTATGAATATTTAATAAATTTATCTTTGCAATTTTAATAAAATTCTTGACCAAGACTTTTCTAATTTCAAATTTTGAAATTGTTCATCCCAAGAAATTATCCAAGCATATCAATTATTGTGTAAATATACTTTTGTAAAACATTATTTGTCTTACCATACCAATTATCTTACCCATAAAAATTTCTACTTAATTTTAAAATTTAAATTCTGAAGCTCCAGAAAAAATCTTGCCTATTGCTTTCAAATCTATTGGTGTATGTTGGAGATAATTACAAACATTACATGATTTTACATGTTAGGGTTTTGTTTTTACTATCAAGTTTTTTAAAAAAATTTATGGTAGTAAAAAATATAATTATAATCCCATTAATATTCTCAAGGTAGATAGAATAGGGAAAAATAACACATGAACTAGCATAGGGAAAAAGGATACAACAACTAGAGCAAAAAAAGGCTACAAAAGCTAGTGTTGAGAAAAAGGATGCAAATGATAGAATATAAAATGAGTAGTTAAAATATTTTAGGTTAAAATTTTAACTTCCAAAATATATTTTTTGTTTTAAAACATTAAAAATTAGCAATTCCATATCTTTGTTTTCCTTTGGAACATTATTTACTTGTATATAGAGAAAGATTGCCTTTTACTTATTATTTCTTCCTTCTGTATTTGTGTATACAAAAAATATTTTTAAACTTTATCATCTATTGATGCTTTATCTCTTTCAATAACATGTCAAGTTCTAATATCTCTAATATTAAATTTTAAAGGGTGCACTAGTAAAGGGGTGGATTTAGCATTGGTGCTTCACAGGATTGTTGGTTAATTTTATCATACCTAAACTTTTTACAAATCCCACTTAACCAAATCCATAATTAGACAAAACTTGTTTAACCAACCCTAAACAATTTTCTTGTTAAATATCCCATAACTAAGAAAAAACCCATTTTCCCTACTAGGTTGGCCATGGTCGACCTAGTTGTGAAAGTTATGAGACATAATACAGAACTAGATTTAAATTATATTGAACATTCCTTGATTGAATTATGAGATGGTTCAAATTTATTCATATTAAAATCTTGTCTTTTATCTTGATCAAAATAATCTTCTAAAACTTGAGGAGAAATATTCATATCTTATATTGAAGAGGGGCTTTAAGGATAGTAATGAAAAGTTTGAAAATATTATAATCATTCAAGTTATGATTAAAATTTTAAGATATTAATTTCCATATTTTGATCAAATTATGAGTAGATTAAATGGGTAATTATTTAACATTGATTAAGTGACTAAGATTATTTTGTTGGAACTCTTTAACTAGAACATTTACAAGATCCTCTAGTTTCCATATGCAATGTTGGGGGAGTTGATTATACCATTATAAAGTGTCTCCCATAAAAGTTTTGATAAGAAGATTAGTGGTAGAAAAAGTGTTAGTTTGGGAGAATCCCTTATATGGATGACCAAATTATTTAAGTAAATATTAGGGTATATAGTTCCATCATACTTAATAGTTGGAGAAATATTTACAATATATACAAATATGATGAATGGAGCTAAAGGTTCATTTTTAATATGTTGGAGCATTTTATTATATATGAGAGGTTGAGGGATTATATTCCCATTGGAATATCTAAGAGGAGGGGGATAAAATTTTGATTATTTTGAGGCATGATAATAGGGGTTTGACTAGCCATTTGTAATATGTGATTGTGCATTTTGACCATTTGGGAATTGTTGGTGGTTTGCATAACATTCATTATTTAAACCAATTAAACAAGAACTTGACATGTATCTATGGGTGGATTTTGATTTTTAGTGGTAGAATGTGGAATATTAGTGTTTTTAGGATGAGCATTCACAATATTAGGGAAAGGAAGATTTCATATAGGAGGGTTCCATTTAATAGGGTTCCCTATGTAAGGATTACTGATGTTAATATAAATTTATCCAATGGTAAAATAGGTAAGTTTAGATAATGGACCATTCATGTTAGGGGTATGAATAATATTGTCATAAATATTTTTTAATATATTAGAATCATCTAAATCATCATTTTGAGTAATGTGTACCTTGTTGCATTCTATTGATATAGATGGTGGTTGGGAGTGTTTTCATCATGAGGGATTATCCTATTGGGTGGCTAAAGTGAGTAAGAAAAAACAACCCATGCTAGATATTAATGAGTTAATAATATCAATAAAGATTCTTATAAGTGATTTCATGATGCTAATTAGTATGGGAAAGGAAACAACAAATGAGCAAAGCCATCTACCTACTAAATTAGGAATAATTAGGCTAATAAACTATGTTAGCCATCTACTGAACTAGGTCAAATAGGGTCAATATAATTTAAATTATAGGAAATTTAAAATTCACTAAGTTGACTGGGGCTGAATGAGTTACATAGGAAGGTAGAAATAATAGTCTAGACCCGTACTAGGTTAACTTGGGTTGACCTATTTTAACACAAAGGTAAGATTGATAGTATGAAATTATACCATGTTGATTAGGGTTGATTTAGTTAAATATGGGAGGTCAATTAAATAATATTAAATCATATTATGTTAACCTCAGTTAACTTAATTAAATGAATAGGTAAAAAGAAGAGTAAAAAAATCTACAAGGCTAACCTAGGTTGATCTAGTTGGACAGAATGGGAAAATACAAGATATAACTAGGTCAATCTTGGTCAACTTAGTTGGATATAGAAAATTTTTATTGTGAACTAAATGATTCAAAATGAAAATAGAGGCCAATAAGTAGAATATAAAAGACTAAGTTGAGCTTAGTCAACCTAATTTGTTCAAACACAATCAACTAAGTCAAAGCTTTTTGATCTAGTTGATTCACATAAAATAAAACTATGTCAACACTGGTTAAAAAAATATAAGATCCTAAAGAGAAGAAAACAACAAGAAAATATAAAAATGTAAAACTAACTGATTATTTAACTAGATATCTAAGAAGATCAAGAATATTCTCTATAAGGATTTGATTGATTTTTAGGCTCTTAAAGATACTTGTCTATTGGATAGTGATGGTCCAATGTTTCAAAGTGCTAACTATGGATAATTATAACTTGCACATATCCCACTACACTTAGTCTCAAGGGTAATTTGGAAGTAACTTCTTGGTGCTAACTTCTAACTGATGCATTATAAGATCAAACCTATATCTATTCTTCATAAGGATTAATGAAAACAAGGAAATATTAGGAATTTATTAAATACCATGAGGTATGTGGAAAATAAAATTTGTGTTTATTTATGTACTATGGCTATGATTATTGTGGAAATCCCCTCACACCATGATATATATGTACTATTAGCCATTTAGGATAATATCTAAGTAGTTTTAAAACTATCAGGACAACTTTTCTATGGAAATCAATAAAAATTAAAAAATAGAGGTGAAAGTAAAGTAATGAAAACCAATTTTACAAATTTTTAATGTAAATAAACATGCAACAAATATTTTTCAAACAAAAAGTGAGATTAATTACTAAAAAATGAAAGTGAATTTTCTTTCTTATGTAAAAAGTGATCTACGTATAACAAAGTTAGATAGGGCCAATATAATTGAGCAAAAATAATTGAATAAGGTTGATGTTGGGTAACATAATTTATTGTTAAAATAGGCAAAAACAAACTAGGTCAACCAAGGCCAATTTGGTTTGTTGGTAAGGCAAGTAGACATATCTAAAAAATGGAAAGAACATAATAGAAACCTAAATAACTAAGTAATTTTACAAAAAATAAAAATGGAAAGTTAAGATAATTAAATTTTTTGAAGTACTAAGATATTTAGAATAAACATGAGTGATATAATAGGGTTGAATAGGTTAATTTAGTTGGTTGATTATGAAAGATGTAGATATGAATACTGAAACTAGGCCATCCTGGATCAGTTTAGTCCTATAGAGACAAAAACTTGAGTGATGTAACTAGGTCACCAAGTCAACTTAGTTTGTTGAGTATGAAAGTTTTATATTTTAATACTAAAATTGGGTCATCTTAGATTAATTTATTCCTATAGAGACAAAAACCTAAAAAACATAGAGTTTAAACAAGGTTGACCATGGTCGATTTAGTCTATATAAAGTTAAAAAAATTGAAAAAATGAAATAAAACTAGATCGATCTACATTGACCTAGTTTGTTGAAACTAAAAATTAAAAAATTATATAAATGCACAAGGTCAACTTACATGACTTGGTTGACTATAGATGAAAACTTAGAAATTAGAGAATATAATTGGGTCAACCTACATGACCTAGTTTACTGTAGATGAAAATATGTAAACAAAGAATAAAACTAGGTCAACCTGAGTGACCTAGTTAAAAATATACAAATAAAGAACAAAACTAGGTCAACCTACATGACCTAGTTGATTGTAAATAAAAAATATGCAAATAAATAACAAAATGGGTCGAACTACTTGACCTAGTTGATTATAAATGAAAATTTTAAAATTCAAGGGTTAGACTCACGTTGGGTTCACCAAAATGTATGAATCAAATTAAGATAGACCAACTTATCTTACTTAGTAAATCCAAGATTAGATAAGGTAATAAATTACAATCTATTACAATACTTTGTATACCAGAAACATGACCAAATTATATCTACTAAACCTAATTAAGGGATCAATTATCACACAACACTAAAGGAGAAGGTTTCAAATTCTTTAGGAAAATAATATCATGCAATACCCTATATAGGTATTATAATGCATAAAATTAATTCCAATCTACTATTATAAAATCTTATAATATAAAGGGTGATGGTTTTAAACAAATAAAATAAACAAGGGATTGAGGTAGGAAAATAGGGGCTAGATCTCCTAAGGTGAAAGATTAAAAGTTAAGAAAACCCTATAATTAACTTGATAGGTTCTTATACAAGATAAAGTGAGAGTAAATGACAGAGTTTTAAAATATTTTGTCTATATCATTTGCTCTTATTTTACTCTAATGAATGCTCAATTTTTATTATTTTCATTAAGATTCCCTTTAAACAAATGTTCTTTCTTTATTCTACTTCATGCTCACACAAATCCTATTTCTTCCCTATACTTCTCTAAGCACATCTATTATTTCCTTCTTCTATTAAATATTCACACAAATCTAGTTCCTTCCTCTTCCCCCCTTCCCCTTTTATTACCTTCTTTTAACCTTTCCTCTTCTAAATGAACTTCATTTTTTCCTCTTATAAGTACAAAAATATTAACATCTCTCTTGGAAATAACAAGCTACTGCTCGATGAAAAGATTATATAATTCCATATTTTTTAGTTATAGTGTTTATTTGTGATGAGATAAAGGATAAATAATCTTTAATATTTTCAAAATATTATTTTACACTAGAAAATAATATTCTTTAATTGGTATTTTAATTCACATTTTTATTTTTTATAAATAACAAAGCCTACTATTTAAAATTTAAATTATTGCTCCTCCCTTTTTATAGATGAATATTAGTCTATATGATTTTAGCATAGTTTCTCATAATAAAATTTCATACATTATAAATTAAGTTATTTTTAGAATAGATTTATAGTATGATATATATTTTTTCTAATTATATGGTACTAAAAATTATTATACGATAGTTTTATCAACCAATTACAGAGGAAGAATTTAGGGTTGTTGCCTTCTCAATGGGATCTTTCAAAGCTCCAAGCCCGGATGGGTTCCCTCAGCTTTCTTCCAAACATTTTGGGATGTTATTGGGAAAGATGTCATGAATGTGGCCAAATATTTCTTTTGAATAGGTAAACTCATAAGGTAGTTGAATAGTAATTTTATAGCCCTAGTTCCAAAGAAGATGAATGCCTTCTCCATGTTAGAATTCAAACCAATCAGCCTCTGTAATATGGTGTACAAAATATTCACTAAGATTTTGGTCTTTAGACTTCAACCTCTATTGGACAAAATCATTTCTCTCAACCAAAAAGGATTTGTTCCATGAAGGCAAATTCTTGATGCAACCATCACCACCGATGAAATAATTCACTCAATCTCCAAAAACAAAACCCCTGGTATGATATTCAAATTAGATATCTCCAAAGTGTAAGATAGAGTCAATAGGGAATTTTTGATTAGAGTCCTCAATAAATTTAGCTTTCAAGACTGAGTGATTAACTTGGTGAAAGAGTGTATTTATATAGTCAAATTCTCTATTTTGGTTAATGGTTCTCAAAAAGGCTATTTTCCCTCAGGGAAAAGCCTTAGAAAGGGAGACCCTCTTTCTCCCTATCTCTTTATTTTACTAGTGTAAGTCCTAGGTATAAATTATGGTAAATTGATTATGTAGGGGTATCTTAGAGGCATAAAGCCTTATTCCATATCCCAATCTTCGGTTATCCAGTAGTTTGTTGATGACACTATATTGTTTGAAACTACTTCTATTATGGAAGTGAGAAGATGAAAAATCCTTCTTAATACCTATGAAGGGGCCTCTAGGTAGAGTATCAACTTTGAAAAAATCCATATCTATTTCCTGAATACTTAGGAGGACCTTCAGTAGAAAATCACTAGAGCTTTGGGATGATCTAGGGAGAGGCTACCTGCCACCTATCTTGGGCTTTCACTTACAATCTCTAAGGTCACATCAGATTAATGGAACATGATTATTGAAAGGATATAAATAAATTTGGTGGGTTGGAAAGGAACCCTATTGAGTTAAGTAAGTAAGTTACAACTCCTCAAATCTTCTCTTCAATGCATCCTGAACTACTTCCTTAGTATATTCAAAATCCTAAAATTTGTGGCTGAGAATATTGAGCAAATATAAAATAAATTCCTATGTTCAGGGGTAGAATAAAATAAGATGATTGCACTGGTTGGATGGTAAAAATTTTTTACTCCCAAATATTAAGGAGGTCTCAGTTTAAGGAGGCTACATCTCATGAACAAATCCCTCATGGCAAATATAGGGTGTAACCTAATTAAAGGGAACAAGGATTGGGGTGACGTCATGTCAACTAAGTATCTCAATGGGCATATTAGTACCAAGATACTAATGGAGCATGGTCCTCTTAAAGGATGTGGAATTTGGAATGGGACTCTCAAAACCTGTGGTTTCCTTTGTAGAGGCATCATATGGAAGATTGGGGATGGCAACAATGTTAGATTTTGGGAGGATAGATGCTACCCCTTAAATATTTAAATTATGTTAGAATTATGGATAGAGATTGTAGTTTTTTTTATAGATATAGTGGCTAACTACATTAATTGAAATGGGGATAACAGGAGTTGGAAAAACATCATAGATTGTGTCCCTAATCAAGAGGAGATTAAAGAGATTTCCCTTCAACTGCAAGAGGATTGGCTGAGTTTAGACTCTCTTTCTTTCCCAAACAAGATCAAATAATCTAAGATGATAATGATAAGGGATTTTACACTGTTAAATTCAATGGTGAGGAAAAGTTGTGGAGGAAATTTTGGCATCTAAAACTTATACCGAAGATCAATTTCTTTTCATGGATATTAATACATAATAAAATTTTAACTCTAGACACTTTAAAGAAGAGAGGATTTTAAATTACAAATATATGTATTCTCTGTGGGGAGAAGGAAGAAATGACCACTCACCTCATCCTGCACTACAACTTTGCTTGGGAGATATAGAGCCTTATTATGCATAGACTTAACTTGAGCTAAGTTTTTAATGACACACTAGTAGACCTGGTTAGAGATTGGAGACCCCCATTCAGATTTTTAATAGTGAAGGAATTATGGCTTCAAATTCCCTCTCACCTTTTGTGGAACTTATGGAAATAATGCAACAATAAAAATTTTACGGAAAAATATAAAACCCCATTGGAGGTGTTTCAGACATTCTTTAAACTACTAATGGAGAATATTAATACCATCAAATTCAAATTTGTTGAGAGCCCTCCAAGTCTATAAGAATGAAAAATATTTAAATAATGGACAATAAGCCTGAACATTTATCAAATAAATAACTCTAAAAATATAGTTAGGGCCAACACCAAATGGACCTTACCTCAAGAAGGATGGTTTAAGTTAAACTTTGATGGGGAGGCTAAAGGAAATCTAAGGGTGGTTAGTGGAGGAGGAAATATTAGATCGGAATCCATAATATTTATGGTAGCATACATTGGAAAAAATTTCATTAAAGGTAATAATGAGGTAGAGGCCCTAGCTATGCTATGGGGAATTAAATTTGCTATTTACTTAAATATCTAAAAACTTCATTTTAAAGGAGATTCAAAATTAATTATCAATACTATGTTTAGATTAGCAAATAAACAGGTGGACATAGTAGGAGACATCTAATTTCTCCTTAATTCTATGGAAGGGGGGAAAACTCTCCCATATTTATAGGGAGGGTAATGTGGTTATATATGCTATGGAAAATTTAGGAATAAATAGTAATGATTGGTGGTGTTGGAGAACCCTGTCTAAACTACCAAGTGAAATCCAAATCCTTTTCAACAAAGATGTAAGAAAAAATATGGATTAAGTAGTGTGGGCTCATCATCATCCACATACTCAATTTGACTGTAGGTGAGTACTTCCCCTTTAAAGGTGATAAAATATGTATGGATTATGGAATCAGTGAATTCCAAGCTCAAGACTTATCAATTATAACTACTTTTTAAATTTACAATAGGCATGAGAATGTGAGTAAAAATGCATGGAGTTGGTAAGTAAACACATAAAGATACCCACATGGATTTTGAAAGGTGGAAGAAAGATTTGGCCCAAAAATTGGCTCACTTGGAAGCTGAGGAAGCAAAGTCACACTGGCTGGGTGGCTGACTAGACTTCAATGAAATGGAAGAGGTGGGTGATAGATAGGTAGACTAATATGATGACAAGTTAGATGGGTAGGAAGATGAGTTACCAAATTATTATTATAGAATGGGATGTTGATAGGTGAAGATAGATTGAGGGTAATTATTTCTTAAATCACCCCATCTTTAGTGATTATTACATAAGGTGGCAAATGTGGGTCAGTATCGAGGCTGAGTTTCAGCATGGGAAAGGTTATTTAGATTTCTAAAATTATTTCAATATGATGAGCTCAGTAATTTCATAATCCTTAATAGGCCTAAAAGGACTTATTATTCTCATTGGTTATATTTTAAGGCATTTCATTGTTCTTTACCTTAAATAGTCTCATGGGATTTGTATCTCTCTGGTTTTGAATATAGGTGGTGATATTTTCAAGCTTGAGATGACCTCTATGGAGGAATTTTGACAAGACCATATGGTATGGAATATTATCTAAGAGGGAGAGGTGGTTTCTTTCATTGATAAGATGTTTGACCATGATGAGAATATTACTTGATAATTTGTAGAGTCTTAGGAGGAGAATTATAGACAAGTCTATTTTGGGGGTATCAGTTTTGAAGTCTCTAAAGAGGTAATTGGGCAAGCCACGGGGCTCCCCATCAAAGGGAAAAAATTAGTCAGTGTAGTAGGGTGCCAGACCTAGAAAACATGGGGATTTTATTTAGGGAAGGTGAAGCTACTTTGAAGCTCCATGGGGGATTTGAAAGAGAGAAGCTGCCAGTGCCATGAGGGAAAAATTGCCTCATGATAATAAAGTTATTCACTCTGGAAGGTAGACTCAAGGTATTTTACCACTATCACTTTGCTTTACTCAACCATTTCAAGAATAGGATTGAAATTAGTTTTCCTTTTTTCCTATTGTCTTTGTTGGAGAATTCCATTAAGTTAGCTAAGGAAATCTAAGCCAAAAATCCTAACTTCCCCCTCATCCCCATCCACTAAGGTCTTATCTTTAGATTATACCACTTTTATTTGTCCTTGTGTCCCCCAAATAAAATTAAAGTCAACATGTTGGAAGGCTCCCCATCTCACCCTTCTCTTTCTACTAAAGATAAGGGCAAAAAATCTATTGGGACCCCTAAATCCTCCCCTAAAACTCTATTGGAGGGACCTAGAATTAAAGATTGTAGCACCCCTATGGGACCCCCCTAGATTCTAAATATTATTACCCTAAGTCAGCCTATGGTAAAAATGGGACACCTAGCCAGAGGATTATGAAAGGATCTAGTAAAAGGGTCTAGAAGGTTTCTGAGGAAGAAGGCAATGTTTAATCCAAAAATGCTAAATCTATAAAGGAAAATACTAGGGGAGCTGGGGAGTTGGGGAAAGATGTCAACCTGGGTCCTAACCTAGTTGAGAGTGAGGTTAGGGGTAGTGTGGGTGTTCATAGGTCCAACTATATTATTGGAATCCCATCCTTGAACCCTCAAGGCATTTTCATCTCTGATGACTCTAATTTTTTTGAAGACACTTTTGAGGTAGGTGAAGATGGGACCCCTTTTGAGTCAAAACAAGAGGTTAAACAAACTAGCAATTTTCTTGAAATGAGTGATCCCTACTCAGATTAGATTGAGGAGGATGTTATTGAGGCTCATGTCTATGAAAATAAAGATAACTACTCACTATGTGTCAAAATGGTGGAGGAAGTTATGGAAATCAAGGCCGAAAAGGAGAATAATGATTGAATTTGCTTCCAAGTCTCTTCATCATGTGGTTGTTGTGTTTGATGTAGTTAAGGATTGACAATAAATTAAGGAATGTGGGTGTGAATAGTCTTAGTGACTATAAGTAAATCATTGAGTTCCTTGCCAAATATGGGACTATTGATAGTCCATAGTTATTTTTTTGGCTCTGTGTGTTTGCTTGGTTTTTTCATTCTTGTTTTCTGTTAGTGTTGTGTATATGTTGTTAGTGTGTTATTTGTTTGTTGTTTCTACCTAGTTGGAGGCTTCTTGTGTCTGTGGGGTAGCTTTGTAAAGGGCCCAAGACCTTATTTTCCTACTTATCTAATCAAAGAAATATATAATCATATAATATACATAATAATAAAACTATCAAATAATAATGTCTAATATTACACACACAAATTTTTATATTCTATATAATTATGTAAATTTAAAATATTTATATAATTTTATTCATAATTATTGTTTTTTTTCACAAACATCCTAGTTCCTCTAAAATCATGGAACCTTTTTTTGCTTTTTGTTTCACTCGTACTTGTGCTTGTGGGCTAGTTGGTCTAAAATCTCTTAAATTGATTTAGTGGGTCATATCAATTTATATTTTGAATGGGGTTCCATATCCATATCTATTAGAAAGATCATGTGCATGTCAAAAAAAATCATAAAAAGTACTTAGTGTGAAAGTAGAGTCTCGATGACTCCATTTAACTTTGAAAATTTTTCTTGTTCGACTCTCTTGAGCCATTCCTTGAGGTCATCGCATTTTACATGTCAATATGTATCTTAAGACCCAATCCTTTGGGATTACAAAGATTGTGTGGTAAATTTTATATGAAATACTTAGTCTAAAACATGTTTTTGATAACTTATTTTGCATGTTGAAAATATAAAAAATACTTATTAGCAACCCTAGTTAGATATGTTGTAACTTGTCTTGGATTTTCCAATATTAAAGAACTAATCATGATTCTAACCCCAAATTAGGTATTCATGTTCCAAAAATGATATTTCCTTAGTTAATCATACTTTTCTATCTAACTAAGTCTTCATTGGAATGAATTTCATTTTCTAGACCTAATTAGATATTCAATCCTTGATTAGGTATAGGGTCAATGATTTTAAATCACATAATTATAATTAGAGTTGTGAATGTTGATTAGGACTAGATTTTATTTTAAAGGTCTTCACTTTTATATTTATGTTTTTAAACCTGTCTAACTCTCTATTTGGTTTGTCAAACAAGTTTAGTGTTGATCAAAGTTAAATCTTTGAATAGATCTTTATATCATCATGGGGAAACATGTAGTGGTAGTTGGGATTATTCCTCGACTAGGTTAAGGAAGCCTCATGGATTTATTTATAATGATGACCAAGTATTTTCCTCTAATTGTAACATTTTTTGGATTTTAATCCCCCCATAATTTTAATCAATACCATAGACTCAATTAGTTCTACATGCCCATTCCACTCAATTTATAGTGTTATGAAATATATGAAGCTCAATTATAATATAGAACTCACAAGGAAATAAGTGTAATGGTAATCATAGGTCTACACCTTGATTGGGTCTATGAGCCCCCTTGAAATCAATGTAAGACCTAATCATGATTTTATCACCTCATTAATTTTAGGTTTTTTTTAATGGATATTACAATTCTACTCAGGATTTTAATTAGAAATAAAAAATTCAAACTTGAAAAATAAAATGCATGTTTTAATTCATAACATGAAGAGGCATAGGGCAGAGTGTTAAACCCATTATTACTTTTTTTGATGATAATGTTTCAATTGGGCATCCTTTTTTTATCTATCTATGGCAAGCAGAAGTTGACTCTAACATGATTATAATTATACATTCAATTTTGAGAAATTTTATGTCAATTAAAATTCATTCATGAGCTTCATCATTTTTCATTAAAGTGATTTTAATTGTTTATTTGAATTGTTTGGGGGTTCTTTTAGCAAGAAAGTGGGAAATGAGGTGTAGATTTTAGAGGGAAAGAGGAAAACTAAAAGGTGGTTTTTTGAGGGAAAACTCTTTCCTCCATTGACCAAGGTTTATATATATTTCCTAAGCCAAACCATTACAAGGTTTGAATCTTTGTGACTCCAAGGAGGAATATTGAACCAACAACTTTCTTTCCTTTCATGCATTTTTTCAAATGTTTTATATCATAATATCTCTCCCTCTCTTGTTGACCTAGGGTTATGCTACCCAAATTAGTAACAAAATGATGAATGTAAACCCAATTTTTTGATTCAAGTGAATATTATATTAATAAAATTTGTGGACTTTTTCTTTGAAATTTGTGTGTGTGTATGGTGGTTGTGATCTTCCTCTTCATGGTGTGATCTTCAGACATTGGCATTGATCTCCTTTCATGGTTGTGTGAATGTTGGCTAGATGTAGCATCAATTTTTGGGCTGTATTTGTTCAAATGGACCCAATTTGTCTAAATTTTAACATGATTTTCTTTTCTTTTCTCATTTATTTTACTTTTTTTAATTAATATTTTAGCTAGAGTCAAAGTAGGGTTTGAATCTAATCTAAATTTGTATGTTTTATATATATTAAAAATATCATTTATTTCCATTTATACATTATTGTCTGCATGCAATAAACATTTTAAAATCATCTATAGTTCATTTACTAAAAACTTATAAACACTTATTTATATTTTTGGGAAAATCTGTAAACAAAACAACTAAAATTGCATTCCCCTTCAAATGGTACAAAGATGAGAACAATGTTTAAATCTCAATTAATATTAAAAACCATTAGGACCCTTATATTGAAATATTTATATATAGACAAATTATTTCACCCATTATGATATGACCTAAAAACATTGACCTTGGGTATACCTTGGAACCTCCTTTCAATAGAGACTAGATGGCTGACCATCTTGTCTAAGTTGGTGTGTCAAATGAATCATTAATACATTGATGCTATAAGGAGGGCACAAATAGGAATACTATTTGATATTTATGATTTATTACTTGTTGATTCTTATAGCCCATCCTTCCCACCATCTAGCCCATGTTGCATGCCTAAAATACACATCAACAAACTAGCATGAGAAGGATATCATACAAGGAATATTTTGAGAGCTATCAATATTTTTGGTCTTTTAGACATTGTTTACATTTTCCCCACCATATTACATTATTAAAACTCACAAAAATAGATTGGTGCTATAAGGAGGGCCTAAATTGGAGCATTTAACTAGAACTTTAAACTTTAAAACATTAAAGGCATTACCCAAAATGAAACATTCTAGGTATTAAGACTAAGAACTAAAATTATAAACCTACCCATGACATTTTATTTACTTGTTATAGGTTGATTCTCTATGATGATTCCAAGGCCTATTCATGACTTCTTAAGAACCCCAATGAATGTTTCCCTAAATACACACATCATGGGATTTAGATAGCTAAATAACATATCTAGATATTCAAGTATGTTATTATCTAGACTCAAATCAAAAATTAAAATATCACCTTCCATTTATTTACTTATTATTTGGATGAGGTTGCTTATATCTGGTACCTTGACCTATCATATGGGTATATCACTTAGTGGGATGTATTTAATAATGTATTTGTAAACAATTTTAGCATGCCAACTGATCTTTTTGCCCTATATTATTAGTTTGATATAGCCCATAGGGATCCAAATGAACACATGAGCATATTTAATGCTCACTCTCACTAGTTATACAAGAGGTTGAAAGACCCATTCCTACAAATGAAAGTGGTTTCTATAGAAATTTATCTAATTTTTTGGATACCTTGACTATTATGCATATCCATAAAACTCCAATCATAATCACATCATTAGTATTGACATATCAAGAATCCTTCATCATTAAAAAATGATCAATGTTGCCTTGGTATGTCATTCACCCATTTTATTCATTAGAATATCTAGGTGTTTAAACCCAAAATCCTTTGATTTTATTATCTATAAGTTAACCCATAGACTAATTTGTGCCTCCTAATCAACCATTGCATCAATATTATAATCAACCAAACTTCTTTGTGACAAGTGATAAAAATATTGTTACTACTAAATAATGTATTTATGAAACGTTTATTTTACCTTATTTTAATGATTAAATGTCTTTTGGTGATGTTGATAATCAATTATCATTTTTACAGGAGATTATTGATAAACAATGTCTAGATTGACCTATAGGACCACATTCCCAAGCTCACAATTTGGGTTCTATGGATGAGGAAATGAAACAAGATATGAAGTGGTCATGATTACTAATAATGTAGTGATGAAGATGATTTTGATGATGAAATTATGATAGTTTTTCCAATAACATTCATGGATGAGACTTAGAGTACCAATGAGCTACCCATACAATAGGATAAATCATAAATTTAAAATAATCATCTTGAAGATGAAATGGAAGAATTGGATAAATTAAATGAGGAAGATTCATTATATGCATTTTAAACACACTTATCACATGATAATGTTCCTACATTTTGAGATTTGGTATGGGATCAATAACTTAATTGCAGTAGTTTAGCTCTCTCCTCACGATTTGAGAAAGTGGAAATGAAAGATGGAAATAATGAAATTGGTTGTCCCTAAAAGGAATAAGTAATAGAGATTAAAATTAAACATATCCTACTATAAAATAACATTTCTTATGATTTGGTTGGTATATGTTTGAATTATGTAATCAAAAGGTTTCTCACTACCAAGGAACAAAACTTATTTATTATTGATGATAAGTGAAAGGAGGATTAAAATCAGGTTGTTGGTCCTACATTTAAAATTTTAAATCATAGTAAGTAACCTATAAGATGTAATTACAATAATTTGATGCTCTTTATAGTATTGAAGGAAGTTAAAATAGTTTTGAGTTATCATGAGGATGGTGGCCTAAAGGAAGAGATGGAGTTAATAATAATTAGAGTTGAGTATGCCTTAATATAATATATCTCTCTACATAATTCAACCATCAATGATAAAACCAAAAGGTATTTACATGTTAAGAATAGATCCTATGCATTCTAGATGATGAAAATGACAATAAGGATGATGACATAACATTCACAATAGAAAAGGAAAAAAACAACCATTAATTTACTAAATGTATTACATGAATAACATATCTTTGCCAAGTTGGGTATGAAAATTTCTCTGGTATGTATTGATACCCATCCCTCTCCCTCATCATAATTCAATGTATAGGTAGAGGTATTTCTGAAACCCTATCCCAACTTATTTTTTTAAATTAAGCAGAGATGCAGTGTTGAATTTAAAAATGGAAATTTTATTAATTTGTATGAGAACATCATAGATAGGACTTTTCAGGATAGTTTTCATCACTGAAAAGGTAAACATCACCATAAATATGAGTTTTCATCTGGTAGGATCCCTACTACACCTTATTAAATATTGAACATGAATATTTTGTATTAGGTGTCTTACTAGTGAGGATGTCCTTTTACTTATCATTGGACAGTTCCTAATACTATTGATTCCAGGCATGAATTTTCCTTTCAAGGTCTTGTAAATAAATTATCATTGTTTTCCTAATTTCATTTATTTATTTTTATTTCCTACTTGTGGTTGATTTTATTGCATTTCATCATTGGTTCAGCCTCATCTTTGTCTCTCTTTGGTTCTATCTTGCTTATTTTTCCCTATGGGTTCCTCATTGGTCAAAGAAGTAGGAGGAATGGTGTATACATATGTGGTGGGAATGATAATCTGTTGTGTAAGTACTCTGCATAGTTTTAACTTAAGATTGTGACTACCAAATTCAAACATGGGGTGCAACTATTTTATGAATATCAATATAATATTGCATCCATTAATTTTTTTAGTGAAACAATTCATATGAGAGTTAATATATATATAAAATTGATGTCATCCTATCTATCAATAGGCTCTATTGAGGTAATCTATATGACATTATTGGTAACCCATAGGTCATGAGATTTGGAGGAGATAATGTAATTTTTTTAATACATTTTTAAAAATTACATCCATTATGTATTCTAGTAAATAAATTAATTTCATCAATGTATTCTTTCTTTCTCAATATGTAGATGCCATTATTAGGAGCCTAACATCCACTAGGTTCGATTAAGGGGATGCAATTATTTTATAAATAATTATATATATTTACATCCATTAGAATTCCTAGTGAATAAATTCATATCAAAGTTTATATATATATATATATATATATATATATATATATATAATATTAATAGAATCCTAGCTATCGACAAGCTCCATCAAGGTAATATAGATGACAATGTTAGTAACCTAGTTATTTATAGGCTGTAACAAGACAATGAAATTGATTTATGCATATGAATATAAAATTTTATCCATTTATTTTATTAGTATGCAAATTCATCCCATCAATGTTTTTTAACTATCCAATATGTAGATGAAATTTTTAGTAACTTATTGGTTGCTAGGCTCGAAAGAGGGGATGATTGGTTTTTATAGATATCAACAAAAAAAAGCATCCATTAATTTTTATAGTTAAATGATTCATATCAAAGTCTCTCTCTCTCTCTCTCTCTCTCTATATATATATATATATATATATATATATATATATATATATATAGAGAGAGAGAGAGAGAGAGAGACTTTGATATGAATCATTTAACTATAAAAATTAATGGATGCTTTTTTTTGTTGATATCTATAAAAATCAATCATCCCTATATATATATATATATATATATATATATATATATATATATATATATATATATATATATATATCACTAATGGAATCCAAGTGACCACTAGGATCCATCAAGGTAATGTAGATGACATTGTTAGGAACATATAAAGTATTAGGTTGAAGGAAGATATGCAATTTTTATAGATATCAACAAAAAAAATCATCCATTCTTATTTATAGTATCTTTTTCATTCCATCGATGTCTTGTTTTCCACTCAATATGCAGATGAAATTGTTAATAACCTAGTGGCCAATAGGTTTTAAAGGTGGGTATGAAATTATTTTATGGATATTAATATTTTATTTATTTTTATATTCTAGTGATTATGATGTTCCATCAAGATAATCTAGATTACATTATTATGAACCTAATAGTTATTGGGTTTAAATGAGTTGATGCAATTATTTTATGGATATCAACAAAAAATTACATATATTTTATTTTATATTAAAATAATTCATTCCAAATTAAATATCTATATAACATATTATATATGCATTCATTGTGGTGGTAAATAAATTCATTCCATCAACATATTCTTTTATACTCAATATATAGACGACATTGTTAGGATCCTAGTGGATGCTAGGTTTTAAGGAAGAGATGCAATTATTATATATATATATAGACATAAAATTACATCCATGAATTTTTCTAGTGTATCGGTTCACTCCAGAGTCAATACCTATATAATATTACTTGTTTGCTAGTGACCACTAGGATCCATCTAGGTAGTCAAAATGGTGTTATTATGAACATTATCAAAGAAGGTGATGCAATTTATTTATAGATATAAAAAAATCCATTCTTTTTTTGTGATGGTAAACAAATTATTTCCATCAATGCATTCTTTTATACTTAATATGTACATGAAATTAATAAGAACCTAGTGATTGTTAGGTTCAAACAAGGAGTTGTAATTATTTTATAGATATGAGCATAAAATTGTATCCATTTTTTATAGTTAATTAATTTAATTTAAATTTCAATATATATATATATATATAATTTAATCCAAGTGCATAAATGTCTCACATTAAAATAACATCAAGAACCTATTGGCTACTAGGTTTCCATAGAAATTAAAGATAAAAGTTGGAAACCTAGGAACTAATAGCTCTTAATGTTGTACTTATTTCAGAATAATAGTTACATATCATAATGGTTATTAAAATACCATTTTACATAAGTATAATATTAAATATTACATCCAAATAAATTGTATCACAATTATTGTAGGTGAGTAAGACTACACCACCTCATCGTCTATCATAAATTTTATACAACTCAGTTCACTATGCATTTTAATTATTCAACATCTCATCATGTTCTTACCCACACTACTAATAAGTTAAATAAATAAAAACATTGAATCTAATATGAAATAATCTATTTCTCTTATAAACTTTAATTTTATTTCCATATGCATGATTATAATAAATTTTAAGTCATGCATATAAAGACACCATTAAAATTTTAAAGTGAGATTTGGTAAATATGTGTGCTATAGATAATTATGTTGTTGATACTTGGTAGTGAATGTTAGGAAATAAATAGATGAATATATAAATAATAATGTTGGAAACTTAGGGGTCAATAGTTGGTGAGATAATTTATGTTATCACAACAATCACACAATAGTGTAGATATATCAATAACATAACTTGAACCCATGCTATGGGTTACTTACATATCTTAATTTTTATATAATCAGGGATACTTTAGTTCCATTTATCTATTTTTATTAACATATTCACATTGCAATACAAGTGTTGTAATAAAAAATCACTCACAATGAGTTGATAATGTTTAACAAAATAATAACACTACAATGTAAAAATATAAATACATTGCCCAAGACTATTATTCCTGGTTGCCTACATATCTAAAATTGTTTCAAAGTTAGGGACACTATAGTTATATTTATATATTTATGTTATGTTGCATTTTTTATGGTAAAATTGATCCAAAGTGTATATAAAAATATAAATGTTGGGAACCTAGTGCCCATTGGTTCTAAAGAGTGTGCTCATTTTAGTATTAACATTGAATCCCATAAAGGATATCAAAATTCTAATGTATTTTTATTTTTTCCAATGTATTTTTACCATAAGGAAAGATTAATATTGTCTACTTCAATCGTATCACCTACCAAGTTGACATTAATGACATCAATGGTATAAATTAAAAATTAAAGTAAGCCATTAACATAGATACACTAAATTATAATATGAACCATTATACAACACCTAAAAAAGTTGAAAGGCCTCTTTTATTAGAGTTTTTGATGATTTAATTATTGTTACCACCATGCATCTTAATTTTGCTAGATAACTTTCATTTTACAATATCACTCTTGAAATATGTGCCTTTAAAGATTAACAATCTCAAGTTTGCTACACCTTACCTCCCCATTTATTTCATTTTAAATATGTAGGTTTAATTTTATTAGGATTCAATTGATGTCAATTTGAAAGATGTGCATTACATCTTACCTCTCCTTACCACTCTACATTTGAAATTACTATAAGTGTATTTTAAAGTCTTAAGCATGCCTTGAATTTTAGTTGTGCTTCACCTAACCATGTATTTTTTGTTATGTGAAGCCTTATAGTGGTTAAAGGTATTTTATGCTTGGTGTTTTAGGAGTTTTTTCTTCATCCAAATTTCACTGTCTATTTGTATTTATTTATTCATGACATAATTCAATTTATGTGTTATAATTAATCACATTTTCATACCTGATAAATTTTTCTAGGAACTTAGCAACCACACAATTGTATCACAACATAAATATCTAAATAACATTGTGTATTCCCATTTTTTCAAGTTTTATACATGTTTTATATTTTGTAAAATTAGGGAAACTATAGTTCTCATCATTTTTTATTTATTACATATTTTATGTAGCAATGCAATTGTTGTGATAAAAAAAATTAGTATATGTATGTATGTATGTATGTACACACACACACACACACACACACACACACACACACACACACACACACACACACACACACACACACACACACACACACACACACACACACACACACACACACACACACACACACACACACACACAAAATAAAATAAATTAGTAACCTTGTAGTTATGGGATCTAAAGGATGTGCTCATTTTGATATTATAATTGTATCAATGAATGGATACCATATTACCAAATTTGATAACCTAACAACCTCTAGATTGTTAAAAAAAATTACCTTTTAATTTTTTTTTTCACCATTGTATTTGTGACATATGAAAAACTTAAATGTACTACCATTTAATGATATAAACTATGTAAATATGGTCAATGATATAAATTAAATTGTTAAATGAGGTTTAACCAATTTGTGTGCTATAAAACATCATTTTGTTGACACCTGGTAGTAAATGTTAGGAACCATGAAGATGAATATGTATCTGTAATGTTGGGAACCTACTACTCATTAAATCTCAATGAGTTCATTTATTTTATCACAATAACTAAATCACAACATAAATATCTAAATAACATGTTGCATTTACATTTTTCTAGGTTTCTTACAAATATGTAATTATTACAAAATCATGGCCACTTTAGTTCACTTTATCTAACTCTATACATATTTATAATATGATATAATCATTGTGTTATAAGTAAAATCTAAAATATTCTTAAAAAAATTAATGTTTGGAACCAAGAGGCCACTAACTCTCAATTATGTCCTCATGTTAGCATTACAATTTCATCCTATAATGGATATCAAAAGAATAATTTTCACTAGGTTTCCACCAACCATTTTATATAAATATGAAAATTTTAAATTTATTATAAAATTTATAAATAATAAGTCTACCCATGGTAATATTTTGAAACATTATATCTACAGATGATGTCTACGAGCTTGGCAGCAATCACTAGTTTCTCAACAACCATTTTATCTACAAAACAAATTTAGTAATTTAGTAGTGGTTAGTTTCTCAATAACTATATACTTAAAGAATAAAGTTGGGATCCTAGTAGCGACTAGGCTTCCATAAATTTTAATATATAAATAAAATTTATTCAATCCTAATGGTAGAATGAAGTTGTAATCTTAGCTAAAAAATGGATTTTAGATCTTGGCAACCACTTGGTCTCCCAAAAACATTATAACTAAATGGTAATATTTATAACCTAGTTTCCTTTGCATTCCAAATATATTATATATGTAACTAATAGTTTTTGTATCCTAGAATGATCCCAACATAATTATTGTTGAATGTAGAGCCCATTTTAACACCCCTAAGGTTAAAATAAATTAATAGGGCATTTTTAACATGTAATTTTTACTTTAAAAAATGGTGGGGAACATTTTGTGAGTGTGTCAACCACTTTCCACATTTGCGTCACGTTTTATGGAGAAGTGGGTGTCATTTAAGGTGGTTGAGTGATTCAGGGGATTACCCTTATCCTAGCTGGTTGTAACCTCCCTTATTTGTTGCCATTTTGGTGGGTATATGCTTATCTCTAAGGTATGGCACATTTTTCAAGGGATTTTAGAAATTATAAGTAGGGGTGAGGGGGAACACATTAAGAATTATGTTTTGCATCTCATTTTTGAGCTTTATATTCTCTCTTTGGTCCGTGTGATTGGGTTTGAGGTGTAGCTTAGAATTAGGAATTTTGGTGTGAATTCAAGTTTGAGAAAGTGATCTATGTGAGAGGTTTATTGTTGAGATTTATCTTATACTCTTATTTATAATATTATATAGAGATTCTTGGTGGACATAACCCACATTGGGTGAACCATGTTATATCGATGTTATGTATGTATTTTCTTAGATCTGAATTTTCTTGCATATGTCTCTACTACTATGATTTTAAGGAATGAATTGTATGTTGCATGTTATTGAATAATTAATTAATTACCTATTCCTAAAAATTGGTATCAAAGCTAGCTTTAGTGGTTTTGCTAAAGTGGTGAATCGTAGGGGAATATATTATCTTGAGTGGGACCCATGGAAAATAATGGTAGATCTAGAGTTGAAAAATTCAATGGGTAGAATTTGATATTATGGAAGATGTAGATGGAGGATTATTTGTTTTATAAGAATATTCATCACCCTTTTATGGGGAAAGCAGGCCAACCTTTATGTATGGATCAGGTAAATTGGAATTTACTTGATAGGAAAGCACTAGTATCTATACAATTGTGCCTTGCATCTTTGATTGCCTTCAATATTTTAGAGTAGATGACCAAATTTGTTTTGATGAAGAAATTAGGGGAGTTATATGAAAACCCTCTAACTCTAATAAAATATATTTGATGAAAAGGTTATTTTATATGAAAATGGTTATGTAGCTGATCATTTAAATGATTTTAATATGATTGTGAGTATGATAACTTATGTGGGTATTAAATTTGAAGATGAATTTAAGGTTTTATTGATTTTGTGTTCCTTACTTGATAGTTTGGATAGCCTAGTTATGGATGTGAGTAATGTTTTCCCTACTAAGGGAAGTTTAAAGTTTGAGGATGTTATAGGTGTGATTCTTAATGAGGAAATATGAAGGAAGACCACTAGGGAATCATCTTCAAGGAATGATTTGATGGTAGAGACTAGAGGGAGATAAAAGGATAGAAGTAAAGGAAACCATAGAAAGTCAAAGGGTAAGGGAAGATCTAAATCTAGAGCCAAGATGGTGTGCTGGCACTGTGGGAAAGGTGGACACACAAAAAAGTAATGTTGGGAACTTTGGGACAAGAAAACCAACCATGAGGAGACCAAGGAGGTAAATACGATAATGGGTTTTGTTAGTCAGGATGCTTTAATTCGTTCCTTAGATAATTTTTTTAAATCTTGGGTATATTCAGAGGCTTCTTTTCATGCCACCCCACATAGGCATCATTTTACTGATTATAGTCAAGGAGATTTTGGACATGTTTATCTTGGTGATGATGAAACATGTAGTATAGTAGGGAAAGGTTGTGTTCAAGTGAATATGCAGAATGGGAACAAATGGATAGTAAAGGATGTCAGACATGTCCCATAGTTAAGGTAGAATTTAATATATATAGGGTAGTTGGATAGTGAGGTTTGTTCAGTGATGTTTACATTAGATTATTTGAAAGTTACCAAGGGTGCTCTTATGGTTGTGAGAGGTAAGAAAGTTGGCACTTTGTATTTGACTAGTAGTGTTAATCACTATAATTTAGTTGTTGCAGATGGAGATGCAACTTTGTGACACTATAAACTCAATCATATGAGTCAGAAGGGCATGGAGATCTTAAAAGACAAGTTGCCTAAATTAAAATAGGTTGATTTGGACTTCTATAATGATTGTGTATATGAGAAGTAGAAGTGAATTAAGTTCCTGAGGGTTGGACCTATGAAGAAGGAGAATAATTTGGAGTTGGTTCACTCAAATGTATGGGGTCTAGCTTAGGTATCTTCTATTGGTGGTTCAAAATATTACGTTACATTTATTGATGATACAACTAGGAAAGTTTGGGTTTATTGAATTAAGAATAAATATAATGTGTTTGAAACATTCAAGAGATGATTTTTTTTTGGGTGAGAATGAAATTGGTCTCAATTTGAAATGTCTCAGGTCAGACAATGAAGGTGAGTATTGTATCAAAGAATTTGATGATTATTGTTCATATAATGGAATTAGTAGGCAAAATATGATTTTAGTGATGCCATATGAGAATGAAGTGTTATAGAGGATGATTAAGATAATCATGGAGTGTGTTAGGAGCATGAGATTGCATGCAGGGCTGCCCCTAATGTTTTAGGTGAAATCAATTAGCACATTGGTATATCTAATTAACAGAGGAGCTTCAATGCCTTTGGATGCAGTCATAACTAAGGAAGCTTGGTATGGTAAGAAATTTAATTATTATTTTCTTAGGGTCTTTAGATGTGAGGCATTTTTTCATGTTGCCAAGAAAGACAGGACCAAGTTAGAGGCTAAGTCTGAGAGATGCACCTTTATTGGCTATGGTGAGGATGACTTTGGTTTCTAGGTTTGGAGTCTTAGAGACAAGAAGATATTATGATCTAGGGATGTTTTATTTAAATAAAAAGTCATGTATAAGGATGAGTTGCAGATATAAGATAAAAAAGAGTACATAGTGTTGGATGATATTATGAATGGTAATGTGTACAAGGAGACAGTTTAGGAACTTCCTACATATGAACCCCAAACTCCTATAGTAAGAAGGTATTTTAGGGTAGGAAAAGATCTTGAATGTTTTTCCCCATCTTTGAGTTATTTATTACTTAATAATAGTGGAGAACTAGAATGTTTTTAAGAAGTAATGAAGGCAAATGCTAGGAAGAAGTGGGAGCAAGCCATGGAAGAGGAACATAGTTCTCACATGGATAACTAGATGTGAGATTTGGTGAAGCTACCTAATGGAAAGAGAGCATTATAGAACAAGTGGGTATACAAAATCAAAGAAGAGGATGAAGGAAGGAAAAGGTACAAGGCTCAGTTGGTGGTTAAGGGGTTTGCACAGAAGAAAGGTAGTGATTTTGATGAGATTTTTTCTCCTATTGTTAAGATGACTTCTATTAGAACTATGCTTGGTATAGTTATAGTAGAGGATTTGCACTTAGAATAATTATATGTGAATACTACACTCCTTCATGGTGATTTTGAAGAGGAATCATATATGGAGCAACCACAGGGTTATGAGTTCAAAGGAAAGGAGAAATTGGTGTGCAGACTAAATAAAAGCTATGATGGCTTGAAACAAGCTCCACAACAATGGTATAAGAAGTTTGATAGTTTTATGTTAGAGTACGATTAATCCAAGTGTCATTCTAACCATTTATTATATTTCAAGAGATTTAAGGATGGTAATTATATTATCCTATGTTTGTATGTAGATGATATGTTGGTTATAGGAAAAAACATGCAACAAATTCAAGTACTCAAGAAACAGCTTGGTGATTCCTTTTCCATGAAGGATTTGGGTGCAGTGAAGTAAATCCTTGGTATGAGGATAACTTAGGATAAAAAGGAGAGGAATTTGATCTTATCCTAGGAAGAGTATGTGAATAAATTTTTGGAGAGGTTTAGTATGTAGGATGTTAACTTGGTTGGGACTCCTTTGTCAGGCCATTTCAGATTATCAAATGAGTAGTGTCCTAAGATAGAAGAATAAAAGCTAAAGATGTCCGAGGTACCTTACTCATCGATGGTTGGTATCCTAATGTATGCTATGGTTTTTATTAGGCTAGATGTTTCCCATGTAGTGGGAGTAGTAAGTAGGTACATGAGTAGTCTAGGTTATGAGCATTGGCAAGTAGTGAAGTGAATTCCTTGATATTTGAGAGGAACCATGGGTACAATATTATGTTTTGGTAGATTAGACACCAATTTACATGGTTATGTGGACTCAGATATGGCTGGGGATGCTGATATTATGAGGAGTATAATAGGTTATGTATTTACTATTGGGGATACAACAATTAATTAGATTTCTTGGATATAGAAAGTTTTGGCTTTATCAACCATAGAGGCTGATTATGTTATTATTATAGAGGCTAGCAAGGAGAGGATTTGGTTAGAATAGTTACTTAATGATTTGGGTTATCAAAAATAATTTGGAGGATTACATAGTGATAGAGTGCTATATATTTAGATAAGAACTCCACTTTCCACTCAAGGATGAAGCACATATAGTTATAGTATCATTTCATTAGGATAGCATTGGAAAAAAACATGGTGAAGCTAGAGAAGATACATATGAGCTAGAATCCTATGGATATGATGACCAAGGTAGTCACATTGGAGAATTTGAGGTTATGTTTATCTTTGGTTGGTCTTCGTGAAGATTGTGGAGGAGTGTTAAATTGTGTTTAAGGAGAAATGGACTCCAAGTGGGAGATTTTTGAATGTGGAGCCTATTTCAACACCCCTAAGGTTAAAATAAAATTAATGAGACATTTTTAACATGTAATTTTTACTTACACAAATGGCAGGGTGAATTTTTTGAGTATGTCAGCCACTTCCCACATTTTTGGCACATTTTATGGAGAAGTGGGTGTGATTTAAGGTGGTTAAGAGAATCAGGGGATTATCTTTATCCCAGTTGGTTGTAACCTCCCTTATTTGTTGCCATGTTGATAGGGATATGCTTATCTACAAGGTATGACACATTTTTTAAGGGCTTTAGTAAAGTATAAATAGGGTGGGAACAAATTAAGCATTTCATTTTGCATCTCATTTTTGAGCTTTGTATTCTCTCTTTGGTCTATGTGATCAAGTTTGAGTTATAACTTAGCATCTTGAGAATTTTGGTGTGAATTTGAGTTGGAAAAAGTTATCTCTATGAGAGGTTTCTTGTTGAGATTTGTCTTGTACTCTTATTTATAATATTATAGAGAGATTCTTGGTAGATGTAGCCCATATTGGGTGAACCACATTATATTGGTGTTATGTGTGTATTTGCTTAGATCTAAATTTTCTTCCATATGTCTTTGCTATAATGATTTTGAGGAATGAATTACATGTTTCATGTTATTGCATAATTAATTAATCACTTATTTCTAACAATTATATGTATTTTCATTGTCACAAATATTTTCATACATTCATATGAATTTGTCATCGAAAATGTTCTTGTTAACTTTGGTCACTTGTCAAATTTAGTCCCCAAAATACATGTATATACAGAATGTGTATATATATTTATATACATAACTATTATATATAATATTCTTATTTTATAAAAAATATGATAATTATAAATAAAACACGACCAATAATTTAGAAGAACATGGTAGGAATAAAGATTAGGGTTTGTTTAGTTTAGTCATATAAAATGCAAAATTGGATGACTTAGGCATGGCTAATAGCACCCAACCTATAGGTCCTCTTTCTTGCTCACACAACCCTTCTTGATTAGTCTTTCACTAATTCTCAGTCATTCATAGCTTCCAGACTAAGCTTTTTAAGACCTAGGTAGCCCTCTCAGGCTTAGATATATCTCCTTAGGTCTTATCCCCTTAGGATAATGGCACCTAACTTGGATAGGAGTGTTGAAACTCAAGGTGTCATATTTCTGACATTGTTGTCCAAGTTCACTTTTAACTCAAATGGTTAGATTTCCATAAATCTTTATCTTTTTCCCTATTGGCCTAATACAAGTTCATCTAACCCATGATCATTAATTACCATATAAAAGGCCATTCAAAGTCCATTTATAGGGGTTGGTACTCATTTATAGGAAAGAATCTAGAATACAAGCAATTACACTTAATTACTCTTCCCTATTCTCTGCATACAACCTTCCAAGATTATTTCAAGCCTATTCAAGCACTCATACCACCCCCTAGTCATCTAAAGTACATCCAGTTTCATATCTAGTTTCATACATCACATATTATTGCACTAAGCACTTCAATGGGAGACTACATTAGCTTGATCTATCTTTAGAGTATTGGTATGTAGGTAGCATGCCCACACATAAGGTGTGAATTGCATCTAACATATCCTTTACACACTAACCCCTTATCTTATTTCCCTAAGTTTCAATTCAAGTTTAATTACCAGGAGCTCCTAAGGGTTTCAAATATTGAATTAGACACACAGTGAGCTCTTTAAGCTTTTAGGCCTCAAAATTTCATAGATAGGGTAACACCAACTTGCTAGATAGAACCCAAAAATCTTTCATCCTCAAGACAAGAGCACCAAAATAGGACTATAGCACCAGATAGTAGGGTGTCCACTTTTTATGCTCCTATCCAACTTATAAATGAAGTTTAGGAACCTATTCCAGCCTATTTTCTAATCCTACTCCTCTAGTATCAGACTCTGTCTTAGTCTAGATAAACTAAAATAATCTACGTTCTATTTTCTCTCACATACTACTTTTATTTAGAAAAAAGACAAAATACTATATGTTTACACAAATTAGTAGGTTAATTAAAGCATATCTATTTACTAATTTATATTTCTCAAGCCCTTTATTTACTTTGGAATTAAACACCTAATTTCCTAAAAAGAATAAAACATTTGGTGAACTTGACTTACTTCAAAAAAAAACCCTAGGGATAATTATTTCTAATTTTTTTAACATAATTTTTTGATTTATCCTAAATTTAAAAATTATAAATCTATCAATTCATTTCGAAAATATCACATATTTTGTTTAAACCCTAGTTTGCACATACTAGGTATTTTTTTGCATACAAACACATTCAACACACTAAGAAAAACATATTTCCAATATTAGAAATATTTTCTAAAATTTTAAAGCAAAATTATACAAATTTTGTCTAAAATTTTCAAATTATTGCACTAATTTTGAAAAAATTCTTTCAAAACCCTAGTTGCTTCATATACATTCTCAGTTATTTTTCAATACTTTTTGCATCATTTTCTAAAAATTTAGTTGCATATCAAACTCAAAAAATCAATTCAAAAATAAAACACTCATATTATTTTGCACAAGTACTTCTAAAAAATCTTTAGTTGCATATACTATCACCTTTTTGCTTCTTGTGGTATCACCTTTCATGTTTTGAAGCTCTGTATCCTTTCTATTCTAGTTCCTTGTTTAGATTATATTAGCTTAACATTTTTTTCTTTTTATCCAAGTTGTTTTCCTTATGCCACCTAAGTTCCCTACATCTCTTCCCTCAAGATGAAGTGTAAGACTTAGTGGATATCCTCTTAAGTTCACTAAAATTCCTTTAAATCAACCATATACTATGGATAAACAACAAAATTAAATTCTTGTTATAGATTCTACACATCCAAATTATACAAATTTTTATGAGGATAACTTTGATCATGAGCAGTATGAAAATACCAATGATGATGTACACACCAATACCCATGATCCACCACATGGGACTACCAATCCACTACCACCTATTGTTGATAATGAAGTAGTCCTCAACAAAGATTTGGTTTTACAAAATTTTAGAGAAAGAATTAAGGAACAACCTAAAGATCATATACTAATTTTGTACCACCTATTGTTGATAATGAAGTAGTCCTCAACAAGATTTGGTTTTACAAAATTTTAAGGAAAGAATTAAGGAAAAACCTAAAGATCATATACTAATTTTTTAATCTATTATGGAAATCAAAAATGCTAAGCAAGTTGAGTCTTCCAGTCATTCAGAGCAGCTAGTTAAAAATGACACTATGGGGGCAACTATGTCTCGACCACCCCCTTTAGCAGTCTAACCTTCTTCTGTGCCACCAACTATAGCTAGTACATCCTTATCTCCTGATGTTGTAGTCCTTGTGTAATAAATATGATCTCTTTAATCCAAGGTGTAATATCTTGAGCAAGGTACCACTAGACCTACATAGGCTTTGGATTATTTTGCTCTTTTGCATACACCATTGGCACATCATATTGATTCTACACCCTTACCACAAGGTTTTGTTCAACCCAAGCTTACTCTTTATGATGGTAATGGTGATCCAGAGACAAATTTGAGATTTTTTCATGTAGCATGCTTGGATTATGTACCTAATGACTAGCTACTTACCAAGCTATTTCCATAGAGCCTAAAGGATTTTGCTTTATAATGGTTTTATTATCTACTAAATCATTTAGTCAAAACCTTCAATCCTTTAGCAAACATGTTCCTCACACATTTTAGTATCAATATTGGTGACAAGGTTTCATATGCACACATTGCATAGTAGAAAAAAATGTCAAATGAGCCCCTCACAAATTATATTCTTAGATACAAGACTATTTTGGATAAATTAACTAGCCCCATGGATGATCAAGAGCTATAAGACATCTTCAAACAAATCCTTCTACTAGTAATTCATGAATCTATTATGCTCAAAAGATTCTCTTCCTTCACCGAATTGTGTCATACACTCAAGGGAAGAGAAGTCAAGCTAATTTCAATGGGCAAACTTAAGTATTCAAGTATCTCAGACACAACCAAAAAGAGTAATATAAAAGTCCCATACAAGGTCAAAATTAGTGACAACAAGAATCAGAATCAACCAATAGTCAATGTGGATTTAGAGCCCCCTCAGTGTGTGGTTTTAACAACACCTCCTCATTGTGCATTTACCAATCTACCAATTTCTCTAACCAGGGTTTTAAAGTAGTTATTAGAATGTAACATCATCACTCTCCCACCTATCCATGAAGTAGATCCACAAAGCCTCTTCCATGGGGATATCATCAACATGAATTTTGTACATAGCTTATCTAGAATGCTAAAAACCCTTTATATCAATAAAATACAATATTTCTTGTACATAGCTTATATCAATAAAATACAAAAAAAAAAACTTTAAAACACAAAAAAATTCAAATATATCAAAAATACCAAAAACATTTTGATTATATGCATTATCCATGCTTTACATTACTACTATCATGCTAGGACTTGCATTCACTATTTGATGTTATTGTTGATTTTCTACATTACCATGCTTCACTTGATCTTATTTGAGTGTGTGAAGTGACATCTAGCTCCTTCATTGCTTCATTCTACCCATTGAGGGGGGATTCCTACTTCTTATTCAAGACACATATTATTATACACACCCACTAAGGGCATCTTATACATGACTACACCATCCAGGTTATGTCATTCTTACACCACACACTCTGAGTTATCATAATGATGTACAATACTTTATATCTTACACAAAATACTATATCAACATTTCACTAGTATCTAGCACTTGTGTATCTCTTAGCATATATCTAGTCTTGTAATACCCATGTTTTGAATACTCTCACATTTTATTTGATTAGTTAGATGTGCTTGTATCTTTCTAGTTCTTACATGCTTATTATACTTACTTAGCGTAGCTTGTGTGATTGCATTTCCCATTCTAGCTTGTCTCCTGCTTATGCCTTAGGACATTTGTCAATGTCCTTTGCTTCTATTCATGTGTGTGACTCAAGACATTTGAAAATGTCCTTTATTTTTACTCTTATATGTTCTTGTGGCCCTTGTGCCAACTTTGCTTGTTCATTTGTAAGTGTATGTGGATTTGAACATGCCTTCCATGCTTATCTTCCAATTTGAGTGATATGTGTACATGCCCCTTATTTGCATGGCCCCTTGGACATCCTTGTATGTTTTTTTATTCTTTCTTGCTACTTGATTTCTTGTTTGATTCTCATTATCTCAAATTCCATGATCCATATCATGCATTTACCTTTCTTTTTTGGATGCCATGATGGACATCATGCTCCATCCTTCCAACTAACAACTAATGTCTAAAATTTATAGTTTAGTAATTTGCACATGATTTCACATTGTTATATCTATCTAGGAATACCCCTATTGATCTAGCAATCTCACAATACAAACATTACTATATCTAAAGATATCATATCAAATATAAATGCTATTTCATATATCTATACAACTTAACACACTTGTAAGACTATTTTCTTCTGAGGGCAATCATTGTAGGTTCATCATTCCTACTCTAAAAAGAGGGAGCATAAAATAGGGGTTTTGTCATAGAAACCAAACCTCCCAAGAGTAAAAATAATATAATTCATAATACTCATCACAAAATCTAGATGTCAAACTAGTCAAATCAAAGAAAAAAAATAGTGATAGTTTTAGATTGGCAATCATTGTTCACGCTGGACAATAGCACCAAAAATGGATAGTAGCACCAAACATAGGGGTGTCCATATTTTGGCACTAATATTTAGGCAAAAAACACTCATGGTTTCCCAAAATAGGTAAAAATTTTAGTTTAAGGATAGTTTTTGCATTTCAAGATCAGTCAGATTCAGTAGTTTCAACATAGTTTTCTTAGATATAGGGGGTTATCATGTGTGGCATGATGTTCTCACTTACAATTCAGATTAGGAGGTTGAAATAACTTCCAAATCAGAATCCATGTTTTAGACATCATTTATTAGGGGTAATGTGCACATCACATTGATCTTCTATTATTTTTTAGTTTTAGTTTATTATAGGCATTCTTAGTTGTTACATGCCTTACTCCATTTGTAGGTGGTTGACATCACAATAAATTTGAACTTTCATACAAGTTTAACTTTTTGAGTACCTGAGTTCCTAATTTGGCTTTCATATAAGCTTAGTACATCAATTCAAAGTGGATTTCATACAAGCCTAAGCTCCATCTTTCAAAATGGCCAAGAGTGACCTAGTTTTCAATAGACATTTAGCTATCCATGCCACATTGTTAAGATTTCTAACACATCCATGGGATCCATGAACCATCTCATATGACATCTATTCTATACCAGTATCACTTCATAGCTTCACTTCATGGGGTAATGATGGAGCCAATGAGCTACCCTTTATATTCTTGAACCACCTATTCAGAGGGATTGGACACACAGCCCAAACATTAATTAACACACACATGATTCATTAACTTCACTTAGTTGGAAATGATGGAGCCAAAAGGCTAGCATTTGTATTCTTGAGCCACCTATTTAGAGGTACTGGACACATAGTCTAGACATTGATTAACACATGCATGATTCATTAACTTCACTTAGTTAGTGATGATGGATCCAAAGGGATAGCCTTTATATTCTTGAGCCACCTTTCAGGGAATTTATCACTCAGCTCTTTTCATGATATGACTCTTGATTCAACTCATACCTAACATCATCTAAAATAATTTAACATCACAATAGGTTTTGTATTGGTTCACATACCTAGTGAGGTGTATTCATTCCTTTCTCTTCCTTTTACTTAGTTTTGTACATTCTTATTTTAGATATAACATATCTAGTAATAAATAATCTACTTTATTTTTTCATTTGTAGATTCACACTTCACAACATTCTCTCTATATGCACATCTAGTATCACACAGCTTCATGAGCTTCTCCCTTATAAGTAAGTTTAGGTATGCTTTTTATTTTTCCTTTATCCTAATATTTTGCTTTAATGCATCACTAAAATAAAGGGGGGGAATATAGTCATATAAAATGCAAAATTGGATGACTTAGGCATGGATAATAGCACCCAACCTATAGGTCCTCTTTCTTGCTCACACAACCCTTCTTGATTAGTCTTTCATTGATTCCCAATCATCTATAACTTTCTAGATTGATATTTTTGAGACCCAAGCTACCCTATCATGCCCATATCTCTCCCCCCAAGTCTCATCCCCTTAGGATAATAGCTCCTAACTTGGATAATTTCTAGCATGTTGTTTAAGTTTATTTTTACTTCAAATCGTCAGATTTCTTTAAATCCTTATCTTTTTCACCATTGGCCTAATAGAAGTTCATCTAACCCATGAACATTAATTACCCTATAAAAACCATTTAAAGTCCATTTAGAGGGGTTGGTACTCATTTATAGGAAAGAATCAAGAATACAAGTAAGTACTCTCAAGTACTCTCCCCTATTCTTTGTATATAGCCTTTCAAGATCATTTCAAGCCTATTCAAGCATTCATACCAACCCCTGATCATCCAAATTACATCTATTTTTTCATCTATTTACATACATCACAAATTATTACACCAATCACTTCAATGGGAGAACAATAGTATCTTGATCCCTCTTCAAAGTATTGGTATGTAGGAAAAATGCCTACACATGGGGTGTAAAGTGCATGTATCATATCCTTTACACACTAACCCCTTCTCTTAATTTCATAAGTTTCAATTCAAGTTCAAGAACCAGGATCTCTTAAGGGTTTCAAAGATCGAATCAAACACATAGTGATATCTATAGGCTTATATGACTCAAAATTTCATAAATAGGATAACACTGACTTGCTAGACAGAACCCATAAAGCTTTCAACCTTAGGATAATAGTGTTGGAATAAGACTATAACACTAGATAGTAGGGTGTCCAATTTTATCACTCCTATCCAGCTCAAAAATGAAGTTCAAGAACCTATTCTAGCCTATTTTCTAGTTATGCTCCTCCAGTATCAGACTCTATCTTAGTCTATATTAGCTGGAATAAGCTAAGTTCTAAATTCTCTCACATAATACTATATTTAAAAAAATATAAAATACTATATATTTACACAAATTAGTAGGTTAATTAATGCATATCTATTTACTAATTTATATTGCTTAGACCT
Organism: Torreya grandis; assembly: GCA_037957365.1. NCBI lineage: Eukaryota > Viridiplantae > Streptophyta > Pinopsida > Cupressales > Taxaceae > Torreya > Torreya grandis. The sequence continues at coordinate 615,863 of JARHVA010003541.1, forward strand.
ATTATTTACTTAGGAGATAAACACCTAATTTCATAAAAAGAATAAAACATTTAGATATTATCAATTCTTTAATTATACTATACTATGGATGCTTGTGTACTATTCCAATCATACCAAGAAGTTATGGTTGAATAAGAGATGTATATCTAATTTGAACAAAAAGGGAACATTATGACTATTAGAGAGATGCAATTGCATTGGAATTTTCATTATGGTTAGTTTTTTAATATTATGCAGTCCTTTTCTTAGTTATTGAGAACTAGAAAATCATGAGGCTCAATTTGAAATTACCAACTAGAAGTTGCATAAAATATCATAGAGACATCATGAGGATCCAAAGCACACTAAACATCCACTCATAAGAAAATATTAAATAAAATAGTTGAATAAGTGATATGTATTTGTTTTAAATAAAAATAGGAGCATTATGACTATGAGAGAGACATATTTTTGTTATTTGATTGGGTAAACAACCTAGTTTTACAAGGATCTAGGAACCGTAAGAGTGTTATACAAAAAGTACCAAGCTACTAAGGTCAAATAATAAAAACCTAACTAGAAAGTCTCATTGATAGTGAAATAAAATAATAAAAAAGTAGATCAGAAGGGGGGGTCCTTTAGTGTTTCCTTCTCCTCCTTAGATATCTTATTAGTTACTCTTATTTGTTCTTGTAAACTTTGGCCCTTATCCTATTGCTAAGTCCTTCAGCACCATCTCCTAGAAGGATCATATGTGGCCTTTTCTGACCCTATACCTATAGAGGGGTTTTCTTGATAGGGGTCAATATGGAGATATTAGGTGGGGGGTTATCCATAAATTTTAGTGGCTACTTTATAGGGGGCTAGTTTATCTTGATGGAATGGACAAAAGAATAAACAATTGAGTTTTATTGCCTATGCAAGGCATTCTAATCTCAGATAAGGCTAGCCAAGTTTAGTCTAACTTATTGCACACTATTGTTAAAATTGTTAAGTTGTTCCTTATTATATTTTAGATCATCAAACAAAAGGACTTTTCCCTCTAGGTATCCTTTATGGAAGTGCCCTCATCTAGAAAGACCAATTTGGGCTTGGAAACAAATAACTTTAGTGGAAGGTATTTAGTAGAGGTTTTAGACAGGCTAGTTTAGGGGGTACTAATAGATGGGTAGTAGGATATTGAGGTGGGGTCCTCATTCATAGATTCTTCCTCAATAGAGGACCCCCCAAAGGGGCCTTTCTCCCTTGCAATGTTTTATTGTCTAACTAACAACAATATAATCCCTTGATACAGAATGGGGTTAGACTCATTAACTTGGTGGGTAAGGGATATGAATTCTAATTAGTTTATTAGGTAAAATAGTAGGCTAATATTATAACCCTAGAAATGTTTTAATAATAAAAAGTGGTGGGATAAAATTAAGGTATAATTACCCTCTAGAATCATGTATCTCATCACCTAGAGGCATACCTCCATCCATTGGCATGAGAGATCAGTTGGAGGAAACCCTTCTTATCTATTTTCAAAAACTCATTCATACAGAAGAAGTAGTGGAGTTTTTAATTTTTAATATAGTCTTTGTAAGCCTTTGCCCATTCACATGTCATGCTAGTGGCCTTGCCTATGAATTATTCTATGACTACAATCTTAATTCCTCACATCACCACCATACACTTATTCCATCCAGTGATGAAGTCCCTAAAAATGTCAACATCATCCTCTATAATCTATAACATTAGTTTCATGAGACTGCCCCCCTCCTACTGTATCTATTTCATTTGAAATAAATTATATATATTCTATACTATCTAGTTTTGATGTAAGAGTTATGCATATTTTTGTAGGTCTATATTCTTTTGCTCATATTTTGGGAACTAAAAAATCTTGATGCACATGTAAATTCTCTTATAATTAGAACCAAAAGAATAATAATAATGTAATAAACCTCTGATATTTTACCTTAATACCATATTATATACAATAAATAACCATTCCTTAGTAATAATCAAACCCTAAGATTTACACCTAAAGATGCTTTTGAATTCACTAAATTACAATATCAAAAATACATATTGAGTACTAAAATGTGACTTTATCTCAAATCAATAATATAATATGAAAAGTGCAAAGAAACAACATAAACAAATATGGAATGTTGTTATGCAATTATTCCCTAAATGATACCAACTTCTCTAAGGTAAAATCAAACCAAATTTTACTCATTACTTCCTAATAAGTTCAAAAAAAAATTGTGCAAAAATAATCTTGAAGATTATCTCTTATGTAACAACCCCACTGCGATTTACCATAATATAGCAAAAAAAATTAAATTAATTACACATATTCAACATATAGATTTCACCATGAGAAACCTAACTAGTGATCTTTAACTAATTGTATTAATTTAGTTAACCAATAGATTTATATTTAATCCACTTAGAGAAGGATAACCATGAATAGATATAAAAATCATGAAAAATACTAAAATAACAATAAATATTGTATCTACTCATAAATGAAATAGTACAAATTCAACCATGGATGATACATTATTATAACCACTACTTTAGAAGTATAATGTATAAATGTTAGTGTTTTTATCAATATAAAATAATATCTCAAATTATAAAACATGATACAAATCTCTATGGATTAGAGTCTTTATAACCCAAGTATCAATCTATAATCTCAAGTGTAGTCCCTAGTATAGTACTCCAACTGGGAGGAAGAACATCATTAGATAACTTTTACACACTAACCATGGACCATATATCCCCCACACTATCTCTCAAATAAGGGGATGGCCCTCCCTTCATGGATGGGTAGATAATGATGGTGCAAAAATCTAGAATAACAAACCAAAATCTATGTGTTGAAGATATCTAATACATAATGTGTACCATAAATAAATCCATTCTAATATGATATTGCAAAAATATAAAAACTATATCAACATATGAAATGAAAATGTTTAATTAAAACATTACTTTGCCCAAAGTTTTCAATTTTATATGCACCACTCAATCGGATTACACCTCATCTTGTATCAATGGCACTAATTAAGCTAGTGGAATCTATCCACTACTTACTTAGGGTCATGAATGTGAGATTTGGTAAAAACATATAATAATATAAAAACCAATAGATTCATTCAAAATATTTCCCTTTAGCTAATAAAATTTATGCTAAGTACATAAATATCACATATTCATTTAGTCTATCAAATGATATATATGACATAGTCCACAACTATATATTTTACCATGTATGTATATGTATATGTATATGTATACACACACAGACACACACACACACATCTTTGAATACCATTATAGTACCATACAAATATCATTTTATATATAGTATACTCATAAGATGACATATGATATCAAATATTTTAGAGTATTATGTATACTTAATGTATATATATACATATAATAAATATCCCCACAACCCTTTTCTTAAATTAGATAAATCCAAATACTTTTGTTTCACTCACACACACAAATTTTCCATAAACACATAGTCAATATTTTATACCAATTTATTTTATCCAAATATAATGCTTATTAATCAAATCAAATGATTTGAATTAGCATTTAATTCATATGCATATGACCAAACACATACACACAGTCAATTATGCCCAATTTTATAATTCCACTAAACTAACTTTGAACTAATCATTCAACCTTCATCAAGTAATACACACACACACACACACACACACACACACCAATATCTCACTAACTATATTAGATTTTATTCAAACATAGACCAATTCAAATATGTATAGAAACACATAGTCACAACCAAACAATTAGATACAAATTCAAATGTATTAAATACATTGACATTTTTAACTTTGCTATACTTTCATTAACCCTTGTGTATCTATCTAAGCATACAACTAAATTAACAAACAACAAGTTATTCATTTCACCTTCCTATTCCTAGCTTATATTTCTACAACTTCAACTGTTCTTGTTCTCAATTCCATATATAGGTAAGTATACAAATTATGGGAGTCACAATAAGGTTTACATTGAAAACTATGACCTGATTTTAGTATGAAAAAAAATTAAAAATTGATGCACAAATTCCCATTCAAAATAAAAGCTTTGAGTTCTTTTATTCCAAAATGACATACAGTTCCTTTCAAAAACCCATGGGTTCCAAAACTCTCTCTCTCTCTCTCTCTCTCTCTCTCTCTCTCTCTCTCTCTCTCTCTCTCTCTCTCTCTCTCTCTCTCTCTCTCTCTCTCTCTCTCTCTAATATTTATATCCTTTCAGTTCAATCATAATACATATGTGTGTGTATACTACATAGTCTATTATGTATATAGAACCCCCATTTTTATACCAAATAGGTTTACATAGTTAAACCCACATACTTTTCAAAGTGTTTCTATCAAGTACATTAATAAATATATAACTAACTAGTTTGAAACAACTAGGTCAAGCCATATTATATATATATATATACCCACTAAGAATAATCTTATAAGATTGAATAATGATATTTGAATTGAAAGAGGAGTTTAGGATAGAGCTTCTTATAATCCTAAAATAACCATGGACAAAATCTATGGATCTACCCCAATCCTATGGAGGACGAGCCTTCCTCAGGGCCCTACATACAAACCTTCTAATTTTCCATATCTTTCAAGCAATTGAAAAACTAGTAACCATAACAGTTCAAAAACCCATTCAATATTTCACACACACATGAATTTAATTATAAAACCTACCTCTAAATTTATGAATGCCAAAGAAGTCAAATATCTTCCTTCGCTCATTCACCCTTCTCCTTTTGTCTCCTACACTCTATATGTTCTGTGTCATCTACATCCCCCTCTATTATTATTATTATTATTATTATTATTATTATTATTATTATTATTATTATTATTATTATTATTATTATTATTATTATTATTATTATTATTATTCATTAACTTACCCACCACCACCTTCTCCTCCATTAACGGTAGATTTAACTAACTCAAAAATATGCATGCCCAAATAGCTCAACAAAATTCCTTGTTTACTATAGTTCACCACCATTAAGATGTAACCAATTCCATGACTTTCACAAAATGTTGTTTATCTAAAGTCAATGAGTGGTTAGTAACCCTAATCATCTTGAAACTTCATTTAAACTAATTAAAATAATCATAGAATAATAATTTTATTTCCTTCATCACATTGACATAACATTATTCCCTCATCGACTTCACAAACTAACTAAATAATCAAATAAATAATAGACATGCAAAGTCATCCACTCATTTAACATATTAACTATATAGTATGGCAATATTAATATTATTCAAAGACTGTATTTTATGTTACCATGTTATTCAAAAATAACCTTTATGTTATAACAATGATTTATCTTAAATCATTTAACAAATAAAATTAGTAAATTCATTAACATATATCATGAATATCAAACCTTTGTTCAAACATTTAATCGAATACAAAGACATTTTAAAACAATGCTAATTATATCTTTCAACATTTGGATAAACATAAATACATCATAATAATAATCTTTAATTATTCTTACTTAAATATTTAAAGATCAAATAAAAACTATGTAATTCATCATAACATCATATTGCTATACTATACAACCACACCTAATAAGGTAATAAGGTAATTACAAACATTTATGAATTCAATCATTCAACCAAGTAATTACATAAAACAAGATAAGCTATGTAAGATCACTAAATTATTGAAATCACTTCAAACAAATCAACGTGATCATTAAATGCAACTAGATTAGTGAAAACATAAAAGATCACAATAGTCATTCAAATGGAAAACAAAGCATATTATAATTATCTATCAAACAATCTAATCACACTATCATGAAATAAAAATGCAGTGTGTGTAAGGGTTCCCAGATTCATTCTCTGTCATCCCCCAATGTCTCCATCTAAACCACCCTTTCTAATGATGTTCTCCCTTCATCACACTCTAAGGGAAGAATCTGTCTTGCATCCACCTCACAACAATGAAGGTAGTTATCTTGAAACATCATTATATCCATAAAATAATGTTGTATAATTAACAAATATGATCACAATATATAGAATGTAAAAGTATTAATAACTCATTAAAAACTAATCATGTAAATTAAGCAACAAAAAAAGTTCCATAATCAACATATGTCATAAAGCCTAATCAAATATTAATTAATCAACTAATGAACCATAATAATCCATGGATCAAATATGTCATTCAACTTATAGATAAGTTAGGTTGTGACATCTTTTCCTCCCTAAATTTGGTCATCATCTCAATGACATTTATTCAAACACAAGTTATGAATTTAAAACATTATTCAACAAAAAATAATATAATATGCATTAGTAAATCAAGCAAAAAAATATGGAAACATCCTATAAAACTCATCATAGTCCTCCCAAGCGGTGTTATCCTTAGAATATTGGTCCCATATGACCTTGTACTATGGAACTTCTCTATTACAAAAACAAATTTTTCAAGTGTCAACTACTCTAATTAGTTCTACCATGACCACCTTGGGGTTTAGAACTTGTAAAGCATTCCAATCTAACACATGTGAAGGATCAACAACATACTTTTTAAGATAAAAAAACATGGAAGACATTATGCAAAAGAGTTAGAGATAGTGGAAATGTAAGCTTATATGCTATAGGATTGACCACTTCCAAAACCTCTAAGGGTACCACATGTTTCAGTGAAAGTTTTTTTGACTTACATAATTTAATTGAGTTTTTATGAGGCTTAACCCACATAAACACTTTATTACCAATAGAAAAATGCCTAGTTATTCTCTTTAGATTAGCATAAATTTTTTGTCTATCATTGGCCTCATATAACATTTTCCTAATTCTATTTAATTTCTATTCCACTTATAATAGTCTCTTAGGTCCAAAGACTATCCTATCTTCTAACCTATCCTAGCTGAATTGATGTTCTACACCTCCTTCTATATAATGCATCAAACATAACCATTTTCAATCCTGATTATTGAGTTATTGTCAGAAAACTCAACCAATGGAAGGTAATAATCCTAATTTTATTTCTAATCCATGAAATACATATAAAGGGTATCTTCTAAAACCTGGTTAACTCACTCTATCTGTCCATCATTTTATGGGTGATAAAAAGTGGTGAATTTTAATTACATACCTAGAGCTAAATTTAGAGCTAACCAAAGTCTAAAATTCATAATCATATCTCAATTTGAAATTATATTCTCTATAAAATTATGTAATTGATACACTTCCTTCATGAATCTCTTCACAATTATAGGTGCATCATCTATCAAGTTTCCTAATATGAAGTGGGATACCTTGGCTAGTTTGTCACTACAACCAAGATCATGTCATGTCAATTCTATGATAATAAAAAACCTTGGATGAATTCCATACTAATCACCTACCACTTATATTATGGTATGTTGTATAGATATAGCAATCCAACTAGATGTACATGTTTAGCTTTCACACAATGACATTCCAGATAATGAGACACAAAATCCACTACATCTCTTTTGATTCCTTTCTATAAATAGAGTGGTCTCAGCTCATCTATGAGTTTGGTTACTCTTGTATGTCCATAGTATGGGGCATTATGTAATTCATTTAGCATTGTTATCCTTAGATTCTATTTATTAGGCACACACATCCTTTTGTTGTACTATAAAAACCCATCATTATATATCTTGAATATCTTATACCTAGGAATCTAAGTATTCTCAAATAATGTTTTCTTGACCTGATCACAAAATTCATCTCTTAAAAATAATTTAATCATTTGATCTCTAAAAGTATTCCTAATAGTAGTCATGACTTCTATGTACCTCCTATAGCTTAGATCATCATCTACTATATTCTCCTTGCCTTTGATATAATTAATGTCAAAATCATAATTAGATAAGAACACTAACCATCACTTTTGATGAGCATTAAGATTTTGTTGGGTGAAGATGTACTTGAGTCCTAAGATATTAATCTTGAGATCAAATGGTTTATCCAAGAGATAATGCCTCCAAACATGAAAAGCATGAATAATTAACATAAGTTATAGGTCATGAGGGGCATAGTTCACCTGATATAGATTCAATTTCCTAGACTCATACGATGCCACTAATCCATCTTTCATAAGAACTCCTCCAAGTCCATCCCCAGATGCATAGGTGATCACTGTGAATTATCCATTAGGATTGAGAACTCTTAGCACTGGTGCTAAAGTAAACCTCATTTTTAAAACTTGAAAGGCTATCACACATTTATCTGACCAAATAAATCTTAAACAGTAAATCTCTTCAAGAGCTCACTCTCTCAACTACGGTCCCAACACTCAACTCAAACACAGAGTTGGTGTTCACCTCCAACCAGTTAGTATCACTACTGCCAGTACACAAGTACTCCACATACTCCATGACTGAGTACACACCGTACTCCAAGTACACAATGTACTCTAAGTAGATCTCACCTAATCTTGTTACATGTTGTGTTGCTGACCTCCCTGATCTTGCACACCTACAAATCACCCTAGTTCTGTACACCTGCAAACCTAGATCTCGCACACACACACACACACCTATAGATTAACCGACCTTACTTACCACATGTAGATCTCCAAACCTGGCATTGCACACCTACCGACCAAGATCATACACACATGAAGAACCCTTCTGATTCTCCAAACTAGCACCTCTGTGGATCTTCTACTAGAACTTACACAACCTGCAGCTCTACCTGATCATACACACTTGGCACCCCTATGGAACTAGGAGGAACACACCATGCTCTCTTCACTCTGAAGGAGCTAATCTTGCTCTTACTCAACTAGCACACTTTACAATACAGCCCATGAGTCTATTATATAGATCTCATGCAAACAATAATTAGACATTCAATTACAATAATTAGATCTGTAGCTCAAGACAAAAATTAGTCTTTACATGTAAACAACCCATTTAACTAACTAACTATTCATCAACAACTAGTTTTGGAATGCATAGGTGATCGATGTCAGTCCCTGTCTATCTGGAGATGACCGACATCAGCTGATCTATGACTGATGTTGGCAACCCTATTTTCTAGATATGATCAACGTCAGTTGCGCTATCGATGTCATTTTTTGTGCACCTTAGCAACCTCTTCCATGTCTACATATAGTGAAGCTTTTAGCTCCACAACCTAACAATCTCCCACTTGGAGATAAATAGCTACACTATACCTATACTTGTACACCATCTAATTTGTTTCCTGGCTTGTATCCCTCTTCAAGATCAATCCTGAAGACCAAATACCACACATCCTATGGTGCAACTCCTGTCATCCAAGTAACCTACCACATCCACATCTACAAACCCATGTAGAAAAGAACTTAACCCTACATAGCATGTGCACCTGCTGTTGGTCCCTCTCAGATACCTAAGAATCCATTGAACTGCCCTCCAATGCTTCTTTCCCAAATTGGCCATAAACCTACTGACAACTCCCACTACTAGGGCAATATCAGGGAGTACACATGTACTCAATGTCATCATGTGATTGGGGACCCTATTCTGTGAACTGTCAATTCATAGGTGTGCTGCCCAATTCTGCATCCTGCACTACCTTCACACAATCATCCTATGACAACATCAACTTGTGATCTTCCCTGTCTCTAGGATTACTCATGCCAAAGAATTTTTCTAGTCCCAAATTCTTCATGACATACCACTGAACTAACTTTACCTTTAGCTTAACAACTCCCTGTATGTATGCACCTGCAATAAGCACATCATCCACATACAGTAATAGGATAATGTAGTGACCATTATCCAACCTAGTAAAGTAACACACAATGGTTACAATGACATTGACTAAAGCCTTGCTTTGTCATCCACCTGTCAAACCTATACCACTATCCTACAGCTTCTTCAAGACCATATGACCTAGCCTTCCATCTCACGTGTCCATTCTCTCTATTCTTTAACCAAGGAATCCATTCATATTTTAGTGCTTTTATCTCGGCTGACAACTCTACCAAATCTCCCATTTGGTTCTTCTCTAAAGAATTCATGCCATGCTCCCACTATTTCCTAGATCATTCCTGCTCTGCAGTGAGCAAAAAGTAGTATAAAGAAGAGGAATTAAAAATTTGAGGCTTACTTACCCTTTCAGTCCTCCACATGGGCATTTGAGACTCCTTGACAGCTTGTTGTCTGCCCAAAATCTGTTCCAGTGGCCGATGTCAGTCACCACCCAATCTACATCTGATCAACATTGGTTCCATGCGACTGAACTAGTCGCTAATGCCATTTATCCTACTGACGTTGGTCTCCACCTGATCAACACCACCAAATTCTCTGGTCTACACATGACTGACGCTGGTGCCTATCTATTCAACACTGATTTCCCATAACTGACATTAGTACTTGTGTTTGCCTGTGAGTGATGAATTTTTACCCGTGAGCTTTCTTTGAATCATACCCATGTCGAAACTGCCCTACTCAGAAGTATCTAGCCCCATCCACTGATCTCTATCCATCATCTCCTCCAAGAACACCAAGGCTTTCCAGTTCTTAAGTTTGTCAAATACATCAAACTTCCTTTTCCTGCAATAAACACAATCCTTTCTTGTAGCATCCCTCTACTCACATAAATCTCAGTCTATGCTCTCCAAAGCTGAACACTTACCATTTGACTTAAGAACATCCATTCCCTTCTCACTTATGTGACCAAGCCTACAAAGCCACACCTGTGCAATAGAAGTGGAATCAGTAATACAAGCAAGTAGATAAACAGTACCTACTTTCTTACCACAAGCTAATTCAAGTGCATCCTTGGTAACATTCCAAGAATCCACTGTGAGAGTTACTATGCATCTCTCATCACCCAACTTTCTAGAAGAAATTAGCTACATCTCCAGGACTAGGACCTGCATGACCTCCTTCAATACCCATGTGTTGGTCGTTTGCAATTTCAGCCGCACTTCCTCTTTGCCAATACTTTGACAAGGCACACCAGCCCATAAATAAATCTTTCCAAAGTCTCCAAAGACCTTAACATGGAAAAATACTCTATAGATTCTATTGCCTCTTGAGTTCCTTGAGTTCCTTCATGCTGATCTTCTACCAACCAACAATATTTCTTTTCCTGCTCTTTCTTTCCATAACACTGTAATTGATCATTCATGCCTTTGAATTCCTCCATTCTTAGCGTACTTTCTTCTACCATTGCTATACTCCCACTCAATCAAAAACCCCTGAGAGTGACCTGTAACCAAACACAAACCTGCTCCCTGCAACTTTAGCTCTGATACCACTTGTCAAGATCTAGAAAGCACAATTGATTACCGTGTACAAGCAACTAACCACAGAATTTAACCAGAGTGCACAAGTAACTAGAATTCAAAAATAACATAGATTATGAGAGACAATACCCAATTGTATTAATACTCTTCTAGAAGGAAATACAACAAAGAAGATGCCACAGTCCTCTTCTTTACACACCTCTAAGGCTCCCACACCTCTAGGGTATAAACAGTCAAGAGCTTACTCTCTCAACTACAGTCTCAACACTCAACCAAACACAAAGTTGGTGTTCACCTCCAACTAGTCAGTATCACTACTACCAGTACCACTAGTCAGTATCACTACTACCAGTACATAAGTACTCCACATACTCCATGACCGAGTACACATCGTAATCCAAGTACACAACATACTCTAAGTAAATCTCACCTGATCTTGCTACCTATTGTGTTGTTGACCTCCCTGATCTTCCACACTTGCAAACCTAGATCTCACACACACACACCTACAGATAAACTGACCTTACTTACCACATGTAGATCTCCAAACCTAGCCTTGCACACCTACCAACCAAGATCATACACACATGAAGAACCCTTTTGATTCTCCAAACCAGCACCCTTGTGGATCTTCTACCAGAACTTGCACAACCTGTAGCTCTACTTGATCATACACACTCGGCACCCCTATGGAACTAGGAGGAACACACCTTACTCTCTTCACTCTAAAGGAGCTAACCTTTCTCTTACTCAACTAGCATGATTTACAATATGGTCCATGAGTCTATTATATAGATCTCATATAAACAATAATTAGACATCCAATTACAATAATTAGATCCATAGCTCAAGACTATAATTAGTCTTTACATGCAAACAATCCATTCAACTAACTAACTATTCATCAACAACTAATTTTGGAATGTACATGTGACTGAGGTTGGTCCCTGTCTGTCTGGAGATGACCAATGTCGATTGATCTATGATCGATGTTGGCAGCCTTGTGCTCTAGATATGACTGACATCGGTTGCACTGTCGATGTCAATTTCTATGCACCTTAACAACCTCCTCCATATCTGCATACATTGAAGCTTTTAGCTTCACAACCTAACAAGGATGCCACTAATCCATCTTTCATAAGAACTCCTCCAAGTCCATCCCTAGATGCATTGGTGATCACTGTGAATTATCCATTAGGATTGAGAACTCTTAGCACTGGTGCTAAAGTAAACCTCCTTTTCATAACTTGAAAGGCTATCACACATTTATCTAACCAAATAATTTTTTGATTATTTTGTTGAAGAGAGGTAATTGGATTAGCTATCTTAAAGAAATTCAAAATGAATTTCTTATAATATCTCACTAATCCCATGAAACTCTTTACCTCATGCACATTCTTTGGTTCTGACCACTTCATAATGGCTCTTATCTTTATTGGATCTACTAAAATACCATGTATAGAGATAATATGTCCTAAATACTACACTTTATTTTGAAAAAAATATATATTTATACAACTTTCCATATAACATGTGCCTTCATAAATATTTCAAAACTAGTTCTAGATACTTCAAGTGCTCTTCCTCATCCTTGGAATAAATTAGGATGTCATCTAAAAAGACCAAAACAAAATGATCTAGATAATCTCTTAATACACTATTCATAAGATTAAAAATTGTTGTTGGAACATTTATCAATCTAAATGGTAACACTGTGAACTCATAGTTTCCATATCAAGTTCTAAAACTAAATTTTAGAATATCTTCCTCATGGATTTTCAACTAGTGATACCCTAATCTAAGATCAATCTTAGAAAATATTGTTGATCCTCATATTTTATCAAAGATTTCATCAATACATGACAACAGATATCTATTCTTGATCATTTCTTTATTTAACATCCTATAGTCTACACAAAAGTGAAGAGTACCATACTTATTCTTGATGAAAATAACTAGTGTACCCCATGGTGACACACTCGATCAAATCAACCCTTTTGATAATAAATCCTAAATTTGTGCCTTTAACTCAACTAATTTAGTGGTTTTCATTCTATACAATGCCTTAGATTGTGGTTTTGATCTAGGTATGATATCAATTAGGAAATCAAACTTGTACTTTGGTCGTAATCATGGTAATTCTTTAGGAAACACATCATGAAAGTTTCTTATAAAAGGACAATCTTAGATAGATGGTTCCTTAAATTTTTCCATCTCATTTATCTTAATGATAAATTCCTAATATCCCTTACTTTAAGCTTTGTTGAGTTAAATTATAAAAATTTGCCTAAGCTTCAATAACATTTTTCTTTCCCTGAAGTTGTGTTTGATTTACAAAATCATATTGACACTCAACCTTCTTTAGAAAATATTCAACCTTGGATTTATGCTTTGAAATCTAATTGACTCCTAGGATCTCATCATATGATCCCAACAATACTTCAAAAAGATCTATTACTATAGTAAACTTAGGACTTAGGCAACTTAATATCTACTTTGAATAGGCACTTATCAACTTTGACCATTGACTCATTCCCATATCATACTGACCATGAATTTTCCATAAATCTAGCCATTTTAGATAATTTACTAAGCATTCTAGTAAAAATTAAACATTATGTAGCTTTCATATCAATTAAAATATAAATTAGATGGTCAAACAAAATACATGATAGTTTTATGAGTGAAGCTTGATATTCAACATGTTGATTGTCAATAGTTGCATAAATCTACTACTAAAATGTACCTTAATAAGAAGTTGAACCCTTTTTATTTGATTTGTCCAAAGGACATTCTTGAGCAAAATGGTCACCTCCACATATGAAACAACCTCTAATTGGTCATTTATTATTAGATTATTAGTTTCCCTTGAAACCATTACTAGGTTTCTTATTCCCTAAACCATTATTGAACTTGGCATTTTGATTCTTAAACTGACCTTTAGAATCTCCACTCTTCTGATTTTATTTCTTCTTGAAAGTTAGTTTATAACTTCTAAATTTATTTTTGAAATTATCTCTAACTTGGGTAAGATATTTCAATTTTTGTTCTTACTTGAGTACCTTCTTGAAAACTTGATCCATGGTAGATGAACCATACACATCTACTTCACAACCAATTTGGGGTTTTAATCCCATGATGAATTTACTAATTCTAAACCTCTTGTCCACTTAGTACTGAGGTACATACTTAATGATCTTGGTGAATTGCTCCCAATAATCATTCATCGATAAATCCCCTTGATTAAGATTCTAAAAATTCATAAGGTTTTGGTTGAATTACAATTGTGGAATCTATCATGACCTAAAAAATGTCACAAAAATGTTCCCAAGTGGTGGTGGTTGAGTCGAGGTTCATCTTGAATTTATTATTTTCCTACCAAGTTGTTGCTTCACCAACAAGTTGATAAGCTCCCTAGACTAATTTTTTGACTTCATAATAATTTTAAATCTTAAAATACTTCTCCATTTATGTTATCCATGCTTTAAGTCCATCCCCTAATATAGTTCCATTGAACTTGGGTGGATTCACTTTTTTCATGTTGCATGCCAACTCTGCAACAACTCTAGCTCTTACATCATATGGAACCTCCTCATGCCTCTGCTCTTGAGGATGTTCCTAATCATTGGGATTATTTTCATGTTCATCCTGAGTATTTTCCTCTTCATGACCATGCACTTCCTATTCTAGGGCCATGATTTAGTCCCTAGTCTCTTACATGGCTGTGAGGATTAGGTCCAACTTGGTAGCTTGCTCAATGGAAAACTAATTTGGATCAATAGGAGGTTTAGTATTCAAAGTACCCTCACCTATTGATCTATCCCTTACCATTATTATTCCTTATTATTAGGAGAATAATTTTCCATTGGTAGACACATTAAGTACTAAAGTTTGGGCCTCAACTCTGATACCACAATGTAACAACCCCACTAGGTTTTATCATAATATAACAAAAAAATTAATTAATTACACATATTAAAAATATAGATTTCACCATGAGAAATTTAAATAGTGATATTTAACTAATTATATTAATTTAGTTAACCAATAGGTTTATAGCTAATTCACTTAGCTAAGGATCACCATGAACAAATATAACAATAATGAACAATATTGAAACAACAATGAATACTAAATCTACTCATAAATGAAATAGTACAAATTCAACCATGATTGATACATTATTACATCCACTATTGTATAAGTATAATGTATACAAGTTATAGTTTTTAGCAATACATAATAATATATCAAATGATAAAACAAGATACAAAGCTCTACATAACAGAGTCTCCACAACTCAAGAGTCTCCATGACCCAAGTATCAATCTGTAATCTTAAGTGTAGTCCCTAATATAGTACTTCATCTAGGATGAAGAGCATCATCTGATAACTTTTACATACCAACCACAGAAGATAGGTCCCTTGCACTATCTCTTAAATAAGGGGATGGCCCTCCCTTCATGAATGGGTAGATAATGATGGTGTGGGAATCCAGAGTAACAAACTAGAACCTATGTACTAAATATATCTAATACATAATGTGTACCATAAATAAATATTTCTTAGTATGATATCAAACAAATATGAAAATTATATCAACATATGAAATGACAATGTTTAATTAAAACATTAATTTGGTCAAAGTTTTTAATAAGTAAAGGTCTCTAGGATCAGTCAATTTCATACACACCACTCAATCATATTATAACTCATCTTGCATTAATGACACATTCCACAACTATATATTTTACATTGAATATATATATATATATATATGAATACCATAAAAATATTATTTTGTATATAGTATACTCTTAAGATGACATCCACTATCAGATATTTTAGAGTATTTTATATACTTAATGTATATATATCCATCTAATAAAATAGCTTCATAACCCTTTTATTAAACTAGATAAATCCAAATACTTTTGTTTCACTCACACACATAGATTTTCCATAAACACATAGTCAGTGTTTTATACCATATTATATATCCAAATATAATCCTTATTATCAAATCAAATAATTTGAATTAACATTTAATTTATATGCATATGACCAAACACATACACATAATCAATTATGCCCAATTTGGGAATTCCATTAAATTAAATTCGAACTAATCACACAACGTTCATCAAATAAATTATATACATAATATCGTATAACAAATTTTCACTAATTATTTTATATTTTATTCAAACATAGACCAATTCAAATACGTATAGTAATATGTAGTCACAACTAAACAATTGGATAGAAATTCACATGTATTAAATAAATTAATATTTTTTACTTATATATACTTTCATTAACCCTTATGTATATATATAATCATACAACCGAGTTTAAAAATAATAGGTTATTTAATTCACCTTCTCACTCCCAACTTATATTTCTATCGATTCAACTATTTTTGTTAGCAATTCCATATATAGGTAAGCATGCAAGTTATGGGAGTCACAACAAGGTTTACATTTAAAACTATGACCTGATTTTAATTATGAACAAATTTTCTTTTTAAAAACCAATGCACATAATCCCATTCAAAAATATAACTTAAAGTTATTTTATTCCAGAACCCTATACATACAATTCCTTTCAAAAACCCATGGGTTCGTAAGTGTGTGTGTGTGTGTGTGTGTGTGTGTGTGTGTGTGTGTGTGTGTGTGTGTGTGTGTGTGTGTGTGTGTGTGTGTGTGTGTGTGTGTGTGTGTGTGTGTGTGTGTGTGTGTGTGTGTGTGTGTGTGTGTGTGTGTGTGTGTCTATACTACATAGTCTATTTTGTATATAGAAACCCCAATTTTATACCAAACAAAATCCAAATAGTTTTACATAGTTGAACCCACATATTGTTCAAAGTTTTCCATGTACCAATTAATTTAATGAATATATAAAAAACTGGTTTGAAACAACTAGATCGAGCCATATTATATATATACCCATTAAGAACAATCTTTTAAGATTGAACAGTGATATTTGAATTGAAGAGGTATTTAGGATAGAGATTTTTAGAAGCCTAAAATAACCAGAGCCAAAATCTATGGCTCTACCCCAATCCCCTTAGGTTACCTTGGGTTAGATATACAGTGTTGTGGAGGCTGAGCTTTTCATAGGGCCCTACATATAACCCTTCTAATTTTAAATATCTTTCAAGAAATTTAAAAACCAATAACTATAAAAATTCAAAACCCCATTCAATATTTCACACACGAAGGAATTTAATTAAAAAACATACTTGTGAATTTATGAATGCCAAAGAAGCCAAATATCTTCCTTCTTCCTTCACTCATTCATCCTTCTTCTCCTTATATCTCCTATATTATATATGGCATGTACCATCCACAGTCCCCTCTCTCTTAATTTTATTATTTTCCATTAACTAACTTGTCACCACCTTCTCCTCCATTACCGACATATTTAACTCACTAAAAAATATGCATGCCCATATATTTCAACATAATTCCTTTTTTGCTATAGTTTTCCACCATGCATATGTAACAAACTCCATGATTTTGATAAAATGATGTTTATCCCAGTCAATGAGTGGTTAGTAACCCTAATCATCATGAATTTTTTTTAAACTGATTAAAATAATCACTTTATATTCTTCATAACATTGAATTAACATTATTCCCTTGTCGACTTCACAAATTGACCAAATAATCAAATAAACAATAGTCATAATCTTTATGCTATACCATGCAACGAATATCAACTTAGTTAATATTAACTTTCCATGCAAAGTCATCCACTCATTTAACATATTAACTATGTAGTATGGCAATACTAATAATATTCAAAGACTATAGTTCATGTTACTATGTTATTCACAAATAACCTTTATTCTATAACAATGATTTCCCTAAATCATTTAACAATTAGAATCAATAAATTCATTATTAACATATATCATGAATATCAAATCTTTGGTCAAACATTAAATCAAATTCAAAGATATTTAAAGACAATGTTATTTATATCTTTTGACATTTGGATAAACATATATGTATGCATGTATGTACACACACACACACACACACACACGTTTATCCAAATGTCAAAAGATATAAATAACATTATTTTGAAATATATTTGTATTTAATTTAATGTTTGACCAAAAATTTGATATTCATGATATATGTTAGATAGTGAATTTATTGATTTTAATTATAAATTATTTAGGTAAATCATTACCATGGCCAAAATCTACAACTCTACCCCAATCCCCTTATGCTATATTAGGTTGTATGTAGGTTTTTGTGAAGGTTGAGACTTCTATAAGGCTCTACATATAACCCTTCTAATTTTACAAATCTTTCAAGAAATTGAAAAAACAATAACCATAACAATTCAAAAACCCATTCAATATTTCACATATAGGAATTTAATTACAAAATATACCTATGAATTTATGAATGCCAAAGAATCCAAATATCTTCCTTCTTCCTTCACTCATTCATCCTTCTTCTCCCTATATCTCCTACACTCTATATGTCATGTACCATCCACAACCCCCTCTCTCTTATTTTTATTATTTTCCATTAACTAACTTGCCATCCCCTACTCCTCCATTAATGACATATTTAACTAATTAAAAAATATGCATGCACATATAGCTCAAAATAATTCCTTGTTTGTTATAGTTTTCCACCATGTAGATGCAACAAACTCCATGATTTTGATAAAATTATATTTATCTAAGTCAATGAGTGGTTATTAACCCTAATCATCATGAAACTTCTTTTAAACTAATTAAAATAATCATAAAATAATTATTTTATATTTTTCATAAGGTAGTAAGGTAAATACAAACATTTATAAATTCACTCATTCAACCAGTAAATTACATCAAACAAGATAATCTACGTAACATCACTAAATTGACAAAATCACTTCAAACAAATCAACATGATCATTAAAAAAAATAGATTAGTGAAAACATTAAAGATCACAATAGTAATTCAAAAAAAAAGAAAAGCATATTATAACTATCTATCAAACAATTTAATTACACAATCATGAAATAAAAATGTGGTGTGTGTAAGGGTTTCTGAATTCATTCTCTATCATCTTCAAACATCTCCATTTAAACCACCCTCTCTAATTATTCTCTCCCTCCGTCACACTCTGAGGTAAGAATCTATCGTACATCCACATCACAACAATGAAGGTAGTTAGCCTGAAACATCTTTATATCTATAAAATAATGTTGTATAATTAACAAATAAGATCACAATATACAAAATGTAAAAGTACTACTAAATCACAACAAACTAATCATGTAAATTAAGCAACACATAACTGTCCCATAATCATCATATGTCATAAATCTTAATCAAATATTAGCTAATCAACTAATCAACTGTATTGATCCATAGATCAAATAGGTTGTTTAGCTTAGATAAAAATTGGGATGTGACATCTTAATCATAATGGATCTTGTAAAATATTTAAGCCAACAAAAAAATTGAATGGATATTTAATTTTGAATTTGTTATAATGTTATTTGCATCCACACCACCCAATATAAAAAAATGAAAACAACAAGGGAAGGAAACCAACACAAAATAAAATACAATCATTCCTAATGTTACTAAATAAAAATTTATCTACTAAAAAAAATACAAAAATACTAAGAATCAATAAAAAAACCGTACCATGACACAACATCTAAACATATTGTAGACACTAGAAAAATTTACACTATGACTCTATATGTATCATTACCCTTTAAACCACTCCTTGGGCCCATTTTGATTATATTAGTCTTTAAACATACCCTTTCAAATATTTACCCCTTTAGTTAATTTAATTAAATTAGTTAAATCCTATTTTCACCTAATCTACCCAAACCCATGGCTAGCTGATCAACACCTAGCCTAAAAACCATTTCTACCCTAACATTTAATGTCTTAATTCCCTAAGACTTATTTTGAATGCATCATCATACCTCCTTTACTAACCCTAGGCCATTTCCCAATATCTTAACTACACATCATTAGTGAAAATGGCTAATTTTAGCCATTTTGACCTCTTCTTCCTAGCCATTAGTGGTCACCCCTTGACTAATGTCAGTTGACTAGGACCATTGATGATTACATATAGAATAGCCCAAGACCCATGCCCAAAATTTTGGAATCATGGAGGATAAAGGTTGAATCACAGAGGATGAAGTGGGAATCATTTAGATCAAATTACTAATCATCCTTAGTGAACTAGAGTTGGAACATAACCAGACAATGACTAAAGGACACTCTAACAACTCAACACTCAAGATTCAAGTACCATCACTCTATTTAAGTTCCTCCAAATTCCCATAAGCTTCACCTCCACTCCAAAACTTATTCAAGATAGTAACTGTTAACAAGCTAAGTGTCTGGTTCTTATTTTGAAGGTTTAATTATTTAGATTCAATAGTTTAAAGATTTCACCCACTTTACACCTCTCTCCATGCCCTTTCTTGTGTTGGAGTTCTACAACTCCAATTACCCTCTTATCTACCAGAGCACCCACTAACCAATCGTAGCCATTTAAATGTCAAAACCCTGACCTAAATATCTCTGAGGTTCCCTCTTATCTCCATGACCATTAACCCACCTCAAGTAAATTACCAAAAACCTTCTGTAACTTACCCATAGCCTATTCCATGTGGAACAAACACCTTCTCAAAACCCACAGTAACCACCAATGGTCATCATTGACCATCAATGGTCACTTGTCAACCGATGATGGTCAACCTAACTACCAATGATCATACCTTGACTGGTGATGATCACTATGTAAATCATTTTAACCAAAATAAAAAGCTTAAACACCTATTCACCTCAACCAAATACCCTATTTCTTAACCTTTGTCTCTACACAGAGTCAACAACAACAAACTGAACTACACCTTAATAGCTTAGCATTTATCTTCATTGTTATTTTGTTAAAACAAGCATTTATTATGAAGAATATTTATTTCATTTATGATTAGATACTTTTTTAATTTTATACAACCTCTTTTATCAACACATTACTCAACATTAACTTGTTTAAAGGTGTATTGACAACCTCTAAGGAAGTCTTTTACTTCTTAGATCTAGCATTCACTAGGTAGTCTACCCACTTACCTTACTAACCAACCATTTTCTAGTGTCTTTCTTATTTGTAGGTCATCTTCCCAAAACAAAGAGTAGTATCTAAAATCAAATGAATTTACATATGCATAATGAAACTAGGTTCTTCTACCACACCCTTCTTTAAGTTTTACTCTCTATTAAAAATAAATAAATGGGAAAAAATAATGAAACATTATAGCATGCCCGATGGGACCCTTGAATCTTTTCTTAGGTTCATAGTTTGTATTTAAGTATTTTCTTATTATTTTATGCTCATTTAAATGAAATCAAAATTTCCTTTTGGGTATAAAATTAACTTTTCATACATTGTTTGATTGTATAATTAACTCACATAGCTTAAATTAATCAATTAAATTAATTGTAGCACCACTTCATTGCACACACAAGACTAAACCAATTACATCAAATACTTGATATAAGGCCCGACTAGGATTTCAACACCTAGTGGTAAAACTTCACCCATTGGATATCCCAATTGGATGTCATTACCAAGGGGAGAATCCAAAACTTAGTTCTCTGATTGAGTATAATCTCTGGTGTTCTATATATCTTAGCTAAGTACCTAACACCCTTATCTCTATGGTGTGTGAAGTGAGGGGGTAAGCCCTGATATCAAGCCATGTATTGATGCCAATACAAAAAAATTTGAGTAACTGAACTACCTAAAACCATCTTTAGATTGCCTATCTAGTACACTTTTCAAAACCAAAGTTAAGTCACACTTTTGAAAAATTAAGGCATAAGCCAAAAGAGAGACAAAAATAACCTTAGGATTTAACATGCTTTAGTGTGTGTTTTATCTTTTTTGACTTTATTTTCTTCTCTTTGTTTGATTTTTGAGGAATATAACTCCATTTTGAAATCTTCCACCACCTTACCTTCATCCACATCATCTCCATTGCCTTGTTCAATCGGGAACACCCCTATATTTTATCTAGGAGATCCTAACTTTATTAAACTCCTAGGAGATAACCATCTTGCCTTAGAGATTTACCTTGAATCACAAGCCAATTTTGCTCCCAAGATCACCTAAAATCAGCCTAACTTCACCTATAATCAACACAACCTCACCTATAATCAACCTAACCTCACCTACAAATAACACAACCTAGCCTACAACCAACCCAACCTTACCTATAATGAATCCAATTTCAACTAAAACCAACCAACAACCTCTCAACAACTAGTTGATCATTATCATAACCAACCAACAACCTATCAACAACCATTTGATCATTATCATAACTAACAAATAACCTCTCAACACCTATTTGACCATTTTCATAACCCACCTCAACCTCAACTATTTCATCTTCACCAATCTTTGGACAATCTATCCCAACCATCATATCAACTACCTCCACCTCATCAAACTTTGATCTACCTACCTCGAACATCATATAAAATACCTAAACCCATTTTGGGGCAACACTCATCAAACTTTGGTCTACCTACCTCAAACATCATATAAAATACATAAACCCACTTTGGGGCAACCCTCATCAAACTTTGGTCTACCTACCTCAAACATCGTATAAAATACCTAAACCCACTTTGGGGTAATTCTCTTTATCTTAGAACCAAGAATTAGTCTATCTCTTTAATCAAACTATCAACCAATTTTTTTAAACCAACCTATCTTACTAAACTTTTCAAATCAACCTACCTTAACAACCTTACCTACCTTATCAAATTTATCACCCTTATGAACCTTACCCACCTTATAAAACCTATCAAACATATCACACCAACCAACCTCATCAAATTAAACTAATAAATATCAACCAACCTTATCAAACCCACCAATATTATCAAACCTAACTAACCTACTAAATCAACTAAACTTGTCAAGTCAATCCAACTTAGTCAACCCACCAACTTTATCAAATAAACAAATTATCTTGCAACCCCAAGAGCCATTGGCATACCCCCTTCCTAGGAAGTACACCCTGCTAGAGGAATCATATGCCTCAATATTTGATAAACTTCTAAGGACTTCTATCATCAAACTTACTCAAATCAAACCCATCAATCATTCTCTTCCAAAACCAATTTGGTTTATAGAGAATTAGTTTGTACTTATCACACAAATGTACATGTGGTAGATATATGTGGGTCTTTTAATATGTTTGTCCAAAACCTTATCGATCAAAAGGATGTTCTAAAAGATATTCTCCATATTCCCCCCAATCTAGCCTTGAATATCTTTAGGAAATCCATCCTTGAGCATCTTCCCACACCCATTATTGTGGAAATCTATAATCAAATCCCTCAATACAATTAGGTCCCTTCATTAGATTTGGTCCTTAGTGAACCTATAACCAAGGAAACCATAATTAAGACACCAATTAATCCACTTGTTGACCAAGTTCAGACTTCCCAACTTCCTTTTTTCCATCATCACTAGGGAAGAATCAACCTTGACCCAACCACTTATTAACTAAGTGGGACCTTCTCATCTTTATTTTAAAACCACAATTAAGGAAACAAACCTACCTCTTCTACTTGGCCTTTTAATGGATCAACCTCCAACCAACTTACCTCTTCCACTTCCCTTTTTAGTGGATCAACCTCCAACCAACCTACCTCTTTCACTTCCCCTTTTAGTGGATCAACCTCTAACCAACTTACCTCTTCTACTTCCTATTTTAGTGGAAAAAACCTCAACTCAAACCAACTTACCTCTTCCACTTCTTTAAAGGGTGTAATAAACCCCAAAAACCATACCTATTCCACCTACCCTTTTTGTGGAACTAACCAAAACCCCTTCACATATTACACCTACCTTTTTAGTGGAGCAAACACAAAATCAAAATACCTCAAATAAAACCAATCCAACCTCATATCAAACCAACCTAACCTCAACCAAAATTAAATCAATCCAATTCCTCTATAATCTACTCATTTTAATCTACCTAATGACATTGTCTTTGATTTGATTATATTTAGAGTAGGGTCAAATCTTTATCATCTTACCTCACTAATAAAACCAAACAAACAAGAAAACCAAACTGACAAACCAAATCAACCATCCAGACTACCTCCCTCAACTAATCAAACTAACATATAAAATAAATAAATTAACCACAATCAACCCAAATTTTGATCCAACCCCAATCAACTCATCTATCAAACCAAACCAAAATCAACCCTTCATTCAAGATTTCTTGGATAAAAGTCTCGATCAAATTTTTAGCCAAACTACCCATACCTCACCTAAGCTCCCACATTGGGATAATCATACATTCTTATCCAACTAGTATTTATTTCAAGATTATGTTCTTGATATCATTGCTAAACCCCAAACCTAACCAAATCTGACCCAACAACATTTCCCTCACCCTAGTATCATAGAGCAAATCTTGCCTAAACCATTACCTACAACTTGAGCTCCATACCAACTAATAACGAATAAATAATAACCCTTAAGATGTAAATGAATTCATATACATCCCCCCTAAACCCTCTTTATTAACTAACATACTCACTTGGAAACCTTTTATTGCCTTAACCATACATGGAAAAAGTAATTGGGGGAACTCTTCATCCAAAAGGCTTTGACCATTTTATTAGCCTCAAACATCACCTTCAACAACTTCACCTAAAACTTTTGCCTTTACCTTTTATCCTCAACCCAACCTCACCTTGCCTATCTTAACACCAACATAAGACCAAAATGAACCCTTGGAACTTATACCTCAACCTAGCCTAGCCTATCCTAGCACCAAACCAACTATTGACCAAATTTTGGCCTTTCAAGCCAAAATTGGCCACCCATATTTGAAAAAACAAGTTGCTTGTCTATATGTTTGATTAGATTATAAATTTTCATTCTGAATAAGTATGTTGTACAAAACCCACGGAAAAATCATAACCATTAATTCCTTTGAAAATTTCTTTTGAGTTTTGTTCAAGGAATATTTCTTTCAAGTTTAGTTTAAGGAAGATTTAGTTTGGGTTTTGTTCAAGGAAGATTTCTTTCAGGTTTTGTTCAAGTGTTTCTCTTGGAAGTTTTGTCAAAAAAAATTAAACATTTTGTTTGAATCTTTTCCCTTGTATTTCTTTCAATCAATTTGTCTGAGATAAATCTCCTAAGGACAAAGAGTCAAATTCTTTTGGACAAATTATCTACACAATTTTTCTAAAAGATACATTTCTTCTTGAAAGTACCTTTTCAAAAAGTCGAAAGGATTATTTTGGGAAAAAGGGGTCATTTACAAAAACTCCAAAGGGTTTTTCAACTTTATTGAAAGGTACTTTACAATTTTTCTAAAGGGTCACTTGTAATTCTTCTGAAGGGTCACTTGCTTTCTTCAAAGGATCATTTTATTTTTCCCGAAGGACACTTGCCTTTCTGAAAGGACACTTGCCTTTATGAAAGGACACTTTTGACTTCTCAAAGGGATTTTTTTCAAAATTCTAAAGGACTATTTTGGGGAAAAGGTGGATCATTTCAATCTTCTGAAGGGTATGTGACATTTTTTCTAAAGGGTATCCATAGGAAGGTTGAAGAGAAAGAGACCATTTTGAAAATTCAAAGGGCATTTTCACAAATCTAAAGGAATAAATGTATAAATAAAAAGGCTCAAGTCCAAAATAAAGAGTTCTTTTAGACTTTTTTTTGAAGAAAATCTAAGAGGAAAAGAATAAAGCTAAAAATAATTCTTTCAGACAAATTATCTAAAAGAATGCCAAAAATGAAAAAGTCTGAAGAAAATACCTAAGGAGTGACAACTTACAAAACATAAATTTTAAACTACAAGGAATATCTATTGGAGTTAAAAACAAGAGATTAAGAACTTGAATACAAATGAGAATATGAGAAATGGTGAAATCCTAATCATCTGTACACAACAAGTATAAATAGGTAGGTTGATAGTTCAAGTTGTTACATGACATTTCACAACTCGATGAGCTAGCAAAGAGTAGCTAATGTCAAAATAAATTTCCAATAGTTGAGCCCATTTATAGAAAAAAATATTTTGATACATCTTGATTCTACTGGTATAAACATTGGAAGCATCTTACATAATGATAGTAACTATTCTTATTCTTAGTTGACATATGTATAATTGTTCTTTATATTTCATTTGTTAGAAATCTCTCTTAAAGGCTATATATATGTATTCTTTCTACTCATTCTAGAGCCTCCACTATTTATAGTGAAACTCTAACCAGATTTGTATTGGTAAGTCTTAAAGAAATATACAAGTGATTTTCCCATTGACACTTTTCATAATTGAGTATAATTTTGAATCTTGTTGATAATGACTAGTGAAAAGGTTATTTTTTAACATGTCAATCTATGGTTACTTACCAATGTGCAGAAGGGATGATGTTGTAGGTCTTTGTTAGCATTCTTTACTAAGTGTATAAATGTTTTAGAAGTGGTATATGTGTATTCTCTTTATATAATCATTCATCACTCTCTTAAACATTAAGTACCTTCTTGAATCTAACTTATGAAATATTGATGTAGTAATGTCTTTGTTGTGAATTTGTGTGAAACATCCTTGTTTACCTTTAAGTAGTTTTTTCAATCATTTAGGAGGATATCAAATATTGGTACATGACCACTAGTTTTATTAGTGTTTTGTTTTTCCCTTTTTATACATAGTTGATATATTAGAGAGAGCTTGAAATGTACATCAAGGGGATCTAGCCCCTAATCTAGAGATTCATCTCAACAAAATTATCACCCATAGCAAGAGATATGAATACATTTTTCTACTTGGATGAAGAGAGTTTAACATCTCTTCAAGGGTGTGAATTCAAGCTTCTACAATTTTTAGCACGCCTAATGGGACATCTAAATCCTAGAAGATTGTTTAAGATTGGTATTGGTCTTGACATGGTTATAGATAAAGAAGCATCTACATTCAGTACCTAGTGACTCCATTAAAGAACTCAAGTCTTTGGTTGATGATCAGTCCTTCTTTCCATGCCAAAGGTGACCACTAGGTCTATTTCTAAAGGTGTACATATTGAGTTTGTGGAATAACCTCCATATTCCACCAAAAGGTATAGATTTTTAAACACTCATCCTTACAAAAGAGGTTTTGTGTTTAAAGCTTTAAAGTTTGTATTGTATTCTATTCCTAACATCCATAGTAATCATTTCAAAATGGCTAGAAGATAACCTTTTGTGCCTTTTTGGGGGACATATCCCTTACATCTTGCCCACTATGATCAAATTCTAGGAGCATCCCTCAAAAGTGTCCCATATTTTAGTGGGGATGGTCCTGTTACTTCCATTGAGCATATTCAGAATATATATATTTTTTTTAATATTCAAAATATCACCCAAGAAAATGTAGCTATTAGGTTTTTGGTCTTGTCTTTCAAAGGAAAAGTTTTGGATTGGTATGGGACCTTATCTATAAATTCTATTAGCTCATGGGATGAATTGGGGACCCTATTGACTGATAGGTTTGGGAAAAATAGTGATCACTTATCTCTAGATAATAAATTTACCATAATAAAGAGGGAACCACATGAATTCATGTAATATTTTAATACTAGGTTCCAGCAAACTTGGGATAGAATTCTAATTCTTGTGAGGCCAACCACAAACTATGCAATTTTGTACTACTTGAAAGCATTAAATAGTGACATTTCCATGATGATTTAATTATGGGTGGAAACACATTTCCTACTACCTATGAAATAGCCATAAATTTTTATAATTTTATTGTCAAAGTAGGAAAGATAGCTCCTATACCTCCAATACCACTATTCCCTAATTTGCATTCTCCTAGTCATAGTAGATTACCCACTTTAGCTCCTTTGCTTGGTTAATAAAAATATACCATTGCCCCTACCAATGAAATCCATGAAAATAAAAGCCTACTTAAAAGTGTTACAGATGAATTGGTTGCTCTCAAAAGATAACAAGCCCAATGGTACAGGCCATATCAATCCTACAATCAGTTTGGACAAGAAAATAGACCTACTTTTTAAGCTAATGCACAAAGATAAGGTCAAATCACCCATGTCAAACCTTATAAAAGCTATAATCCTAATTTTCCTTCATATTCTAAATCCCTTGTTCCCATTCAAAACAATTTGGTCCAAGAATAGCCTAATTATCCATCTTTTAAACATGGTCAAGAACAAGTTGTTTATGCCAATGAGATGTAAAATCAAGGCATGAATACACAAGGTGATCAAACATCTCAATTTTTAAATTTTGAGATACCAACACAATTTAGGATGGAAAATAGATATTATTAGTTTTATCCCACTCTCATAAATCATTTGGAGGGTGATTTTTATGCCATTAATTATGTGGGGAATCCAAGCAATCAGAATACTGGTGTTGCCTCTAACACTAGGTCTAAAAGGAGAGCTATTGATGAAGCTCAAATAACCAATAAAGGACCTATTTTTACTATTTTAGTAGTTCAAATTAGAGGTGGTTCTAGTTCAGCTCCTAAAACACAAGAAAATTAGAAGAATTCAAGCTTTAGGCCAGCTGCTACAACTCTACCTCTACAAGCTACATCACAAGGTGCAAATGTTCAGAAAGAGAACCCCAAGGTAAGTAATCCTACCATTAATGTTGTGAGCCAGATGAAGAAGATTCATATGAACATCTCATTATGGTATTCTCTAGCATTACTAGGGTAAAAATATATACTCCAAAATTAATTGCATGGTTTAGGTAAACAAGTTGAGCCATCTCGAAATGACAATGTGGTTTTGGTCAATGGAACTCAATCTATAGATGGTCAGGTGAAGAAAGATAAGAAGACTCATCCTTTATACCTATATTTAATTATTCATGATTTATTGGTTCATAATTACATCATAGATAGTAGATCAAGTGCATAATTATGTCCAAATTCATAGTAGATAAGTTAGGCATCAAATACAAAACAATGACTAAAGGATTTTTGTAATTAGACAAATCACTAGCCAAAACTTTGTGGGTAGTGAAAGGTTTGAATCTAATTCTTCATGCTTGTCCTACTTTTTCAATTACTCATTATGTGTTGGTAGCATATTATTCTCTTTTCTTATCAAGAGACTTTACATCTTAGATATGTGGATACTTGGCAGCTAATTGGTCTTACACGGTGTTTAGAATAAAATATGGCACTAAAGTGAAGATTGAGTCAAAACATATTCACATAGATCACTTGGAACCATATTCACTTAAGGTAGCAAATTTTAACTATGCTATCATTGATGAAGAGGAGTTTCACATTGATCAATCTCCATCATCTTCCCTTGAAGGAGTTTCTGATTTGTTCCTAGATGAGTAGGGAGATGACAACTATGCACATGATCCTTACAAGTTTATTGAGGAATCTAGTCTTTGAGTATATCAGATGTATGATAAGGATTATTTCATGTCAAATTTGATGAATTCAAATGAAGATGTGAATGGTTTGTGGTAGCTTTTCTTTAATGGGTCTAGAAGCAAGATTGGGGTAGGTAGTGGAGCCATGCTAGTTTCACATTCAAAGGAGAGGTATTTTTCAATTTTTAGATTTCAGTTCTCTTGTACTTGTAATGTATATGAATATGAGGCCCTCCTTCATGGCCTAGATTGGGAAAGGAAAAGAGGTGTCAAAGAATTGCAAATGTTCGGTGATAGTGAGCTATTTGTCAATCAAGTTAGAGGACAAAATTTGACTAAGAACTCCTTGCTCAAGTCATATAAGCATAGAGTTTTGGACCTTGTAGAATACTCATGGCATTTAATATCACTTCTATTATAATGGAATATAATAAGCATGCTAATAGGTTGGCATCTATTGGTGCTTAGTTTGATGTTCCAAAAGGCATAAGAGAAGACAAGAATCAACCTCATCTAAAGGTGATTGTGAGACCTTCTATACCAGATAATGTCACTAATTGGTAGGTTTTTGATAGTGACTAGTAGATATATCTCTTTCTACAAGAAGGTGTTGAGTTCTATACATAGAATCAGTCCAAAGCTTCAACAGTAATATGGAGGGTAGATTGTTCAGTTCAAGTCTAACAAGCTTCCCAAAGGCCTAATGACTCTTGAAAGCATATTCAATGAGGATGACCAGATCAAGAAGGAAAAGGTAAGCATGCCAACCAAGAAAGAGAACTATGAAAGGATAGAGATATTCAAATATAAGTTACTTGCTCTTGGAAAGGTATGCACTAGTCAAGAGAAGCATGATTTCATTAAACTATGTAAGGAGTTTAGTGATATTTTTGCATGGGAGTATAGTGATTTAAAGGGTTTTGATTCAATTTTGGCTCAACATACCATAGAGATAGATGAAAATTATAAACCCATCAAGCAAAGACAAAGGCTAATCAATCCCAAATTTGAGCCTCTCGTGAGGAAAGAACTCACTAAACTAACTGAGTCTAAAATCATCATTCCCATCAAGCATTCTTATTGGTTGGCCAACTTAATCCATATTAGAAATAAAATTGGGGAGATCAGGTTAAGTGTGGACTTTAGGGACTTAAATAGAGTTTTTTTGAGATATTATTATCCCCTCCCTTCTATGAAACAAATTTTGCAAGTGGTGGCAGGTAGTGAGAGGTTTTCTCTCCTAGATGGTTATTTAGAGT
Source organism: Torreya grandis (assembly GCA_037957365.1). Taxonomy (NCBI): domain Eukaryota; kingdom Viridiplantae; phylum Streptophyta; class Pinopsida; order Cupressales; family Taxaceae; genus Torreya; species Torreya grandis. The sequence continues at coordinate 646,846 of JARHVA010003541.1, forward strand.
ATAATCAAATTTTGGTGAAAGAAAGTGACTAATAAAAAATAACCTTGACCACCAAATGGGGAAAATATGACTATAGGAAGATGCCATTTTGATTGTCAAATGTTGGAGCTATTTTTTAACATACAATGGATATGGATTTCTAAGGACTGATCAATGACATTGTATTGGTGTATCTTGATGATGTGAAAGTCTTGTCCAAGGAAGTAAAAGACCATTTAAAGCACCTAAGATAGATTTTTGAGAGGTGTAGAGAATTTGGTATCTCTCTAAACCCAAATAAGTGTGTTTTCATTGTACAAGGCAAATTGTTAGATCACATTATTTCTAAGAAAGGTTTGTTTATTGATCTTGAAAGGGTAAGTACCATCTTGGCATTGTCTTTGCCTAAACATAAGAAGGGTATAAAAAGATACTTTGTTAAGATCAATTTCATTAGGAGGTTTATTATTAATTTTCCTAATTTGGCCAAGCCTTTGACCTCCATGTTAAGAAAAGATGAGATATTTACTTGGATAGGAAGGAGGAAAGAAAGTTTTGAAGGAATTAAGCAAGCCATTGCCCAAGCTCCTACCCTTGCAAGTCCTAACTTCTCCAAGGACTTAAACCTATATACTTTTGGGAATGAATAGGTAATATTTTTCATATTTAAGCAAGATAATGATGAAAATATGGAATAGCCTATTTCCTTCTTCAGTCAAGGTCTAGAAGGTTATGAGATAAGATATACATATGTAGAGAAACAAGTGCTTTCAGTTATAAGGAGATTAAAGAAGTTTATACATATTTTATCTAATAACAAGATAAATATTTTTGTGCCTCATCCTAGTGTGAAATATTTTTTGTTGAGAAGATATTTGAATGAGAAAATGGTAGGTTGGATCACTAAAGTGATGGAATACGATGTGGAGATCAAGAAAACCAAGCTAGTGAAAGGAAAAGGATTGTGTGAGCATCTTGCTTCAAATTTGAAAGAGCAAAGGGAAGTTTTTTTGGCACTTCATGATGATCCTATATTAGTGTTACCTTTAACCACAAGGAGTTGGACACAATACATAATTCATTTTCTTCAAATTAATGAGTGTTCACAAGGTCTTGATAGGGCCAAGAGGAGGTACTTTAGGCTACAATCTAATCCCTATATCTTAGTTTATGGAGTTATATTTAGAAAATACTATTTAGGTATGATTTTTATGTGTATTTATTTATATTAGATTGACAAAGTGTTGCATGAGTTCCATGATGGACTAGCTGGTGGTCATTTTGCTCTAAGAACCACAACTACCAAGATAATGAGGGCCAGTTACTTTTGGCCTAGCTTGTTCAAAGACACCCATGCTTGGGTAATAAAATGCCAAAAGTGTGTTCTTTTTGATAGAAAACAAAGGGTATTTGCCTTGCCTCTTCATCCAATCTAGGTTTAACAACCCTTTATGTAATGGGGTTTAGATTTCATAGGTTTGATCAATCCTCCTTCTAGTACTAGTCACAAGTGGGTGTTGACAACCACTGATTATTTTATTAAATGGGTGAGGATTGTATCTCTTAAGGAGGAAAATGAAAACTTAGTCTTGGACTTCTATAAAGGTATAGTAACCAGATTTGGAGCTCCTTCAATAATCATCTTAGATAATGCATTGGCCTTTCTAGGAGAAAGAACAAGTGAATGGGCTTTAAAGCATGGCATCTATCTTAGCACCTCCTCTAATTACTATCCCCAGGGAAACTAACTATCTAAGTGCACAAACAATAATTTGATTAGAATAATAAAGAGGAATATGGAGGAGAATCAAAGGACTTGACACACCAATTTGAAAACAACCCTTTGGGCTAATAGGATCACTCCAAAGAGAGTAATTGGGAACTCACCATACACACTTGTGTATGTAAAGGAAGCTAGACTTCCTATCTCACTTGGGTTAATAGATTTATACCTCACCTATCAGCTACAATTGATGGAGAATGATAGTATGGAAGTCAAACTATGTGAGTTGATGGAGCTTGAGGAAAAAAGAGATCAATCTATGCACACCATGACTACTCACCAACAATAAACAAAGAAGTATTTTGATAGGAAATCCATGACAAGAAACTTCAAGGAAGGAGACATTATCCTAAGATGGGATGAAGATAGGGCCAAAGCTAGAAGACACATAAAGTTTGATGCTTTTTGGAATGGCCCATATGCAATCACACAATGCAAAGAACATAATGCTCTCCAACTTTAAAAGTTGAATAGAGAAGAGCTACATATCCCAGTCAATGGGATATATCTAATGCATTGTTATTTATGTCTTCCTTATCTTTTGTACATAGTTTCCTATGTTCCCTAAGTGCTTATGAACATGTGTGGGTTTATCCTTATCTTTGCTTGGTCTTGTTGTTTTTGTGTGGTTTGTTTTGCCAAAGTCCTTGTTAGTCATCTTCAAAAACTCTATTGACTCCATTAGTTGAAGGGTCAATTGCTTTCTTCAAAGGATCATTTCATTTTTCTTGAAGGACACTTGCCTTTCCAAAAGGACACTTTCAACTTCCCAAAGGAACTTTTTTCAAAAGTCTAAAGGATTTTTTTGGGGAAGAGGTGGACCATTTCAATCTTTCAAAGGGTGTGTGACATTTTTTCGGAACAGTATCCATAGGAAGGCCAACGAGAAAGAGATTGTTCTGAAAAGCTAAAGGAAATTTTCAAAAATTTAAAGGAATAAATGTATAAAGAAAAAGGCTCAAATCCAAAAGAAAGAGCTCCTTCGGAATTTTTATCTAAAGAAAAGATGAGAGGAAAAGAAGAAATCCAAAAATAATTCTTTTAGACAAATTGTCCAAAATAATGTTGAAAATGAAAAGTTTGAAGAAAATACCCAAGGAGTGACGACTCACAAAACATCAATTTTAAGATATAAGGAATAGCCATTAGAGTTAAAAATAAGAGAGAAAGAACCTAAAGACAAATGAGAAGATGACAAATGGTGAAATATTGAGCATCTATGCATAACAAGTAGAAATAGGTAGGTTGATAGTTCAAGTTGTTACATGCTATTTCATATCTCAATGAGCCAACAAAAAGCAGCTAATGTCAAAATAAATTTCCAATAGTTGATCCCATTTATAGTAAAACATAGTTTGATATATCTTAATTCTACTAGTATAACCATCAAAAGCATCTTATAGAATGATAGTAATTTTTCCTTTTCTCAGTTGACACATGTTTGATTGTTCTTTGCATTTCATTCACTTGACCTCTCTCTCAAAGGCTATATATATGTTTTCTTTCTACTCATTCCAGATCCTCTACTATTTATAGTGAAAATCTTACCAGATTTGTATTGGTAACTCTTGAAGAAATACACAAGCAATTTTTCCATTCACACATTGCACTATGGAGTATAAGTTTGAATCTTGTTGATATTGACTAGTGAAAAGGTTATTTTCTAGCATGTCAATCTATGGTCACTTACCAATGTCTAGAAGGGATGATGTTACAAGTCTCTGTTAGCATTCTTTACTAAGTGTATAAACATTTTAGAAGTGGTATGTGTATTCTCTTTGTAGAATCATTCATCACCCTCCTAAACATTAAGTACCTTCCTAAATTTAACTTATGAAATACTAATGCAACAATGTCTTTGTTGTGACTTTATGTGAAATGTCGTTGTTTACCTTTAAGTAGTGGTTTTAGTAATTTATGAGGATATAAAATATTGGTGCATTAATGCTTGTTTTATCAATCTTTTCTTTCTCCCTTTTCATATATAGTTGATAGAGAGAGCTTGAAAGGTGCATCAAGGGGAGCTAGCCCCTAATCTAGAGATTCATCTCAACAAAATTATCACCCATAGAAAGAGACATGATTCCATTTTGTTGCTTGGATGAAGAGAGCTACACATCTCTTCAAGGGTAAAAATTCAAATATCAACACCAACCTTAAGCCAACCTTGAGATTAACCAACCTTTAACCAACCTAAGCAAAATATTCAACTTCAAACCATGCCTTTAGACCTCTTCTACCCTTAAACTTTGACTGACATCGATCTCTTGTGAGCCTTCATCAATCGACCCCTAACCGGTGATGGTCACTATCATAACCATAACCTAGCCCAAAACCTTGTCTTCTCACCCAACCAACCTAAAATAAAGCCTAGTAAAACCTAAACCATAACTAAACACCATTATATCCAAAACCTAAATAAAGCCTAACAACCATCACCTAACTAACCTGGCCTCTTTATCAATCCAGAATCTTTTCCACATCTAATAAAGTGTTGGGCAGTAACTGGGGACATCTTACTCCTAATTAGCATCAACCATTTACATTTAAATATGGATCTGGGGCATATAAAAACCCAAACCCCTCAATTCTTTTCATTCACATCTGCCCTTTTATTAAACTAAGTTCTTAATAATATTATGTCTACCTTAAGCTCATCCCTCATTTTTAACCACCTTCATTTCCTTATTTTAAGGACAACTAATTAAAACAAGATCATGTGATTAGTCATCATAGCTTAGCCTAATCTGAAACATGGGTACCATAGTTCTACCTATGGAATTATTCTCATGGATACTTTTCATCCCTTACAAGATGTATCCCCATGATCATTATCAATTAAACCACCTCTTTTACCCATCATCAACCTTCTTGTACTATGGTTTTGCCTCTATAAAGGAAAGCCTTAGGCCAATATAGACTATTCCATGTCTAAACCATCATAAAAATCCATTTGGGATACCAAATATCACCTGGGTCAAAAATATCAAGCATGTAGACTACTCCCTTAAAGGACAACTACTTAACATAACTCAAAATTTCTTAAAAGGTAGACTACTCCCTCGAAAGACAACTATCAAACATAAATAAATATAGCTTAGACCACTCCCTTAAATGATGTATAATTCAAACTTTTGTTAAGAAATAATTTGGAATCTTCCTGCATTGATTAGCTTCCTAAACTCTTATAATAAAAGTATAAAAAAACCCAAAGTCAAAAGTCAAAATAAAAACCCAACCACACAATCCCAAAGAAATCTACAATCAACTTTCATAAAATTCAAAAATAGACTTCTTGTATAAATTATTATACACCAACTTTGAGCATGGACTTATCTATAATGGTTACTAGGTCACCTACAGAAGGGGCAAGCCATCCCCTTAAGAAGGTTACATTATCTATCCATTTACCTTTTGCTTATCATCCACCTCCCTCTTTACCTTCCAAATCAAGGGATTTTGAGCTTACTTGACACTATGTGATCAAGGCACTTATTTTAAAAAACTAACTAATGATAATTCAAAGCATGAAAAGGGTTTATGTTCATAAGCCCACCCATGTTTCCATCATGTTCTTTGTTAATAGGAGCATTTCCACCTCCTTCTACTTTCATGACTATTTGAGAAGGTGTATGTCTTCCCCTTTTGAGTCATTGAATCCCAACAACCAAAATTACACCCTTTTACCAGGAAATGGGTCCCTTTTTACCAAACTAAGTGGTACACCAAATTGGAAAACCAATTTTAACACCACCCAACTAAACCTTTTTCAACCAACCACATTAACACATCCATTCACCCATTGGAGAGCACCTTAATTTCCACCAACCCACCATCCAATTAACTTCAACTTGGTAATTTTAACTCACCTTTCACACCTTTTGTGACCTAACCCACTATCTAATTTTGGTTTAACATTCACCATTTTTATGGCCAACCTTCCCTTAATCATTTTGACCATATAACTACCTTTCTATACTTGTCAACCTTGCAACCATGCACTACATTTATATACCAACCATTTAGGTGCCTCATAACATCACCCATTTTCAGTCCTGACACCTGCAACCTATTCCATTTTCATAGGCTCACCCAAAGTTTAGACCCCTACGAATCTAGACACCTAGCCTAAAAGACACAATTTTATAGGAGTAACCTGTATCATCTATGCCTAACATTATGGCTTGGTTACCCTATCACTTGTCCTTTTAGTGCTAACCCTATTTTACCAACTACTTCAACTATGGTAACTTAGTCTATGCATGATCTATGATATCAAACTTAGTCACATTTTATGCACCTATTCACACTTAAATGTCCAACTAACCAACTAACCTTGTCACCCCACCTATCTAACTTATCAAGCCCATGACCTTTTGAACACTAAAATTTTTTATGCCTATGACTATGCCCATAGGCAATTCTGGCACCTGTAACCTATTCTATTTTCTTCAGCTCACCAAATTTTTGAACCCCTAATAACATGAAAACCTTTACATGGATACTTAAATTTATAAGTGAACCCATATTTGCTACACCTAATTATGGTGGCCTGGTTCACTTGTCACTTATCCTCCTTACAGTGACCTCTTTGCCACTTTGTATCATCTTACCTATTTTTTTCACCCATATCTACTTCTCAAACCCACACTTGACTCTACTTCACCTCATCAATTCCTGGTTTGAGGGGGAATAACTCCTCTCATACTTGGGGTATCCAACCTTCCACTAACCTTCCATTTTTATTTTGCATCTTGTTGATACAAACTATATAACAAAAAGGGGCAAAATATATACACTATAAAATTGTACACTATGACTCTAGATGTTGCATTACCCTTTAAACCACCCCTTGGCCCCCTTTTGATTATATTAGTCCTTAAACATACCCTTTCACCCCTTTACCCCTTTAGCTAATTTAATTATTTAATTAAATTAGTTAAATCCTATTTCCACCTGGCCTACCTATACCCATGGCTAGTTGATTGACACCTAACCTAAAGACCATCTCTACCCTGGAATTTAATGTCTTAACTCCCTAAGACTTCTTTTGAATGCATCCCCATACCTCCTTTATTAACCTTAGACCATTTACCAATATATTAACCATAAATCATCAATAAAAATGGCTAATTTTAGCTATTTTAACCTCCTCTCCCTTACCATCAATGGTCACCCTTCGACCGACACCAATTGACTAGTACTATCGATGGTTACATATAGAATAGCCCAAGACCCATGCCCAAAAGGTTAGAATCATGGAGGATGAAGGTTGAATCATGGAGGATGAAGTGGGAATCATTTAGAGAAAATGACTAATCATCTTTGGTAAACCAAAGCCGAACTAGAACAAGATAAAGACTAAAATACACTCTAACATCTCAACACTCAAGATTCAAGTACCATCACTCTATTTAAGTTGCTTCACATTCTCAAAAGCTTCACCTCCACTCCAAAAATTCTTCAAGATAGTAACTATAAACAACAAACAAGTGTCTAGTTCTTATTTTAAAGCTTCATTTATTTAGCTTCAATAGTTTAAAGATTGTACCCACTTTCCACCTCTCTCTATGCCCTTTCTTTTATTGGAGTTTTATAACTCAAAATATCCTCCTCTCTACCAAAGTACCACTAACCACTCTTGGCCATTTGAATGTCAAAACCCTAACTTGTTTAACATATTTGAGGCTCTCTCTTATCTCCATAACCATTAACCCACCACAAGAAACTTACCAAAACCCTTCTACAAATTACCCATAGCTTATTTCACCTAGAACCACCACCCTATCAAAACCCATCGTAACCACCAATGGTCATCATCAACTGTCAATGGTCACCTATTGACTGGCGATGGTCAACCTGATCACTAATGGTCATACCTTGATCAGTGATTATCACTATGTAAATAATTTTAACCAAAATAGTAAGCTTAAACACCTATCTACCTCAACCAAAAACCCTGTTTCTTAACCTCTATCACTACATAGACTCATAAGCAATACCCTGAACTATACCTTAATAGTTTAGTATTTATATTTAATGTTATTTTTTTTAAATAAGAATTTCTTTTGAAGAGTATTTATTTCATTTATGATTAGACACTTTCATTATTATATTTAACCTCTTTTATCAACACTTTACTCAACATGAACTTGTCTAAAGGTGGATTGATATCCTTCAAGGAAGTCTTGTACTTCTTTGATCTAACATTTTCTAGGTAGTCCACCCACCTACCTTACTAACTAACCATTTTATAGTGTCTTTCTTATATGCAGGTCATCCTCCCCTCATAAAGAGGAGTATCTACAATCTATTGGATTCACGTGTGCACAATAAAACTAGGTTCTTATATCACACCCTTCTTCTTTAAGTTTTACTCTCTATTAAAAATAAATAAATGGGAACAAATAGTGAAACACATATATGAGATAAGTTAGACCTATATTATAAATAACCTCTTAGCTTGAAACCTATCACATTCCTTCATGCCTTTTATAATTCACAAAAAAAAACTTAATATATAAAGAAACCATAACCTTGATACCTATCATGTTTTGAATAAAAAAGATTCTAGTGGTTAAAATTGTTACCAAAAACTTAAAAATACCTTGTTCTAAATAGAGTTCAGTTAGTACCAAATACTTTCAAAAATGCACTTAACCACTAACTAATGCAACGCAACTAATCCAAAATCAACAAGTCTAAAATAATCATGGTGTGGTAATTAAGCTTAGTAGGGTTTGAATGCGAGGTAATGTGTATAGTGGTGGGGTAATTAGGTGTCAACTTGAAGTGAGTTGAAAATGACATTGATTTAAGTCAATTTTAGTCCATCATTCACCTTGTTGACATGTTTCATGAAAATGACATTGATGAAATCTATTAAATTATAATCAATGACATTTTTTGTTGTTTAATTTTTTTTTTGGTTTCATAAGGGGATTGATAACATTTTAAATCATTGTATATGTCATTCATAGTTTCTAATATTTTTAGGTGATGATGTCCACAATATTTGAATAAAGTGAGCATGTTGACTTGAACTTAAAAGGGAGAAAAATTATAGAGGGTAAAAGGTATCTAAGCAAGTGTGAATTACATTATAAAGATATGGGAAGAGGCATGTATGTTGTCAATGTCAGTGTTATATTACATTGGAAAGTCAAGTCTATTTTTTCATTTTATGAATTTAAAATATTAGTAAATATTATAAATAAATGTTATTTTATCCCTTTAAAAGAGAAGTAAATGAAAATAACATGTAGAAACATCACTTCTAATTGTTGGTGTTCATCATATACAACCAACATTGGGTAATGACTCTGAGGATGTAGTGCTATAGAATATGGATACAATGATGGCAATGAAGGCACTACAAATACTAGTACCAAAGATAGAGATCAATTTATTGGAATGTGTGTGGTTCTTAAACAAAAATGTTATTCCAATGTTAACAACATAACTTAAGGGTTTATAAAACTTGTATAATAAAATATTGTAATTTTTGAAGAGAAACTAAGACTTATGATGTTTTCTATAATTTTTTAAAAAGGGTAAAAATTCTTGCATTGATTTCTCAACTTTACAAAAACTTGACATGTTAATATCTTAGCCAGTAATAAAATTCTTAGATACAAAAATAAGGTGTGCACTACAAGTTAGAGGGATTAATTAATAAAATTCTTGGCTACAAAAATAAGGTGTGCACCAAAAGTTAGAGGGATTAATAAATTACAAGTTTTTATCTCACTATAGGGTGGGGAACATAATTTTTAGTTCAAAGTAAATATAAGCAAGTTAATACATGGTTGTTAATCTGAGAACAAGTTTGTTATATTGGTAACATTTAAAAGTGGGCTTGAATGAGATATGGTCTAGTTTAAATAATTGGATGGAAAAAATTTGGCATGCATAGTGATATAGTTTTCCACCCTATTTAAAAAGGTTTCCACCTATTTGAATGATCTCTCATAAAATGGTATGTTAGCAAATTGGCCCACCTTTGCAGTTCTCTTATGGATGAAAGACTAAAATAACTCCCAGAAGAAGTGAAGGTAAAGATGTAAAATAAATTTGAATAAAAAACCCATTTATTATATCCAAATTATTATGATGTGACTATTTAAAATTAAGATTAGAAGGTGATTAGAATACCTTATAAGTATCACAAACACCAAATGGTGAATAAAAAAATCCTTCAAGTTCCTCAAAGTTATGACTAAATAAGGGTCAACTTTTTTTTTTAGGAAAAAACATGTACTAAACAATGTTACAAGCATAAATGTTCATAAAAAAATTCCATTTATGTTAGTCTATAAGGGGTGGCACTACACTAGAGCTATGAATAAAAATGGAAGAAAGAATTGTGATTAAATTTTTTTAGAAAATATCATGAATATTTAAGGGGACCAATATACAGAGAAAATAATAGAAAAAATAAAATTTTATGGGGTGGATGTGTGTGAGCCTAAATGGTAAAGAGCTTATGGGGTCCTAAAGATCACCTACCACAAATATAAATCTATATTGTTGAATTGTTAGAGGATAAAAATAAATTGTAGGAATGGAAAATAAACTAAAAGGGTGATTATCTCAACAAAATTACTATAATTTCAAAAATCATTGAGAGGAATTAAAATAAATCTCCAAATTTGACTTATTATTAAGGACCAAATGTAATCAAAGTTTATTATAAATTTATTTTAACATGGTCTATCTACTATTTAATGTGTAAGAAGTGTAACAAGGACCTTGTAATTATGAACCTTTCTCTAGTGTTACAGTAACACTTATACAATTCATGGAAAATATATTTTATATAAGTTAAAATTTTGATGAAAAAACTCTCTTCCAAGTTTGATGAGTGTAAACATATTCACAATAGACATATGGCCACCATATGATTGAATAAAATATCAAAAATTTATTAGGTACAAATATGGCACAATGAATTAAACATAATACTATTTACATAGAATGTTTTTAAAGGAAAAACCTAAGGGGTTATTGATAATTTTGCATGATAAAATGGATAAGATGAAAACTTCCATACCAAGGATAAAAATAAAATTAAATTTAGTAAGTAATATTATGAACCTACCTATTAATTTGACTAGAATGTTGACACATGTCCATAAGACTAGGGATTTGGCCACTTTGACATACTATTTATTGAATGAGGAAAATATTATAGTCACATCATAATATTTATGTCTCAAGAAGCTAAAATAAACTAAGATTGATGAGCATGGTGATTCATTATATACTAATGGATCATTCAAAAAACAATTTCTTAACACATTATTACAAAATGAATTGTATGAGGAATGTAAGCATTACAAGTATTATTTTTTGCGTTATCTAGAACTGAATGTTAATAGTATAGTAATTTCATTAAAAACCCACCAATGCTCTACCTACAACTAGATAATGATTTGGGTAACAAAAATTATCATACCTTATTTTTATTTACATCCATGTTAACAACAAAAAGGATTTTTAACATTATTTGCATAAGCTTCCTTCTAGTGGGGAACAACCATGAGGATATAAGTGGTAATTGTGAAAATAATTAAACATCATTATGTAAATTAGAAACATTTTATTTACAACATATCATGGATAGTTATAGAAAATTCACATAATATAAATCACACATAGGAGTCAAATACATTTATTACATACTTTATTAAGGAAGTATATGACGTAAAGGACTTTTTAGAGACACACTTATTGGATAGAAACCATAAGATTATGGGTATTTAAGGGCTAATGCTTTTAGGTTACATATTTTAGACAATGAACTTGTGATTGAATACAAAGAAAAAATTGTGGATACAAAATGGTTTTCTCTAGTAAAAATTTGGCAAACATTGAATGATGGTAAACTATACTTTCCTATATGACAACAACAATTTGCACCTTTTAAATAACTAAAAGAGATGATAGAGTTAAGGATTGGAATATAATAATATAGTTTAAATTTGTAAAATAATTATAGATACAAAGGTGAATAACTATAGTGTCCAAAAATAAGGTATTGGTAAATTTTATTGTTTGCTTTGGACAAACCCTTTGTCCATTGTAGCACAATGCTAGAATATTGGTGTTGGCTAAAAATAATCCAAGGCCCAAGTATGTATGATAAAATAATGGGAGCCACCAATTTTGATAGGGAAGTATATTTTATGATGTGAAAATATGGTCAACATTAAAAATATCCTCTAATATAGTAAAAATGAGAATACCATACTAGATCCAACAAAAATACAAATTGCATGATCTACAAAGTGGGTTAGAGGCTAAAGGCAATATATGTTTTTAAATGGGGAATTAGATATATAGTTAAGGATCTTGTTCAAATAATTTATAAACAAAGATAACCATGATCTTATATATAAAAGAGTTAAATTAATGATATAGAAATACCATTAGGTAGTAACCGATAGGTATCTAAACTATGGGTTATAACCAAGAAGTATCTGAATATGGATATGATAGAAAATAAAGATAATATGGAGTGTGAGGATGTTTTACCTTGTTATGGTGGAATTAAAACATAAAGTCCATAGTAATATTTTATCTCATAAATAATAAAGGTATGGGATTGCAATGTGAACATAAGAGGGGTTGGTTTTGAATGTTTAGGATTAAAAGGATATCTTACTTTTTAAAAATCTAAACCTAATATCTAAGAATTCATTATGGGATTTTTTTTTTATGTTTTATAACCTATGGGATTCAACCCATGTAACTATTTGGATAAATTAATGGAATGATTAGGGTTAGTTTATCTTTTATAAGTCAATACATGTTTTATGGTGAACACTTTGATTTGGAGGAGATAGTGAAACCATAGCAGAAACTTTCTTTTTTTGTCATGTTGGGAATAACTCCTTGTATGTGGTCCTCTTTAGCTTGGAACTCTTGAAATGGTGGATAAAATGGTGTAATGGCTATGGAAGGAGGCACAATTCCCTAATCATTTAGTGGAGGATGTTGAATGGTAAAATGGTTAAAAAAAGAGTATGAGGTTTTGAACACACACAATGAATAGAAGGAAAGAGTAGGTTTGGATAAATGGTTGTGATTTTTGTAGAAAAAGTAATTAATGAACCATTGGATATATTTCAAGATTGTAATAAATCTTAAACATGAAATGTTGGTCCAAATCTTGAAATGATTTTTTCAATTTATGCCATAAATCTATCCTTAGCCTTCTATTTTATGGTTGTATATTTTTGAATGTGAAAATAAAATTAAGGTTTAAATCATATGTATTGTTTTAAGTTAGTAGAAAAGGAATTAAACCATTTTAAATATATGAAAATGCAAATGTAAAACCTTATTTTTTTAACTTATCTTAGTGAGTTGATTTGACTCATCTGTAGCTTTCATTTTGAGATAAATGGTTTTGTGAGTCTATTTAGCTTCATTTTATCCTTAATTTTTACTTAGATGTTTATTAAGTTAATTTGGCTCCATTGTAGCTGATTTGGTTTCATTTTCCCATAGTTTATTTTTGGTAATTATACAAAAAAAAATTGGCTTAAAACTAGTCATAAGAGTGGGATATTTGAAATTAGTTTTGGAATTATGTACGCTCTTATAGACCTAAAGGTGAGAGGTTAATCTCACCCACAAGACTATAATTATGAATAATAAAGTTATAATGTGAATAATTCCTTCCATCTCTATAAATTAATAATTAAACCTTTAATACATTAAAAGCATTAGGGTTGTGGTTGATTTAACAACCTTGTTTGATATGATTTTAAAATGTAAATGAGATATTGGAGAAAAAAAAATCAATAAGCTATTGTTTTAAATTTGTTTATTAATTCTTTTTTGAATTAGATGAAAACAACTAATTTTAAAAGGAAACTATACTTAGTCTAAGTAGCTGATTTAAATGGGGTATTGTGAGCCAAATTATAGACCTATAGATGGTCATTACGACCACCCAAAATCCTATAATTTATGTCAAATATATTAAAACAGGTTATCCATATAAAATATAATAGTAACCACTAGGGCTAAAACATAAATAATTCAATCTAGATTAAGTTATTTAGAGAAAACCTTAAACTTGGTAGAAGAGGTAGAAATCATAGAAAAGAGCACCAAAAGAGGCTAGAATCATTGAATAACAAGATAATGAGTGTAAATAGGTATAAAATATGATCATATGATAATAATATAACATAAATTACCATGATATTTTCAAATCCTAATCTTAGTGCACTCCTTATGTGTGCCCATAGCTTAAAAGGAATGGTGAGAATGCCACTAAAAAGGTGAGAGTTATATGGTGGGATCTTATTAGGGGAAGGAAAAAGGGGATGATTTGTATTGGGAATATTTAAGGCCATCTCATTTATGGATAAAATTAGGCATAAGATATGAGATTGGTATGGATAACATCATTAGGCATGGTCACCAATAAAAAAACTTGAAAGGAGATAAGATTAAAATAATTAATGGATAGCATGAGGATGTTAAGGTATACCTTAAATGACTATAACATAAAAAATGGGTGTTACATGTTATTAATGTGTTACAGGTTTTAGGAATGGCAAGTCTACTAAACATCATATCTAATATCATCTTGTCTAACATATGTGAGTTTTCCAAAATTAATATTCAAATGTTATTATAAGAACTTAATATTGAACAATTGTTCAATGTGAATGGAAGATTAGTATTTATCATGTCTATGGAGTTAAAATAATTTAATATTGCATTATTATTTTTTAAATGAATCGATGATAAATGTAATATAGAAAATGTGTAAATACAAAGTGTTATATATTTGAAACTAATAGCCATTAGGTTCCCAACAATTATCATATCTATATGACATTGTTGAGAACCTAGTGACCACCATATTCAAGAAAATATTTATGAAGAACATGGATAACCTTAATAGTTATATGAAAGATTATATTAAAAGGAAAATGTTATGGAATTAGTGTTTTAATGTGTTTTTAGATCGATGTGAATCACAATAGGATAAATTGGGTTAATTAATTTAGATTATTATATATGCTAATAAAGTATGAATCTAAATGTAACTAATTAAGATTGATATGATAATGAACTTTAGTATATTTGTAAATTAATAAGGAGATCAAGATACTTAGATTCATTGTTTGATTGGTTGATTGTGACTATGTTTAGATACAGGGAATGTAATGGAATAGGGCCTATAATTTTATGGATCTAGAAGTATGTCTTTATTATTATATGGTCACTAATTTTATACCTAGGGTGGATATTTTAGACATAGGTGACATAGGGATGACATGATTTTCCTAGGATGTTTTACTTCTCTATGACTATAGATGTGATGCAATTGCATGATATATATATATATATATATATATATATATATATATATATATATATATATATATATATATATATATATATATATATATATATGCATGTGTAAAATTTGAACCTTGATTATGTGTGTAGCTCCATAAATCATCTTCCTTCTCCTTGAAACCCTAGGTTTGCTTGTGAAGGATAAAAACTTGTAAAATGTGAGGAAGTGTAATTTGGCTAAGCTCGTCCCAATCACTATCTTGATTATTGATCACTACATACATCTATAATAATATGAAGATGGACACACATATTTCTTCCACTTAATGTGATTTTTAATTACATTCTTTCATTGTATGAATGCATAGATAAATCTAGCTTTTATTTTTAAAATGTTGGCCCTTAACTTGGCTTGGTGTGCTTTAAAATTTTATATTGAATTATCCTAGTAATTGATATAAATGTTTGGAATAATAAGGTATATTTTATCAATGTGTAGCAGTATATTTGATAGGTACTTGAGAATTCCAAATGGATCAATAATCTTGCCCTTGATTTGTATTTAAATGCACTCAACTAGGTAATTTATTATGCCATTAACATGCTAGGTGAATGGGTTGTGTTATTTCTTTCACAACACACCCTAATTCTTCTAAGAATTAGGGAATATCATTTTAATTTTTGAGCCACTCCCACTTTTGTTTATGACTCATTGGTCTTATCACTCTTAAGTTCCCTTACTTATATATCTCAATTTATATGCCAAACTAAGTCCCAAACCCATCACCATTAGAAATACCATGTCTGTGTAAGAAAACTTCATATATAACACTTAAATTAGAGTCTTGACGTCCTAATTTTCATTTGAATCCTAACTTGTTTAAGCCTCCTAGCCTGCTCCTAGGGGTCACCTTGATTTGTATGTTTTTTTATCCCTTAAAACTTATCCCATTTTGATGACCAAGTAAGAATGGTAAATTTTCATATGAAGTTGTATACACCCTAAATTGGTCAAGAAACCACACATATCATGTCATTTCATAACCCTTGCATAGGAGACTTTGACTAGAGAATATGAATCTAATTTGCATTTAGCCATGTCTTTTTGTTTGATTTGTCTTGGTCTTATTTCATACCCTAGACACCTTTTTGACTTTTCTCAATAATTCATAACCTTTCAGACTTAACCCTTACTAACCCAGGTTACTATTTTGATGCTTACACTATCCCCCTAAGTCCTAGATCCTATAGACAATAGTGCCCAAAAAGGACTACAACACTAAAACCTAGTGTATCTAGTTTTTGGTGTTATTATTCAAGTGCAAATTTGATTCCAGTAGTTAGTTTATCTTGCAAGATGAGTCTTACCCATTTTCTTTGCTTTGTTCCTAAGTTTTACAATATCATCTAAATGTGAATAACACTCCCAAATTTAAAATAATGTGTCTCCTATATAAAATACTTCACAAGGCATTTTATATCTAGCACTTACTACTTTGACACATTAGACATAACAAAAATCACTCAATAGTATAACTTCACTTCTCTACATCACACATAAACTTGCATGCTTGATCAACGAAGGACCTAGGCAAAATTCATTCTTACATCTATCGTATGTATTGATTATGCATATTCCCTAAGGGAGAACTACATCAGATCTAAGACCCTAGCTTGAGGGTTAATGTAGGTAATAATTAGAACATCAGGGTTTCTTGATTGTGCAATCATTCTTCTCCTAACCCAATTTTTCCCTCTTTTACTTTTGATGTATTTGTTGCTTTCATGTGTGTAGATGAATACATGTATTGAATATTTACATAGACCTAAAACAAGCTCTGGTGACTTTCATCCCCTAAAATTTGGTGCACATGCTCACATTGACCAAGTGAATAAAACCCAAAAAGCTTAGATCCTTAGGAAAATAGAACTAGAAATTATTATAGCATCGACCACCAGGGTATCCTATTTTTAGTGCTCCTATCCAATTAGAAAATAGAACCCAAATTTAGATTCATGATAGTGTCTCAGTCCTGCTCTTCAAATTCTAACCTTAGAGTCCTTCATTTCAGTCCAAAAATAGATAAGTTTATTTCTATTTCTCTTGCATAATTACCTATTAAAATCTATATTTTTCCCTATTAATCTATATTTTTCATATTATTTTAGACCATCATTATTTAGGATCTAAACACTATATTACCAAAAATAATAAAACATTTAGTGAACCCAACTTACTTCAAACAAACCTAAAACCCTAGCTACACTTAGGGTTCTTCCTTCATTATTTTATGCAAAAATTTAAATCCCAAAATTATAATTTTTGTATTAATTTTTGTTCATTTTTCCTATTCAAGATAATTTTTAGAATTTAAAATTATTGCATAATTTTAAAAAATTCTAAAACTTTAGCTCAAAACCCTAGATTTCAAAACTAGGTCATCACACACCATACCTTTCCTCCTTACAAATTTTAGAAAAATATTTTGAAATTTTTTGCAAGCTGATTACCTTGTCAAAAATAATTTCAAAATTAGTAGTTTCTTTTGAAAAAATTTAACTGCCAAAATTCTATTTTTTTGGGCATTTATCCTATTTCAAATAATTTTTGGAATTTAAAATTATTGCATAATTTTCAAAAAATTCTAAAACCCTAGCTCAAAATCCTAGATTTCCAAAATGGTCCCCAAACCCCAAGTTTCCATCCCTTACAAATTTTAGAAATTAATTTCAAAATTTTTGAAAATTGTTTAGTGTGCCAAAAATATTTTCAAATTTTCAAAATTAGTAGTTATTTTGTGCAAAAATTCAATTTCAAATTTCTGATTTTTGTATCAATTTTTGTGCAATTATCTTTATTCAAATTAATTTTGGAATTTAAATTACAGCCATAATTTCAAAAAATTCTAAAACCCTAGCCCAAAACCCTAGATTCCTAAACTAAGTCCTCCACCTTCAAACCATTTATCCTTGCAATTTTTAGAAATTAATTTCAAAATTTTTGCGAATTGTTTAGATAGTCACAAGTAATTTCAAAATTTTAATGATATTAGTTCTTTGTACATTTATTTGCTTCATATTAATTTTCAAAATTCTCTTTAGTGAAAGAAATAAAATAGACACTAAGAACCTTCTTCCCTCTCATCCCATAGACAAATTTCTTAATTTTTTGCATAATTATAATAATCCGTGGACAAATTTGCAAAATTGTACATTATCTAAAAATTTGGAAAATGATTTTATTTACAATGAAGATAATTACTATTGTTGCAATGAGGAATATTATCATGCATATTAAAGTGATAGTGAAGTAAAATTAGATGCATCTTCTCCTTTCAAACCTATCTCTTACATCCCTTCTTCTAAAGAAAATACTTTTGATAAATGGGAAAAAACCTTCTCACCTCATTCTCCTATGCACAATGCACAAAATGATCAAATTATTTAGGCATTTCCAAATAAATCTCTAATTGGTGATAATTTTCTTGAACATGAACTTAATCTCTCTCTTCCTTTTGTTACTTCTTTGCTTAAATTACAACAATATAAACAAAATAAAATCATATTGCCAATACATAATTCAAATTATCAATCTCATGTTCTTAACTCTACATCTCAATCAATGGAAAATGAATTTCAAAATGATATCTCTCTTACTCCTACTTCTCATGTTGCACATGAAAAAAATGCATACACTCCATCCATGGATAGCATATATACACATGATATTCTAAATTCCAATGATAACTTATTGCATACTAGAAAGGAATTAAATTATTCTCTTACACCTCTCCCTAGCAATGATGGAAGTGATAACGAGTATGATAGTGAACATGCAAATGAATATGAGATTGAAAGTGATGTCAAAAATGATACTTCTACATCATCTATTTCAAATGCACAAAATTTAGAATATGATGATGAATGGAACATAGATGATTATTATGCATATAGTGAAGAATAAAATGCATCTCCTACTCCTTCTCTCAAACAAAATGCATGCCAAAATATGGATCCTAATTCTATAAATGATTTTATTTTAAATGATGCACATGTCAATAATAATACTACATCTTCTATGTATTCCAAATGTGATTCACTAAAAACTAAATATAATAATGAATCTCCCAAGCCACCCCTTACTACAAGAGCATTAGTGTTTTACCCAACACCCAAAGAGGATGGTACCCCATATCCCTCTAATAAAATCTAGGATACCATTCTTCCAAAGGTTCAAGTGAGTACACCCCCTCTCTATGATCCAATTTATAAATGTAACATTTCTATGGCTAATGTAAATGATCAAATTCAAAGATTAAATGTACAACTTCAAGATACTAATATCCCTTCCCATGAGATTATTTCATTAATGCATGCGGTTGGTGAATTACAACACCAAGCACATCTCCTCACCATGGAAAATAAATCTTGAGTCTTAGATGGATTCTAATGATCTACACGGTAACCCTATTTTCAATACATTCATAAAAGCTTCATTGCCTAAGAATTCTAGATGCCATCATTACCTCACTTGGATGGAACTGGAGATCCATTCATACACCTTCAGGCCTTTTAGAAGGCTCTACCATCTCATACAAGCCTGTTGATTCTACTTAAGTTATTTCAATAGACATTAGTGTGGGAAGCACAAAATTGGTTCTTTCATTTACTCCCCATTGGTTCATTACACACATATGATGACTTAGAGGAGACATTTCTCATATATTACATCGTAAACATGGGTCCTCATGTTACATATGAGAAATTTACCACACTACATCAGAATTTTTTAGATTCAATTAGTGAGTATATCTTAAGATTAAAGGCTCACATGTTAAGATTGATATACAAACCACTAGATCTAGAGATTCAATATATATTTATTAAGTGGCTTCACCAACCTTTACTCAAGCATCTATTATGTTAGACAGAGTCTTATTTCAGACACTTATGTTATATAGTTTTATCTCTAGAAAATAAATTGGGATTGATTGAGGTAGATTCAATTGATTAAATCATCTAGATTTTATAGCAACATCTTCAAATATATCTCTTAGTACTAAGCATCCACCATGACCTAGACAAGATAGGAGACCATAACAAGAAAAGCAACCTGTCAAGAATAAAGAGCTAGCTTTTAGAACACAACCTACATTCTACACTATATAGAAGACTAGTAAAACACCACTACAGTTTGATTTAGAATGGCATAGTCCATCTACCACATTATCAACACTACTAGATAGGAGGTTAATCACATTACCTTCTACTCATCAATGAGATCTACGTGTCTTACATAAATAGCCACATCGACCATTTTATCACTATCATCGTATCCATAGACATAAAGATAATGACTATTTTGGACTCAGAGATTGCATTACTCGATGTGTTGATAATGGTATTATAGCATTCACATAGGGGTCACATATATCTCCTCCATTATGGAACCCTAGACCTCATTCCTCCATGACTGAGTCATCCCAAGACATTCCTTTATAGGAATCATTGGTCACTCATCATGAGTGCAATGCAGGTTTTAGGATAAAATCTCACAAGAGATCTCATATTCCACTTCCTTAGAAGGTTTGGAAACTAGTATAAAAACAATAACCTACATATAACACCATAGTCTAAGGGATACATAGTAAAATTCCATACACATATCCAATAGAGTCACAGGCACAATAGTAGAGTACCACTCATGAGAAATATTCACTATGAGTAGATTTTTAGGGTCTTATCTCATGTATCAACCCACTATGATTAAGATTAGATGAACCCCCATCACATGTCATATTTCCATCTCAATCTACTACTCAGTCATATACATCACAACAGAGGCCACATGGTATTATTTTACATATAAATCCACTATGATTGAAAATATATGGGCCTTCTCCACAATATCTAGTTTTAGCTACATGACTAATAAAGTTAAATTGTGTAGAATCTTCACACACATCAATAGTTAGCACTCAATATATATTATTAAATACAGAGCACATTCCTACATAGCATGAGTAGTATAATCACTTGTTCAATTAGCTAACAAGGTTCAAATAGTGATACATCATAGAATAATACAATGTATAGTCATACTGGTTTTAGTTCATATGCTTCACTTAGTAGGGCAATGATGGATCCAAAGGTCTAGCTACCCTTTATATTCTTGAGCCACTCTCAAGGAAGTAATACACATGTAATGCTATCTTATATCCCCCTACTAATAACTAGCATTCCTAATTCCCAAAAACTATCCTATCCAAATACCAACCTATCAAAATCTAGATATTACCAACTCAACCTATCCAAATGATTTACCAATATTAAACCCAATCAACTCATTCAAACAAGTTACCAATCTCAAACCAGCCTATCAAAATCTAGATCTTACCAAATCCTATTTTACCACTATTAAACCCAATCAACTTATCCAAATAATTTCCAAATATTAAACCCAACTGAATTTATCAAAATAATTTATAAATTACAAAAACCAACAAATTTTTTCTTACAAATCAAAACCTAACATCACACTTCAACTCATCAACAAAGCATTTAAATAAAACATTCCAAGAACAAAACATATATAATCTAAACATCAATTCCAAATCAGCCATTTTCAAACATTTGTAATGAATATACCAATATACCAACACACTTCAAATTTGATAACACAATACAATAGTTGTCAGCATAAAAAAAGTATCCATATACATACATATATATGTATATATATATGTATATATATATATATGTACGTATATATATATGTATATATATATATATATGTATATATGTATATATATGTATATATATATATATGCATATATATATATATATATGTATATATATATGCACATATATATATATATATACATATACATATGCATATATATATACATATATACATATATATATATACATATATATATATATACATATATATATATATATATACATATATATATACATATATATATACATATATATATACATATATATATATACATATATATATATATACATATATATACATATATATATATATATATATATATATATATATATGAAGTTTTCAAATAATACACATCATGTCAAGGTACAATCAATCATGAATGGGCATCAAGCCCTCACTATCTGTCTCACTCGCTCCTCCAATTCTGGTCCCATAATCCTATCTAGCACTCAATGACCCTGCACTTCCTTGAGCTCTCGTGTGCCTCTTTCACCAACTATACCATTGCAATATCCAACCATGCTCCTCATGCAAGTCTGCATATCACCACTAAAGATCTATATAGTCATCCACAATCTTCATGCTCACCACACCTTAATTAAGTGGAGGCATCCTATACCTATCCAACTTAGTTCTAAGCTCATCTCTCTCTCCTACTACCCTAGCATATGCATATGTATCTATAACAGCCCTATCAAATAAATGAGAATAAATGTCAACCATAATTGTTGCTCGCTCTATTAAACCCTCCTCCACCATGTCATCAATAACATGTTGTGTGATCTCTCAGAGTGTTGACTTAATGATGGTCTCCCAAAACTCATCATCTCCCCTCCCCACCATAGCTAGTGCCTCATCTTATTAACCTCTCAACCCACCTACACACATAAGAAGTAAAACACTACATTAGATATATACTTCTAAATATAAAATAATACAACACAAACCTAAGTATAATTCAAATACAATCACTAATTACCTCCCATCATTTGGATCAACTCAAGATCCTCATATGCAAGAACATCTACTTCATCAACATGATATAATGGAGCTCACTAATGCATAGACCACCATGAAGTATATGTTTCAATACATCCCACATCATCTACATTAGAAATATCTATAACCACATCTCGTACATCCAAGGGTAATGGTGCCAACTCAGCCTCAATAGGTCTCGCATGAGCCCCTATTCTCATTAGTACTAGTGTACTCCTAAACCATACCCATGTAGCAAGAGGGACATCCTATCAAATTCTAAACTACCTAGTCATGCACTCATACTAAAATCACTCATATACTCCAACTAAAAAATCATGTAACCAACAACTGACTGTCATGTACCATAGTTTCTCTCCATCCTTAGGCTATCCAAGGAATACTCTATAGGGCCTCTATATGATATCTCAAGCCACCAATTTATCTAGCATCCTCCTATAATGATCTATCCTAGGAGATCGAATAGCCAAATCACTCGTCCATCACTCACCAAATGGTTGTAGATGTACCCAACTCACCCTAGATAATCTAATTAGTTACACAACTGTTATGTGCTCATAATTCCAATAATGTAATAAAGTAGCCACACCCACACTACCATTGAATACCACCTACACAAATCTATATAAATGGGAAAGCATAGTCCTACCCCAAAAGAACATAGTACCATACATCTCAACACTACAAACCACCCTATGCATCCTATAAGTAATAAAAACTCTACTACCATCTACTTCAATAAATAAATCCAACAATATGGCTAACCACTTTTACAGGTGTGGAACACTTGATTGCATAATAACTAATAGTAATATATCACTATTACTACCTTTCTAATGTACACTTGAATGCACACCAAAATAATACAAGGATGCACAATGAATGGCATCAACACCCATATCATCCTATAATGTCACCCATTGTCAACTAATCAAAAAATGCAAAATATGATACATATCCTCTAGGGTCACAATGATCTCCCCTATAGGAAGTCAAAATGTACAAGTGTCTACATTCCACCTCTCATATAAGGTGGTGATCAAATACCTATCCAACTGCACCATACCTAGGTCACATACATGACCCAATCCTACTCTATCTATCACAACTCCCTCATCAGCTAACATGGGCAACATCCTCAATGTCTCCATCACTTGGCCTCTATAGAACTCTCTCATCTACACCTCACCCTGAAAACACCATAAAATTGACTATATGTTAGATAACCATGCTAGGAAAAATAGCTAAGTATAAAAGTAGAAACAAATCAAAAATTAAAAAAACCATCTACATTAGACAACAACACTATAGAAGGACACTAGCACTAGATAAAAACACTAGAACTTGGATATCAACACTTTATCCTAGATAGCAGTGTTGATTCTAGGATAGGAGTGCTGAAACTAGTAAAAAATTTCCTATACTACTTAAAATAGATTAAAAAAATCCAAAATAGGCTTCTAAATAGGTAAGAATCAAGTGTTAAGCTTACTCACCAGGCTAATTTCTCCACTGGCTTGAATTTGGGTTGTCAACTGCTCAAAATGAGTCACATAAGGTGCTCATTTTTTAGGCATTTTTCACTCCAAAGTTCTAATATCTCAAACTAGTCACTGCACAAATGAACCCAAAGTCAAATCGAAATTCTTATATCAACCAAATTTTCTATTCAAAAATCAAAACACTATTTTAACCATAACTAGAGCCATGTGGCTCTATTTTAAAAACCATTTGATTTAATAAAATCATGATAATGATAACTTTAACATCACACACAACCTTTGCTCTCTCACTACATCATTTGCCTACTGTGGAATACACACATCCCTATACCTCTTTTGTACCCCAACATATAAATTGGTACCTATTAATCAAAAGAATTCATTTAAAACATTCAAACAACCGAACATAATCAATCAATCAACTTTTCAATCCATTTGATCCATTACTACCTCATTTTCCTGCCATGACACAAACATCTCTACATCTCTACTATACCCAAACACAAGCTTTGATCCTAACCAATCAAAGACACATTCCAATCCCAATAGTTCAAATCCCACCAATCAAAAAAACTTCTCAATCAATTAAAATTATACCAACCTTGTTACTATTCATAAGCCACTAGTCATCACTTTTGGCTCAACCTCCTATATCACAGATCTCATCCCACTCTCCAAAAAGGGAGCATCATTTCTACTATCTCTACAAATTACCTAATATCCCTATCCACTCCTATAGGTAAATACACTTTGATTCTCACACCTCCAGTAGGCAAATTATCAGACTTAGTACAAATTGGTCAAAACTATACAATGATTCAAACTATAATGGGTCACTCAGCATGGTTTTTACACCTCTAAAATCTAGATTATCAGCATTACTTAACTCATATTAGTCAATATTATATAGTGATTTAGTTTATGTGAGTCACTTATAATCATTTGGATATCTAGAGGGATACATCCTTAGTTTAGAGATACACAGACAATTCAGATATAATGGTTTAGATTATATGGACTCACGGTGACTTTGATATAGACTCAGACTCAGATACTAGATTTAGGTGCATGTACATTACTACACATCTCATACATCCAGCTTCATACAACATGACACAATTACATGATCAGAAAGTAGATTATACACATAGTGTAGAGCACATTATTTTGATATTTAATTTTGCACAAGGGGCATGGCACAATATATCATGACACATGTGTTTATATATATTTCCAAACTATTTAGATGCATCACTCACATAATAGATTTAGGGGCATGACATAGATGAACATGTTATTTAGCACCCAAGATTATATATATTGGAATGTCAAGATAGGCCATTTTATTCTTACACATTTTACCATAATTTTTAGATTACACCTAGGCATATCTAGGTTGTCACCAAGTTATACCATATGATCATCTATAATAGCTGGTTCATAGCGTTACTCAGACCTAGGAGTTTGTGTGGGACAGAGGAAAAACATTGGTTTTAGACCTTCAAACACTTCTCATTTCTAGTTCATATTATTAAGAGTGGGGGCATGACAAATCTTGCTCTTCACAACATACATATTCTATACACACATTTCATATTACACAAGTTTATGTGGAATAGAGGGTAGACATTGGTTTTGGGCCTCTGAGCATTTCTCATTTCTCATTCAGATTAAGTATATGGGGTATCTATTATAGAGATTCCTTATTTCTCTATGAACTATTTAGATTCAATATAAAGGGCATCCATTTTAGAGATTCCTATTTCTCCAAGCACTATTTAGTTCCCTATCCACTTCCCTAGACAAGAAGTTTGACCCTTTTTCAGCACACTTATCTCTACATAGGTAAGTTCAAGTACGCATCTTCTTTATTTATTTTACTCTAGCATTTCATTTCATTTCATCACTATATTAAAAGGGGGAAAATGTATACACCCTAAATTAGTCAATAAACCATACATAACATGTATTTTCATAGTCCTTTCACATGAGACTTTGACTAGAGAATATGAGTCTTATTTGCATCTGGCCATGTCTTTTTGTCTAATTTGTCTTGGTCTTGCCTCATACCCTAAACACCTTTTTGACTTTTCCCAGTCATTTTTAACCTTAAAAACTTAACCTTTACTAACCCAGGTTACTCTTTTGATGATTATTCCATCCCCCTAGGTCCCATACCCTCCAAACAATAGCACCCAAATAGGACTATAACACTAAAACCTAGGGTGTCTAATTTTTGGTATTATCCAAGTGAAAATTTATTTCCAATGGTCAATTTCTCCCACAAGATGAGTCTCACCCTTTTTATTTTCTTCATTTCAAAGTTTTCCAATGTTGGCCAAATGTGAAAAAAACTCCCAAATTTAAAATAATGAGTCTCCTATATAAAGGACTTCACAAGGCATTTTATATCTAAAACTTACTACATTGGCACATTAGACATAATAAAAATCATTCAATAGTCTATCTCAGCTTCTCTACATTACACATAGACTTGCATGGTTGATCAAGGAAGGGCTTAGGAAACATTCATTCTTGCATCAATTGTACATGTTGATTATGCATGTTCCCTAAGAGAGAACTACATTAGATCTGAGACCCTAGCTTGAGGATTAATGTAGGTAACAATCAGAATAGTAAGGGTTCTTGATTATGTGATCATTTCTCCCCTAACCCAAATTTACCCCTTTTTTTCAATTTATTCATTTTTTTCATATGTGTAGATGAATACATGTATTGAATATTAAAACAGACCTAAAACAATCTCTGATGACTTCCAATCCCTAAAATTTGTTACACAAGCTCACATTGACAAGTGAACAAAACCTAGAAATTTTATATCCTTAAGACAATAGCATCAAGAAGGAATATAGAACCAAACACTAGGATTTATTATTTATGATGTTCCTATCCAATCAAAAAATAGAACCCATATTCAGATTCCTAATAGTGTCTCAATCCCACTCTTCAAATTCTAGCTTTAAAGTCCTTCATTTTAGTCTGAAACTAGATAAGTTTATTTCTATTTCTCTTGCATAATTACCTATTAAAATCTATATTTTTCCTATTATTCTAGACCATTATTATTTATGATATAAACACTAGATTACCAAAAATAATAAAATAGAAGCACATAGCCTTGAAATAGAGTCTAGTTATCCCTATTCACACTCAAAAATCTTACCTGATAGTCTCTTAGCTCCTTAGAATTACTTTAGAGTGTCATTTTGTATTTTTTTCCAATTGTGATTTTGGGAACTATCCCATCCTATCCACCAAGTTCATGTAGATAAGTTTCATGTTCTACTCTTTGAGCAAAAACATGTTTTTGAGGCACTTATCCCACTTGTGGGATCTATAGTATAGGTGATCTATACTTGTTCATGTCTCTTGGTTTGATATATGGGTCACTTTGATTTTCATGCCCTTTCAACCCTAAAACCCATCCCATATTTAGAATTAATCTTGTGTGATTCATTTTCATATTTTACACTTGATCATTTGATGACTTCTTGGCATTTCTATTCTTCTTACAAAATCTTACTTGGCAATGTGTAAAATATCATCTCATCCTTTGATTAGGTTTGGTTATTAGCATTTAAAATTTTTCTAAGTCCCTAGACCTAATCAGGATTTCAAACCTTGATTATGTCTTCAGGGTCTTTTTCTACCTTGTCTTAGTTGTAATTAAAGTTTTTGATGAATAGGCATATATTGAAAAATGTTAAGTCCCCTATACCTAATCGAGTTTCAAACCCTGATTATGCCTAGTGTGAGTCACTTTATTTCCCATGGTTCTAATCAAGAGTGTTTTTTTATGATTATATCTCCATGGTTTTTGGTTGGGGCTTTTAATTTTATGTGGGTTTTTATCCTTGCTTATGTCTTTGATTATTTGAGGGCAAGATTTTAGTGCTAGTCGAGGTTTACATCCTCAATTAGGTTTGTCATGCCTCCAATAATATTACATAGTGTTATTCAGGGATATAACCCTAATCAATTTTGGGCCTAAACCTAACATAAATCCTTTGGATTATTGGATTCCCCCTTAAAACCTTGATGACCTCCTTGAAGGTAATAAGATAGACATAAATCCTGATTAGGTCTTAGACCTATGGGCTTATCAATTTTAAAATCCTACCAATAATAATTGGTTATATTTGGGCATGAATTTATCAATTAGGTATATGGATATATCTAAAAACACTCTCAATTATACCTGGGCTTCTAAAGCTTAGTTATAACTAGAAAGTTGAAAATTCAAAAAGTGCAAATTCTAATAGACTGTCTAGCCAACAAAACCCTTATTAGGTTACAGATAACATAAGCATAAACATAATTTTTTGGGATTTTAGCCTCAAACAATGAAGGAAAATGATATGAAAGTATCTAAGACCTAATCTAAGAATTTACCCTTACTTGCCTTTTCTAAGAATTTGAAACTTGCCTTTTCCTACCTAATTTTTCAGTAGAACTAGAGGTGAATTTACCATTTTGATCTCATAATGTGTGAAAAACATATGTTGAACTCAATTTTCTTGAAATTTATCATTAAGTATAAAATTAAAATTCAACACAAAAATATAATCCCAAAGGTCCATTTTTCCCATCAAGGTACTAAGATCGCCTGTCACTTTGAAGGGCATAACTTTCACCCCATTAACTAATTTTAGAAACCATTTGTATTGATAGAAATCAATTTTTAATGTAGATGTTTTGGTTCCACTAATTTGGCTCAATTAAAAATATGCTTGTAACCATTTTTTCACTTTATTGACCTAAATAGGTCCACTAAGTGCCCTTTCTGACCCCATAATGGTTTTTCAACCATAACTTGGTCCCCATTAACCTATTTTTAGAACCATCAGAGTCTTTGGAAAGATGAATCCAATATGAATATTGTGGTACTTCTAGTTTCTCAAAATTCTTCCTATGAAATGACATTTTAAAGTTTTAAGTTCATAAGTTTCTTGGAGATATTTTAGCTACAAAATGTAACTTGTTTTTTTGTCTTTTTGCAAGCTAAACTAGATAAAAAAGGCAAAGTGGTGGGATTGGAAAAGTGAATGAGAATTTGGGAGAGAAATGAATTGATGTAAAGTCTATAAATATAAACAACCCTACCCATCATAAAGGGTTGGCTCTTTGTTACTCTAAAATACTTAGATTTTGCCACTTTGGTTTTTATCCTATCCATCTTTTATAACCCTACCGTTATGGTAGGAGAATTTTAGTGGATTGATCATGGTGAATGTATAACGTGATTATCAACAAGAACATCTTGATAAATATAAGGATGTGAATTTATTATTTTTAAATTGTGAATTCAAATGGTGGTTTTGGGCTCTTTTTCATTATCTAATTTCCTTTGACATATGCATTGGATCCATTTATGATTTTGTACACACTGGTTAAGTGGGAGACTAATTTTTTGTATTCACATGGTAAAGAAATCCAAATTTATCTTCATTACAATAGGATTTATTTTTTTCCCCTTTCTCTTTTGCATTTTCTTATCAAATCTATTAAATTAGGGTTTGATCGATATCAATTTATTTTTACTCTTTTATCTTGAATTATTGCTTCATTTCATTGACATTTAGTTATTACATTGTTGAATGACTAAATACATGTGAATGAACAACTAAAGTTAGCATTTTAAATATTTTGTTATCTAAAACCATATTTTTGATCTGGTAAAATGTATGCATATAAGTTTTTTTAATTTATTCTTAGAACCCATTTAAACACAACACATAGTCATAATTACCATCCTATTAATTCAAGGATGAAAACACTATTAAAATTTAGTTTAAGTTTCACACTAGTAAGCCCCTTGATTGGAACTGTCATAACACACAACTAAGTCAAGATCAATGCATTGTGACCCAATAGATATTAACATTTGAGAGACCAATTGTTAGCATAGGTTCTTGGAAACCCTTCAAAACATGTTAATTCAGGGATAACTTGCACATAATAATAAAAGTACATAGTTGATACCATATTCAGACTGAATATATTCATTAATCAACTCAAAGAAATTGATATATAAAGGAACATAGGTTTGTTAGAATCTTAAAGTTGGAATATATTTATATAATTAATAGATTAAGGCAAATAAAGTACTCACTATACATAGAACAATGATAAAAGACATATATAAAAACCATTATAGAATAGTATGTAATAATCTCTATCACATTATAACCATATACAATTACAATTGAGCACTATATATAGAGTTGTACTTGGTGTTGTCTCTTCACATTCTAGGCTCCAACCTTTTTCTAAGCCTAAAAAGAGTGGTTCTTTGTATTCTATCATCTATCCTTATTCTTACATAGGATGAATACATAGAAAATATTATACTATAGATAAAATAGTTTAATTCATACACATGCCCATCAACTATACTCTACAATTTTAGTAAGCCTTGTTATTCACCCAACACTTTCCCAAAATTAAAATAATGTCTCATATTAAGACAAAGTCATAGTAAAATTCTAATATGAAGTTGAGGGAATAATCCAAAATAAGAATCGTAGTTATTGGTCCAGGTGTCATTATTAGTTTTTACACTTTACATACCTAGTTTCTCTTTCAAGTTTTCAACTAAGTAGCATAATATGCTATCACCCTTTTGGGTTTTCAATATACTATCATAACTAGATGGATACCCTTTATGGGTTTTACATATAATATCATAACCAATTGGATTCTATTTATGGGTTTTCAACTAACTTGGCATTGCTCATAATGCTTTAGGGTATCCTAAAAAATTATGCAAAACTTGGGAGAACTATAAAATTAGCATGCATAGTGTATACTAAGTGGATGGTGGTATAGATTGAAGAGGATGAATAATAGGTTGATGTTGTGTTGGTTTTTATTTTGCTACTAATAAACCACTTGGTTGCACAAAATCTAATGGTAGAGGCTATTATTGCTTTTGGATCTCTACTTGTGACTTTGTGGTTATCTTCTTCTACTATAGTAGTTGTTGTAGTTATTTTGAAAGAATGAATTAAGGCTTATCCACAACTTTATAAATGGAGGGATAAATCTAGGAGAGATCTTTCTTGAGCATATTCTAATCCATTAACACTTATCACACCATAGTAAGAAATATGCATGTGGGATATGAATCACCATCAAGTTTTGAACATATTTATCTTTTATTATGGTGATTAGTGTTTTATCATTTGATATCTTATGTTGGATGTCCAATATCAACTCATCCAATTGATATACATGTCTTTGATCTTAGAGGCTAGAAAATGTAGTACACAAAATCTCATTGTGCCAATTCTAAATATTTTGCATGGTACTATCCCTTGAATCAAGAAATTGTTTGAGGGAAATTCTCATTACATCAAAAGTATCTATTTGATTATCCATGATAGTTATGTCTTTGTTTACTATTATGAATTAAGTTTTAGTGGTAGCTAATGAATTATTAAGCTATTGCCTCCAATTCAACATACCTTGTGATATATGCTTGGTTTTATATGTAATGCTATCTAAAACTTATTCATACTCCTCTATCAATTCACATATTATATCCATTTTTGATTTTATATTTTTCCTTTGATCTCATAGTGTTTTAGCTACTACACATCCAACTAGTCCTTTTTGAATTATGTCAATAAAGTTATGACATGTTTTTATTCACACATGACTTGGTCACCTATAATATATGTAACCAGTGTAGGTCAGTTGCTATTAATTAGCTGATGTGCATTTTTAATTTGTTGTCTCAATTCTAAATTGTCATATTTTAGTTGAAAAACTTCTTGTTCCAAGGCTGAAGCCTTTTGTGATATTGATTCCTAGAACATAACTACACTTTCAATCTACTTGGTTAGGGGTAATTAGGAAACATCCAAATATGTTTCATACATAGTGGTAGTAAGGGCCATGGATGTGGCTATAGTCATTGTATTAGATGATTTGAATTATTTCAAAGAAAGAGAAAATGTGGTGTGCTAGTTGGATGATTTGGGAACATCCCACAACCACTAGCTAATGATTTGAGGTTTTGGATGTGAAGCCTCCTCCTATGCACCTCCTTGTGGTACTAGTTTTTATGATTATATGCATGTTTCTTATTCCTTAGCTTTGGTAAACTAGTTTATTTAGGTTCTTCCATGGGGGATGGAGAATCTAGTGTTTTAAGTGATTATGAATCCTTAGAAGTGTAAGATTCCATAATATCACCTTGACACATAACCATCTATTTTTTGGATGTTGGTTGGGGTTTGAGGCTCTAATTTTGACTCTTCATAGTTTATCCCTATGCATATTGATGAGACTCTTTTTTGTCTATGTTAAATTCACTTCTACTAGTTTTTTGAAGGATACCATTCTATCTGATTTAACAATTTTGGGAATATTGGAGATTTATTCCTAATTTAGTTAAAGGTTCTAGATTGATAAATTAATAAATAATATACAGTCAATAAGCTACAAATTTTTGAAATTTATTGGTAATTAGAGCTTTTCTAAAAATAGTAATAAGAGGGAGAAAATAAGACTTAACTTAAACTGTGTTGATCTAACTAAGAAAAGATTTGATATTCACTATGTAGGCCTGGGAAACTATCACAAATAGGATTTTGACTTTTGTTTTTTGATTAAATAAGAGTGTAGAAATTAGGTAGGAGTGGCATTAGTGCTATAGTCCTTATCCAATGTTGTTCTGTTGAGGATCTAAGCTTTATGGTTTTTGTTCAACATGCCTGTGTGACCTTATCTCTAAAGTTTTGGTAACCAAAATTTTATAGATCTCCTTTTAGAGAATATTTTCTCTTAAAAACCTGTTTTCCATTGTATTTTGACCAATTTCAAATAAGAGGGGAGTTAGTGTGTGTATGATTCATTAGACATGGATCCACACCCTTTGTGTGGGCATGCTGCCTACATACCAATACTCTGAAGAGGGATCAAGCTATATGTAATTCTCCCTTTGAAAGTGCTTGGTGTAATTGTGATATGAGAATCCAAGGAAATGCTAAATTGGGTGTGCTTAAAATGACTAGGGACTAGTGTAAAGATTCAAATAAGTTATAAATAGTATTAGATGGTTGTATGAAGAGAATAGGGAAATGTTCTTGAGTAGTCTTGCTTGTATTCTTTCTTGCTTCCTGGTATTTTCCAACCCTTTCCAAATTATATTTGAATGGTATTTTGTAGGGATCTATTGGTCATGGATTGAATTTTCTTGCATTAGGCCGACAAGGATAAGGATGGAAAACTAGAAGAAATTGACCATTAGGGTTTAAAATGAGCTTGGAAAATAATGCCTAAAGTAGATAGGAGTAGCATTAGTGTCATATTCCTAGTGTGGTGTTATTTTTCTGAGTAGATAAGACCTAGGGAGATGGATTGGTCATGAAAATAGGGTTCTAGCTAAGCTGGGATAATGTTCAAAATGTTATGGATGATTAGGAATCAGTGAAAATAATCCTAAGATGGTCATGAGATAAATTAAGAGGGACTTATGGGTTGGGTGTCATTATCCATCCTCATGTTATCAATTTTTGCATTTTATATGACTAAATTTCCCCCTCCCCTTTTTTCTAGTCATGCAACAAAGTGAAATACTAAGATAAAGGAAAAATAGAAAGCATACCTAAACTTACCTATAAGGGTGAAGCTCATAATAATGTTATGATGCTAGGTGTGCATAAAGAGAGCATGCTATGAAGTGTGAATATATAATAGAAAACAAAGAGTAGATTAGTTTTTACTAGATATGATATATCGAAAATAAGAACACATAAAAGTTAGATAAGAGGGAGGAAGAGAAAGGATTGAATACACCTCACTAGGTATGTGGACTAGTGCAAAACATATTATGATGCTAAGTGATGTTGAGTAATATTGGATGATGTTGCATCAAGAGTAATATCATGAACAGAGTTGATTGTTCAATTCTATGGAAAGTGACTCAAGAATTGAAAGGATATCCCTTTAGCTCTATCATCACCTATTAAGTGAATCTAGGTGGTCATGCATGTGTTAATTAATGTTTAGACTATGTGTCTAATCCCTTTTAATAGGTGGCTCAAGAATACAAAGGCTGACAAGACCTTTGATCCATCATTGCCCCATGAAGTGAAGCTATGAACTGATATTTGTATAAAATGTATGTTGTATGAGATGTCCCCTAAAGCCCATGAATGTACTATGATCTAACAATGTTGGTGTGGATAGTCGAATGTATGTTGGAAACTAGGCCACTCTTGGCCACTCCAAAAGATGGAGATAAAGCTAGTCCAAAACTGAGAATCTAACTTATGTGGAAGCCACTTGAGAACTTAGGAATGTGGAGGGTAGGCTTATATGAAATCCACTTTGAAATGATGCCAACCACATATAGATGGAATACGGCACTTAACTATTGAGAATGTCTAAATAATGGTGAACTCAAAAAGAAAATAAATAAATGTGTTGTACACATTGCCCCTGATCACTGATGTCTGGAACATATATTTTGATTTGGAAGTTATACCAACTACCATATCTAAAATTGGAAGTGAGATCCATCATGTCATGCATGTTACCCCATATATCTAGATTCTCTAAATAAAATGTGTACTAAGACTATTAATTTTGAGTTGTTCTAGATATTTAAATCTATAATTGAACCTACTTTTCTACCTGCTTTCAAAAATTCTAGTTTTTCTATTTTTTGGACAGGAGCACGAGAAATAGATAGTAACACCACCAATGTTGTATTCTAGTCTTGGTGCTATTATCCTAGGATAAATCTGATGACTATTTTGGATTCTTCACTATCTTCATATTCTATTTTGACTAGTTTGATGTTTAGTTATTGTTTTGAGTGTTTTAAAACTAGATTTTTTGGTTGATAGGAGCTCTAATCTCTGTGACAAAACCCGTATTTATTGCCCCCTCTTTTGAGGGTAGGAATGGAGACTCTACAATGACTACCCTCAAAATAAATACCCCTACCAGTGTGTTATGCTACAAAATATATGATACTACAATGATAATTGACAAGATATCTTAAGATACAACCTGGTTTATATTGAGAGATTGTTAGATCAACTGAGGTATGCTTAGATAGATATAACAAAGTAAAATCATGTGTAATGTACTGAACTAGAAATGATAGTTTGGTTAATTACTAGTTATTCATTGTTAGTTAGAGAGATGGAGCATGATGTATATCATTGCATCCAAGAAATCAAGATTAATGCATGATATGGATCATGGCATTACAAATGATGAGAAGCAAATAAGCAACAAGCACACAAAGCAAGAATTAAGAAGCATACAAGAGTGGCCAAGGGGCCAAGAAAATAAGGGACATGGTCACATGTCACTCAAATTGGAAATCAAGCATACAAATCATGTTCAAATTCCACATACACATATAATTGAAAAAAGTAAGTTAGCTTGAAATTTATATTCACATATAAGAGTACAGGCAAGGGACATTGACAAATGTTAAAGACACACACATGAATAGAATTAAAGGACATTAGAAAATATCCTAAGGTACACACAATACATAGAAGCAAAAGACATTGTAAAATGTCCTAGAGCACATATTGGAGACAAAATAGTAACTAAGAAATGCAATCATATCTAGCTATGCATATCAAGAAAGGAAAGCATGTAATAATTGGAAATACAATTACTTCTAACTAATCAAAGAAAGAGGGAAAGTATGCAAGACATGTTAGTACAAGACTAGGTATATGTTAGGAAATACATAAGCTATATATAATAGTGAGTGTCGATGGATTAATCTATGTAAGCTAATAAGTTATGTACTTCAACATGATAACTAGAGGGTGGTGTATAGGAATGGCATAACTTGAATGGTGTAGTCATATAGAAGATGCCCCCAGTGGGTATGTATATCGATGTATGTCTCGATGTATAAGCAAGATGCCCCCTCAATGGGTGGAGTGAAGCAATCAAAGAGATAGATGTCATTGTGCACACTTAAAGGAGATCAAGTGAAGCATTGTAATGTAGATAAATTGACAAATAATAACATATAACATTAGATGTAAGTCTAACATGATAGTATAAATGTAAAGCATGGATGATGCATACAATCAAAATACTTTTAGTGTTTTTGAGTTATTTGCATGTTTTTGAATTTTTGAAATGTTTATGAACTATGTACAAACAATATTAATAAACTATGTACAAGTGATACTGAGAAAATTATGTACAAGTAATCGTAATGAAATTATATATAAGCATATGAATAAAAGACTAGATTAGAGGTGGTAAAGGGTCCAAGGATGGAGATGGATAGAGATGGATAGGGAGGAAAGAATCACAATCATCATTAAATGCCTCAAGATCATCATCATAAGTATCATGATATGCTATGTAAGTTTATGGTGTCATCCTATTGAAGGTGAACTAAAGGTTACACTAGTGGTGGAGATATCGATTCTTCTCTAGGACATTTAGTTCTAGTAGTAGATTGATTTGGTGGAATGGAAGAAGTCAGTGGTGTTGTAATCTAAATAATACCATGAACTTGTAGTTTATCCAATCTTTTATGTAAAGCTATACATGATTTTATATCATGACTTATGATGTTGTGAAAATGACAAAATGGCGACCATCTTGCTGTGATAATTTGCTAATTGATTTGTGTAATACTATAAGTAAGGTTATTAATCTATGATCAAGTAACATCTATAACATAATCTATGGTTGATGTTGTATACTACTTATCTAAATCTAAATGGTTGGCTCTATATCCATAGAGGTAACCATGTGAACTATATATGCTAAGTGATCTATCTATGGCCATGAATGTGTAGTATATCTTGAGAGTGTAGTGTGAGATGCTAAGAGTGATGTAGGATGTATAATGAGAGTTATAAATTCATCTCGATACTCTCCTAGGCCAACTGGTGTAAATTTCAACCCACATAAATAGTCATCTATGATTGTGGGTGTCATATCATCATCTGAAAAAGCCTAGAAATATGTATCAACATCATGTACATATGGTAACTTAGAATTTACCAAAAGGGGTAACTTTGATATGGGGGTATCATCAGCTATAGTAGTAGAAGATAATGGTACAGAGTATCTATAACTAATGTAGTGACTATATCTATATAATCAACTATTACTATTGAAACTACTATCAGTGAATGTATAACTGTAATAGGTATAGAGATCATGATTGATGGAATGGATTGAATGACTAAATATGCTATGAGTGGCTAAATATCTAGAGCTGAGGGCACAACTATAAGTGGAAGAGTGTGAGAAGTTATAGTCTCTTCAACCTCATATGTATGTATCTAATCAAGATAAATGTAATGAGGTAGTGGCTAAACTTGGATATGAGGTGTCCCAACTAGCAAAATAGTTGAAGATGACTCTATAGTTTGATAATAACTAAATGTTTGGTTAAATACTATCTAGGGTCATCTGGGTAAAATACTATAATGAATAGGACCTAGCATGACCTAGAACTATGTAGAGAGGGTTCTAGGTCCTATCATGATATCCAAAGTGATGGTACCCAATGTCTATTATGGTATATCATAAAATCCTTGAATGTTATTATACTATTTTTGTATGGATGTCATGTCTACACCCATGGTCTATAAGAATGTAATATTATATATACTAAGTCCAAAACCACTATCAATTAGAAATCTCTTAACTGCGCTAGTTTTGACTTGAGATTATATGAATAGTGGTATATTTTGATCAATTATTATCTAAGATGGCATGCCATTTTTATCAAAAGTGATAACATCTTCTATATTTTTTAGTGTGTTAACCACTGATGCAAAATAAGAAGGCTCAGGGTTAATGGGCATAGAAGTCTGAGTGAGTTCTTGATAAAGAATATCCTCAAACACATTGGCTTTTTGAAGTAGTTCTAACATAGAAATCTTAAGTAGAGTGTTTCTCAACTGATCAACAATATCATATTCCTTGTGTGGAGCTGCCTATGCAGGTGGATTGGGCTTAGGATGTGAAGGAATAGGAAGGTGGTGGGGCTCTTGAATAGGTGGATGAGGCATGGTGGAATGTCGAGTAATAACTCTAACCACATTATCTATTATCTATATAGGACTAATAGTATCGACGCGAGGAGAGTGAAGATAATCGATAGGTTAAGGTGGTGGAGAGATAAAGGGTGTCAACTAGGCTCTCTAGTGATGGGTAGTGATTCGGGGAAGGGTAAAATGGATCATACAATAGGATTTGGCATGGGATAAAGGCTCCAAGGGAGGTGATTCAAATGATATCTTAACATGTTTAATAATAACTTATTAACATCATCCCATATAATGAAAAGTAAGCATGAAATGAAAAGAAAGAAGCATTATACTAACATATGATAGACTTCCTCATTCATGTATATAATAGGACCAATTATGGTCTCCTTGTTATTTGAAATAAATGTAAAAAGAGTTTGTAAATAATTAAGATTCATTTTTGCAATTTGATTATAAATGTAAGGTGATACCTCAAGAAGCGAATAGGAGCTAGTACATGCAATTAGGGTTTTGATAATGATATTTTAGGAAAATGCTATGGAATTTTGAAAATGAAATTGGATTTTTAATTTAAATATGCAATTAAAATTTTAGAAAATGATTGATTGAATAGGACCTAGTATGTGAAACTAGGCTTTTTAAAAAAATATGTTTTTTGAAATAACTATTGAATTTTGAGTTTTGAATGGATTTTTTATTTTAAATATGCAACTAAAAATTTAGGAAATTATTAGAAATGCTTGATTGAATAGGACCTAGTATGTGTAACTAAGGTTTTGAGATTTTATGGAAATTACTATTGAATTTTGAATTTTGAAGGGATTTCATTATTTTAATATGGTAGTAAAAATTTAGAAAATTATTGGAAAATTACTAAAAAAATATTGGGACCTAGTATGGGCAACTAGGGTTTGAAAGAAAAATTATTTTAAAATTTACTACTAAATTTTTAAAATTTGAAATGAATTTTTTATTTAAATATTCAAATAAAAATTCAAAAATTTATAGGAAAAATTAGTATGAATTTTACCCTAGGGTTTATAAGGTTTTTGTATGTAAAATGATGTAAGTCAAGTTCACCAAATGATTTAACAATTTTGAGAATATTGGGGTTTTATTCCTAATTTAGTTAAAGGGTCTAGATTGATAAATCAGTAAATAATATGTGGTAAATAACATATTGATTTATGAAATTTATTGGTAATTAGAGATTTTATAAAAATAGTAATAACAGGGATAAAATAAGACTTAGCTTAAATTATGTTGATCTAGCTAAGACAAGATCTGATAATCACTAAGCAGGATTGGGACACTATCATAAATAGGATTTTGACTTTTGTTTTCTAATTGGATAGGAGCATCAAAAGTGGATAGGAGTGGAATTAGTGTTGTACTCCTTGTCTGACACTATTGTCTTAAAGATCTAAGCTTTCTGGGTTTTGTTCAACAGGTCTGTGTGACACTATCTCTAAAGTTTTGATAGCTGAAAGTCTATAAAGAGCCTTTTAGAGTATATTTTATCTTCAAACCCTATTTTAAATTATACATTAACCAATTTTGAATAAGATGGAATGTATTTCTCCCTTTGAAATTATTTGGCACAATTGTGATATGAGAATGTAAGGAAATGCTAAATTGGGTGTGCTTGAGATGACTAGGGACTAGTGTAAGGATTCAAATAAGATGGAAACAGTATTAGATGGCTATATGTAGATAATAGGGAAATGTGATTGAGTAGTATTTATTGTATTTTTTCTTGCTTCATGATATTTTCCAACCCTTTCCAAATGATCTTTGAATGGGATTTTATAGGGATCTATTGGTGATGGATTGAATTGTCACATGTTAGGCTAACAATGATAAGGATGGGAAACTAGAAGAAACCAACTATTAGGGCCAAAAATGAGCTTGGACAACAATGTTGAAAGTGGATAGGAGTGGCATTGGTGCTATAGTCCTAGTGTGGTGTTATTTTCTTGAGTAGAAAGGATCTGGGGGATGGATTAGTCATGAAAAGAGGGTCTTAGCTTAGTTGGGATCAAATATAGAAGGATATAGATGACTCGTAATCAATGAAAACAAGCCTAAGAGGATCATGAGAGAAATCAAGAGGGACCTATAGGTTGGGTGTCATTAGCCATGCTCAAGTTACCAATTTTTACATTTTATATGACTACACTATCCTTGATCATTTGAGAAGGTCAAAATGTAGCATGAATCCAAGGTATATGCAATAATATTGGTAGTGGGATTTATTGTCATATTAGTAATGATTTCTACACAATAGAGGATCTTATAGCTAGATCTCTATGGAATATTTTAACTCCCAACTTTTATTGAGATGTTTCTTTCCCTATAGTGTTGAAAATGATAAAGGGTAGAGGTTGAGTGATATTGACCCAAACATCTTGCCTTACATAATTTCTCACTTTATAGGTGCACACTAATTTCCATAAAAATAATTCCTTCTCTTTTTCATGCTGATACACATTATTATTGATTTATTATAGCATTGAATTCATGAATTCCTACTCCCTGACTCTTAACTCTAGTAAGATGTACTCAACTACTATTTTAAGAACATGTATATTATCTAACTAGGACTTTTCTTGTCATGCCCTCATATTTAGTAGTGCTGGTGGTGAAACTCACCATGATGGTGATTTTCTATTTCCTCTATTTGGTTTTAGTAGAGCCATTATTGGTTATAGTAGTACTTATGGTTGCACTTGTTACTATTATGTTTGTTCTTGAGGTTACACTTTTTATTACACTAATTACTATACACCTAGGGTAATGGACCATAGTGGTGGACTAACCAAGTAGCTATGGATTTTTCATTAACAGTTATACCTTAGCATCCATCATAGTAATGAAGAATGGTAGTAAATTCATAATTTTTTTGGGTAACTCATGTACCTTGATCTATATGTTTTGTAGCTTTGAAACTGAAGCATGTTATCATAGATACTACATGACATCCTGAGGTATTCTAGAGTGAAAATTAATCATGGTTATGGCCTCTATCCACCATGTATTTAACCTCTCTAATTAATTTTAATAATTCCCTATATTTATCCATGCAATATTTGCAAATGTAAAAATAGGATATAAATATGTAGTAGGGTTGATCGGTCCTTTCATAAAATTACATTATGTGAAATGGAGAATCAAAACCAAAAATTTGTAATGGAATGTTTTTTAGGTACATGGAAGGATATTTTTAAATTGTATGGTTAGTTTAGATGCTAGAAACTCAGGCTAGTTTAATTTTTGTATAAAGGTATCACATGATACGTAATGTTGATACACCTTTTGTTGTCTACTTTGCCTATTCTATTATTTACTAAAACTTCTTGGTAATGAATTCAAAAAGGATGAACACAAAATCATATTATATTGAATCAATGGGTATTCCTCTTCCTACCCTTATAGTATATTTCTCCCTAGTGTTAGAATGAATTGGTGGAGCAGTGGACTTGTAAGGCAACAGGGATTTTTCACAAGTTAGGATGATTTTTACTCATGCCATGCTCTAAGGAGTGATCTAGATTATAACTTCATAGGATAAATGAATATATCCTTTGTTATGCATACTAAATAGGGTGAGCATTGACTCATCAAGTTATATAAAAGTAGATAGTTTAATCAGTTATTCTACATTCAATCCTTGTAGTAGATGTTGAAGTGTTAGGGTTGTTGCTTGTGTTGATATTTATGGATCCTAAACAAATAAAATGGATTTTGATACATAAATGAAGTCAAATGGGTCTGCATCCTAATATTTCATTTGTCTTATGCCTAGGCCAATCCCCATTTAATCTTTTTGTGCATCCAAAAGTGGGATCAATACTTGAGCTCTTTCCATGATTTCTATATTAGGATACATGGAATATTTGCTTTGTTTGGTTTGGATCTAATATGAAATAGATGTGCAAGAATTTATTTTTAAGTTCAATCATAGATTTTTCTTGTTGACTAAAGTATGTAATGTCTTTGTGTTGTGTGTTTTATTTGTTATATAGTTTTTGGTTCTCAAATCCATCTAGCCATCTATTTTAAATATGTTACACTAATTTTGCATGAGTTTACATCACAAATTAATATCAACCAAATGTTGTTTGGTGTGATGGTTACTCTTTTCTATGTGCATTCTTTAATTCATACATTTTTAGGTAGCTAATGTGACTCAACATCCTTTCACCTATCCCATTTTTTATGACCAAAACTATCCTTCTATTAAGTGATCTACTTCAAGGAATATGAAATCTATTCAAGTGCCTTGTCATTAATGGTCTTGCATGACCATTATTCATTTTTTCACTATACCTATCTTATTAAGACAATATTCATAAACTTATTTTATGATCATCATGTAGTCATTTCTAGTTATCCTTCCTTCAGGCTATATATATGAATTGATCATAGTATATGATGTCGAATATTCAAACTCCATTATGATGTGCTATTATCCAAATATCACACTATATAAATAGACTAACTCTAAACAAAATAGATAAAAAACAAAAATAAATTTAAATAAAATTCCTAACTACATGGTGGTACTCATCACCCTCTCTCATTATTAATAAGGAATGATAGATACTAATGATGGTAAGGCTTAAGCCTATATCTATTAACACATCTTAGCAATATGGTTCTCTACAAATATTTAAAAATAATGGTACCTTGTTATGAGACTTCATGAATAATGTAGGTTACATTCCATATGATGCACAATTTTCCAAAGAATGCCTTAAATATACTATCATACATCAGTACCTATTCTATATGAAATTTCTTAGATAATAAGTTATGATCATGCCATGCCTACTTAATTGAATTATGGACCTATTGTATCAAATATGATCTTTGTCAATTTTCCTCCATTATATATTGATCTTTGTTTCAGAGAGTCTTGGTCACCTAGTCTCATGACCATTACAATGCATTAACTAAAAAAAATATACTCTATAGGCATAACTAGCTCAAGATCATAAATGAGATGAAAGGGAGTGGAGTCTATTATGCACTTGTAATATTTATCTATACACCCAACTAATAAAAGGAATGTGATCCTCTTAATCATCCCTTTGCACATTACATATTTTTGTTAGCATTTTACCTAGTACTTTATTTGATGCTTTAGCTTGTCCATTTGCTTGTGGGTGATAAGTCATGATCTTATAGTGAAATATCATAAATTACATAGTGAATCTTTATAGTGTTATTAAAGAAGTGATTTCCTTTGTCATTGACCAATTTTATTGGGCATCCAAATCTTGTAGTGATATTTTCATAAAATAATTTGGTAGTATCCTTCACACCATAACATGGTGTCAAAGTATCTTCCACCCACTTGGTGAATTAATCCATCACATTTATAATGTACCACACCTGAATTTTTTACTCAAAGGACATATCGGTCCTAAAAATTCAATTTTTCATTATTCAAATGGTTTCTCTATGAGCATTGGGCTCAAAGGCATCTCATCCCATTTATTGGGTTTTACCATAATATGACACACA
Source organism: Torreya grandis (assembly GCA_037957365.1). NCBI lineage: Eukaryota > Viridiplantae > Streptophyta > Pinopsida > Cupressales > Taxaceae > Torreya > Torreya grandis. The sequence goes on from JARHVA010003541.1 coordinate 690,739, forward strand.
TAATAATGCTTGGCCACCTTCTGTGTATCCTAAATTAAGGTTGATCACCAATGACTAATCTATAAGATTTTTATTATAGTGGCTTCACCTATGAAGTGACCACCTGTAACTCTCTGATGTGATTCTTGGAGATGGGTTGTAAATGATATAATGTTACTATAGATAGAATATCATTCTTTCCTATTTTATATAAAAACCCATTAATGAGACTGTAAAGAATGGTTCATGTGACCATTTTATTGTTATCCCTTTCAACATATTGTACAGGTAATTTTCCTTGCTCTAAGAAGTTTACAATGTATTCTATATTATTAGGGATCATAGCACCCATAAACAAGTGCACATCTGGGGACTCATCCTCTATTTATTTTGGTTCTTATCTATTTTATATACTACTAAAATTATCTATTCCCACACTTTCTCAACCTAACTTCACATTGATTTAGAATTGAAACTCTTGAAACAATACTAACCACCTAGAGATCCATCCTCCCAACATCGACATTTTAACTAAGTACCATAATTCTTGGTGGTCTATAAAGAGATAAAATTGTGTGGTCAAAAAATAATGTCAAGACTTTTATAATGCAGACACCATAGCTCATCCCTATATTTTTGTAGTTGTATAGTTTTTATAAACTACTGAAAGCTTCCTGCTAGAAAAATGTATGGGATTTTCCAACCTTCCATCCCTAGGATGCACTAAGAGAACCCCTAATATAATATCAAAAGCATCCACTTGTGCATGGAATGGCTTCTTCCAGTCAGAACAAATAAATTAGTTGTTGTTACTAACCTTTCTTTGACATAAATAAATGTTGTTTAGCATTTTGATGTCCACTCAAAATTTATATATTTATGCATTAGCTTTTACATTAGCATATCTATGGTTGCATATCATTTTATGAATTTTCTATAGTATCATGTATGACCCAAAAAGGTACACACTTTTGTAGGGATAGTTGAGGGAGGCATCCCCATAGTTACAATAATATTGGATTGGAGGCATCCCCATAGTTACAATAATATTGGATTGGTCAACTAAGATGACATCACTACATATGACATAGCCTAAAAGAACACTAAAAGGTGTGAAAAATAAGAACTTATTTAGATTTAAATAGATGCATAGAGATCAAAACCATTATATAATTAATCACAATTTTGATAGATTCTCTTTAAAAAAGGAGAAGATAGCCCAGTTATTTAAATATACTTATAGAAAGTCATGAATGAAGTTTTTAAATGTAGATACTATAACACAAGAGAAAATTATTGGCACATTATTCAGACCAAAGGACATTACCTTATATTCAAATGACTCCCAGTCTATTATAAAGGTTATTCTAGCTTGGTCCTCTTCTATAATCATAATTTGATGGTATCCACTGAATCCATTTATGAATGAGTACACCTCATGACCCGCAATTAACTCAATTACTTCATATGTGAATGGTATTGGAAAGGGATCATTGATACATGCATAATTGAGTGCATGGTAGTGTCCACAAACCTAAATATCCTTGGACTTATTTGGATGCACAACTATGAAACTCGGTTAATGTACCTTTTCAACTAGACGGATGATTCTTGCTTCTTGTATGTGATTTAGTTTTGCCTTTTATTTTATCCTCATGTTAGGATTTAGTATATATGTGTGTTTTTAATGGGTCTATCACACTCTTTCATCTCTATTTTCATCTCCCCAATGATGGATCTACATCTTTTAATTCTAAAAATTTGGTAAGAAATATATTCTAATAGTCTCATAGTAGTTTCAATGCCTCAGAGATATGTTACCTCATTAGTCTCCCATAATAGTAAAGTTAGGGACCTACTCTATTCCAATGATTTCTTAAATATTTTTTAGTGGTTCTTGATACATTTTTTTGATCCACTGGGTAGATCCTCTTGTAGATTATGTTCCCCTTCTTGCTCTATAATGTTTATGTTGCACAGTCTTTCCTCTTCAATTTTTTATATGATTTGGACAAGTGTTGGTTCGACTTCCCATTTTAATTCCAAGAATCCTTATAAATCCAAGTCTCTATCACTATCACTATATGCCTATCTATTATTCTATTATAAGGCTTAATAAAATCTTGTTCTTATTGACTAGACTTACAATTTTGAAACACTAGATTTCAATCGTGATCTATTTCTTGTTATGATTATGACTATTGTAGCTCTTGAATCTTATTATTGGCCGTAACTTAGGTTTTTAGTTTCTTCAATACATTGTGTACCAATTAGTTATCATCCTAAAAAACAAAGGTTTGAATAAACTCTTTACACTTGTGCCCAATGTTTGGTCCCTCTCATGTGCTCTTGATGCATGTAAAGCTTATGATTCCCTAATCCTTACACCTTTATGAATAAACTCTTTTATTGTAAAGACCCATTACCCTTACACCTTTATGATTCCATAATCGTGTGGTATTTATAATGTATGTAATCCTTACTCTACACTATTATCTAGTAACTACTTGTATACATGCATTTTTTTAGGTTGTGCATTAATCATGTTCAAATTATGCACTTGTTTTTCTTTTCTTTACTTCTCCAATACCAATAAATATTCCATTTAATTTTTTCCTTCCACCCTATAATACATGTAGTATAGTTGTCTTTGAGGGTTAATAGGATAATTTTGCATAAAATGATTATACTCACCACATAAATAACATTGGATGGGTTATCAATCTTATCAATTATCATTATTGTGACCACCTTGATAGCCTTCTTAGTATCCCACCTAGTATACTCTTCTAAAACCTTATCTATTCTGATGATAGCCCAAATCATGTGACTACTATCTAGTAAATCTTCTTTTCTTCTATTGCTATGCATTGTATCTATTGCACTAATGTTGAGGTGATGTAGGAGCCTAATTTGATTATTTTTGTTGTGGGATCTCATTATTCCATGAATATTGGTACTAGTATTTTGGTGATGATGGTGTCCATCTAGCTAGACCCTAGGGTTGATATTGATATTGATGTAATGAAGGTATCTATGCAAGACTACCTTATGTTTTAATTGCCATTTCCACCTTTGGGACTGGGAATCCTTGCTTTATAATGGGTAACTATTATGCTACAATTGTGAAGACATTATTAGTAGTATATTCCTTTAATTTTTACAATGCTCGATAGCTCTTTTCATCATGATTGGTTGTCTTACAAATACTATAGTATAAATTCTTAGACTTTTGTATGTACTATTATATTAGATGACATTTTGTAGTTGTGTTCCCTAATACTCTATAAAGTTCATATAATTATGACTTAATCTTAGGACAATAATTATTATGATGTCCCTCTCAATCACATTTCATGCACCATAAACCTAGTTATTCACTTTCATAAATATCATCTATCTTAGCTTCTAATTTGGACCCGATGACTAGAGCATCCCCATAATCTTCAATTTGTTCTACTCTAAGTGTAGTTAATCAAATATCAACCTTCATTCTGAGATGATACTACACAAAAGAAAATTTAATTATTGAGCATAATCCTTATATGAAATAGGTAGATTTATCCTTATCCTCAATAATAAAATCAATTCTATTTATCACATTCAAGAATCTATAGTCATAGTCCCACCTAAATTCTCCACTGCATTGCTTGATCTCCTTAAGGTCTTGAATAGTTTGTATTTCACACTCATTTTAAATTTTACCACTAACTAAAGTTTAACTTTATACAGATCTATACTATTTACATCTCTCTAAAAAATGAATTCCAATTAATGACCTGATAAATATCCTGAAAGCTCACACTTCTTTGCATCATCGATAATTATTCCTCTAACCTACCACTTCATGTTTTAGGTTAATAAATATTTCTTAGGTTCCATAGACCCATCATATGGTGTCAACACAAAAAAAATTCTTGGATTTTAGTTCATATTTGGGTTACTTGTAAGAGATAAAACTAGTTTTTATGCATGTGTGATTGTAACTATAGGTTATTATGCACTGGTCACTATGATTATAAGATTCTACACATTTTTATTGGCATTTTAAAACTAGCATCAAAATTATATCCAACTTCTTCCAACCTCTTCTTATATAAGGACTTTTTTTAATCTACACTAAGTTTTCCAAACTTATCTCTGAATGACTCAAACCAACTTAATATTGTCCCTTCATATGCACTTGGTGCTTTTACTAAATTAAAATTGGGTTGGGGGGATGCATACTCTATAAATGAATGATCTCTATCCTTGTCTTCTTATAACTATTATCTTGAACCTATCGTATTTCTATTCTTCTGCATAATCTCTTCTAGTTAATATTTTTACACTTCTCTAAGCACTTTTCCTCTTAATTAAAAACAACTTATATCTTTTAACTACTCTACCTTTATTCTACCTTATTTTTTCTACTCCTTCTCTTTGCTACTCGTAACTCTATATTATTCTTCTTCAAGCACTATTCCTTCATATTCTGCATCTACTCTACTTCATAAACCTTGTGAAGCCTCTCTCTAGGCTTCCATTTCTTCAACATCTTCTACATTATTCCTAATCCTACTCATTAAGTCTAGATTATTTGATTTATTCCAACTTATCCTATTGTCATAGTTCTCTTTCTAATATCAAAATCTTCTTTTCAATTTGGATATTTTCATTCTCCGTTATTATAGGCTCAGGTTCAAGTTTCTCTACTCATATTTACATCATTATCTCTTACATTACACGCATCCACATAACACCTAAAGTGACTACTCCATGTTGGTAGGATTTGGCACCATGGCCTTTTCCATAACCAACATCTTGATTAGTGTAGGTAGTCACTAAAGGAACTTCTCATGAATTCCTCTAACAAACTAGTCCTATATAAATTACAAATCTAAGTATCCGTGTAGAATTTTTTTGATGATATACCCATCAATGGTAGTCTTTATCTATTAATATACTACATGGGTCTAGTTAGTGTCTAAGTTTTATAAGTTTTCTAGATTTTCCACCACCTAGGTTATGAATTCCATCATTTGTGGCTAGAAACAATAGTAATCTAATCTATATAACCAATAAGTTAATAGAGTAGGCAATTTACACCAAAATATTTCATATATTTCACCATAGATATGCTCATCAATAATTCCCTTTATAGTTTCACCTATTCTTCTTGTTTTTTCTTTGACAAAATTTTGAATTCTTTCATCGAGCCATCTCTCTATATCCCTTTGTCCTGATAACCATCTCAACAAGTTTCAACAAAGTTCCACAGTTACTATACCATTTTTAGTAGAAGTTCTTATAAACCCTTTAGAACATGCTAATTCAAGGATAGTTTGCATAGAAATAACAAAAGGACACAATCAATACCATATTCAGATTGAATATATTCATTAATCAACTCAAATAAATTGATGCATAAAGTACCATAAGTTTATTATAATATTAACAGTCAGCATATACTTATATAATTAATAGATTAAGAAAAATAAAGTACTCACTATGCAAAAAACAGTGATTAAAAACACATCATAACACCAATATAGAATAATATGTATTAATCTCTATCACATAAAAACCATATATAATCATAAGTGAGCACTATATATAGAGTTTTACTTATTTTTGTCTCTTCACATTCCATCCTTTTGATATTCCCAAAAGGAGTGACTCTTTATATTCTTTAATTTATCCTTATGCTTACATAGGCTGAATACATATAAAAGATTATGCAAAATACAAAATAGTTCAATTTGCACACATGTCCATCAACTATACTCTATGATTTTAGTAAGCCTTATTCTTCAATCAACACCCACATATACATAACTCATTTCAAGAGAGGCTAAACATGATTCAACACCCCTAAAATCCCAATGTTGGTGTTATCGTGCCAAATGACATGTAAATAGGTTTGACACTAGAAAGAGGGTGGCGATACTTAAAACTATTTTTTAACAAAAAAAAACTTGAATACTTAGGATCATTTCTTTCACTTACATATTATGCATTTTAAACTTAAAAAATACATGAATATCCACTATATCAAAATCTATTGGGCATGACTTTATATTATTGGAGCTTATTGAACATTAAAAACCAAGATCAAACAAAGGAAAACTAAAAACAATACAAATCCACTCAGATAGTAGCTATCCTATAGTTGTAGCTTCCTTCATCAATTTATTCTCTACCCTTTATAACACACTAATGGTGGTGAATCCTAATTAGGTTGGTGAATGTGGATGCCTTGTGAATGTTCAAGGTCATGACCATGATTTATCAAATAATCCTGACAAGTTTTTCTTAAAGTACATACCCAATATAATTCAAACTACTAAAAAACATATCTAGATATTCAAATATGCACTTAATCAAAATAAGGTTAAATATGAAGATGTTTCCTACCACATTTTTCCTTACTCTTCAGGATAGGTTTCTTATGATTGGTACCTTGTGTTAACAAATAGGTCTATCACCTCTTAGGCTAATTTAAAAACAATGTTGACCAATCATTTTAGGCTACCCATTGATCTAACTATCATGTACCATCTCTTTGTTGTTTATCATATGTATCCAAATGAACCAATGATTGTCTTTAATGCACATTTCCACAAGCTATATCAAAGTTTGAAATAACCTTACACACAAATTGAAGTTATTTCCATCCAAACCTACTTAAGGGATTTAGATACAATGACATATATATTTCTTAGGAGAACCCTGTAAACAGTTACATCCTTATCATTATCCTACAATTAAGTTGTTAATATTTATTAATAGATGGTGAAAAATAGATATGGATTTGAACCTTTACCTTAATTAGGTGAACCTAGTGCTTAAAACCAAATTCTAATGATTAACCAGGCTCTTCAATATAACACTTCATTGATGAACCCAATCCTAAGTGATATGTATAGAATCCCTAATCTAGTATACAACCTAATTCCTATAATTTAGATTCATACTGGTCATCCATATATATCTCCAAATCATTTTATTTTTCAAAATTATAATAAACAACTTGTTCCTATCATTTACAATAATACTACTATCATGCCTAACATGAGTGCTTATGTCACCTCTACTAGTAACCAATAGGATTTCCCATCATTTATAATCAATCAAACACATATCAATAATTCAAATAAATAAACACACCTTGTTTCCCCTACATTTATAAACACTATTTCTCTTGTGGCTACCCACAACCATAAATGTGAAATCGATCAAATGCTAGCATGAACCCTGAAGTACTAAACTTGCATCAAATGGTTCAAAGGTTAAAAAATGACATGGTCAATTTACATAGGTAAGTGCTTCAAAAAATAACCAAAAAATGAATAACCCTACATAAATTATAAACTTCAAGTTTTAGATAACTAATAGGTAGTGGAACATAAGGGCCAGTAATAGAAGAGTGCTTAGTCCATTTGACAATGCAAACCAAAATAATAAAAATAATTCCTCAAACTTAGTACACCTATTTGATTCATCATTTCCAACCTAGTTCAGGTTACACAACATGTCCAATCACATTGAAATCAATTTTTCTTAGTTCACCCTAGCCTTAAACATCTTTCAAAAGAAGATGGATAACCTAGAGATAGTGCTTACACCTGATAATGATAGCTAAAACCAAGGTGAATGAAACCCTAGTATAGATCTAGTCTTGAAAACATAGTATTTTCCATTTGAGAAAGACAATGATCCTGAATAAAACTTGGATGAGGTATATGCATTCAAACAATTCTAAAGAGGAAACAACTATCAGTTGAGGATTAAGTACCAAGGTCTATTAACTACATTTACTCCTCCAAAAAACACAAGTTCCACCTAATGAGGACTCAAGTAACAATCCATTTACACCTAAGGTATCACCCACATATTATCAACCAATTAATATATATACACCCACTCAAAATAACAAACTATTAAAACCAAAAAAATAATGATATAACATTGTGTATGACTTGAAGCGAACTAAGGCCAATATAATAATGTTTGATTTGGTCTAAATTTATAACCAAAAAGATGTTATTGAAAGAATTATCTACCTATAAAGGGAAATAATATAGTATAAAAGTTGATGACCATATTGATATTTACAACAAAAAAAACTAAAATCCCTCTATTCCTCCTAACAATCCATATTTTTAATAAAAACTTACATAATTATTTGGTGGATTTAGGTGCTTCTAAAAACATGATGCCTTATATAATTTGTTAGTAGTTGGTATTGACTCCTACAAAGTCAAATAAAAAATTTGTTTAATTGAAAAAATAGAGGTTAAGATTGTTAGTGAGTTAAAGCACATCTACATGCAGTTGGCATCTAATCCAAGGGTACAACAATTATATGTCATTCTGGTAATGGATATACCTAATGCCTAAAATATGATTCTGAGTAGATATTGGTCAAGAATATTAAATGGTTACATGGAAAATGACTTCTCTCACATGTGTATCCCATGGTGAGGCATACCCAATGAGATATAAATTGAGCATGAGCCAAAAATGACTCACATAATCATGGAGTATAAAAAAATGAATGAAATATTATTCAAAGAGTCTGAACTAGGGGTCTATTTACTTGAGAAAGAGACAAAATTTTATAATAAAATCTCCATTAACATGTTTTACATGCAAAAAAATATATAATTTGAAGAGTTAGATCATCTAGATGAGGATTATATCCTTTATGCGCATGAAATACCTTCACTCCACAATGATGCCATAATATATGAGGATATGAAACAAGTTGATCCAAGTCAGAAACAAAGGACTTATAAGCTCTTCAAATGATAAAATAACCATTATAGATATCCCTATACTTACTTTGGCCATTTAAGATCTAACAAGAAGGTCCTTATCAATTGATAAACTAGGCATGTTCCCACTAGAATATAAGAAAACTAGTGAATAATTCAATATGATAGCAACACCTACTCATTAGAATCATATACTTACATCTAAAAAAACTTGTGGATCCTAAAATTTGATGGCTCTAAGTTTAAGAATAGGTGTGGTACCAGTGTAGAGCTCATTAACCCAGGATGGAAATCATACTTAGTTTTATTTCACTTAAAATTTGCATTCATGAATAACATAGTTAAATATGAGGCACTAGTTCATAATCTCAAATTTGCTCTAAGGAAAAAAGTCAAGAATCTCAAAGTAATTTGCAACTCAAAACTAGTGGTAAAATAAGAAAAAATATATTATGCCTATAGTGACATGTGTTTATCTAGATAACACAATTGAGTATGGAACTTGATAGAGGATTTAATTGTATTCAAAATTTAAACATTTCCTCATAGAATAAATTACATAATGGATGCTTTAGCAATAGTTGCAATCACTCTCGAACATATAATTAACTCCAGGTTAATAAGGTTTTTAGTGAATTAAATCTCTACTCCTTTTGTTCCTAATAATATCAATAAATTTTAGGCATTCAATGATGATGAGCATATCATCAACTTCATCACCAACACAGATGTATTTGAGTCTCATATTATATATGAAGATAATAAAGAAGAGTTTGAAATAGATGAAGCATGATCAATTTAAAAACCAAAAATATACCCAAGGGTAGGGTCTCATTTAAAAGGCTATTTGATATGGACTATCAAGGTGAAAATGACAAACCATCCCCCACTAAATGTATAAAACACTAGCATTACAATCTAGGTAATGATAACGAATAAAAAATTGGGATTTTATGCACAACATGTATGGAAAAGGAAAAAAAGGGTTGGTTCAATCCCTAAATGACTTCAAAGAGGCTATAAAATAGAGCTATGAGAAATTGAAATTGTTTTAAACTTCCTTTCTCACACATACTATCCCTCTCAAACTAGGAGTCAAGCCATTCTATCAGAGTCAAAGGCCAATGAATCCATTACTAGAGCCATTGATATTTAAGGAAGTGCAGAAATTACTCTTAGCAAGGATCATCTTTCCTATTAGGAACTCAATGTGGGTAGCTAATATTGTGTCAGCTCAAAATAAAATTTGAGAGATAAGGCTTTGTGTAGAATTTAAAAACTTAAACAAAGTGTCAAAAAATAATAACTACTCACTACCTTCACTAGATTAAGTCTTACAGATAGTGAAAAACTCTCAAATGATGTCATTTCTTGATAGGTACTCAAGCTACAATTAGGTAATGGTAAACTATGAGGAACAAATCAAGATAACATTCACAATAAAGTGGGGTATATTTTCATACAAAAGGATTCCATTTGACCTAATTAATGTGGGTTCTACCTTCCAATGTGCTATGGATATTACATTTAAGGATCTCATTGACAAGTGCATTGTCATATACATGGATGATATATCTTTTCCAATAAATATGAGGACTATGTGAAATACTTGAGAGTGGTATTGTAGAGGTTTAGAGATCATGAAATATCATTAAACCTAAAGACATGTATATTTGGGGTTACATAGGGTAAGTTATTGGGCCACATTATCTTGGAATGAGGCATATCCATAGACCTAGAGAGAGAGAGGAATCAATTATAAAAATTACATTTTTAAGTAGAAGAAAGGAGCTAAATTCATTCTTTGGAAAAATTAACTTCATAAGGAAGTTAATTTTGGGCTTTATATAGATAGTTTGACCACTAAATAACATGTTAAATAAGTATGAAAATATTGATTGGATGACTAAAGCACAAGTGTATTTTGCTTAGATCAAGACAATAATTGTAAACACATTGGTGCTTATTAGTCCCAACTATACATAACCCTTCTAAATCTATTCATTCACTTCATAATACTCAAGTTTTGCTATTCTAACATAGAATAAAGAAGTTAGAGTTGAAAAACTGATCTCATTCATGATTTCTCTAATCCATAATGTTGAACTGAGGTATTCAATGATTGAAAAACAAGACTTTACCTTAATCAATTTAGTCAAGAAGTTTTGGCATTACATCCTACACAATAAGGTATTTACAGTTGTGTCTTACCTAGAAATGAAATCTATGCTAATAAAAAATGAGTTGGTTGAATGGAAAGGCAAGTGGATGACTATTGTCCAAAATTTTTACATAGGAATCCAAATAATGAATATTGTATGAGGTCAAGGACTTAGTAATAAAATAACTATAATGCACCCATAAATCTTTTTTCAATAGTACATAGTACAAGATATCACAAATGGTGATTGCTACCAAGATTTGGTTTACTATTTGCTCAATAAAGAGAGACAAAGTCACTTGAATTCCACTCAAAGATATAAGTATTCTTAAAAATTAATAATTTCATGATCAAATTAGGCACAGTATACATAAAAAAATCATGAACGCATATATCTGAGTTGCCTTAATAAATCATACGTAGCTAAAGTACTCAATGATTTCCATGGTAAATATGCGACTAATAATGGATCAAGGAGTGTTATAACTCATCAAATATTAAGTTTAATGTATTACTTGATTCACATATTTATATATGCTCATGATTATGTCTAGAGTCATAATACCTATCAAGTTGTTACACATAGAGAATATACCCCTAACATGCTATTACAACTAGTTATTAATGTCCATATGTTCATAAAATAGGGACTATATTTCAATGGAGTGATCAATGCTCTACTTCATCTATAGGACATGTGTTAATTATTATATAAATTGACTACTATACCCATTGGATAAAAGTTCAAACATTCAAGAATAACACAATTAATGTAGTAATCAAATTCCTAGAAGAGCATATCATCACTAGGTTTGTGATTCCTACCACTCTAGTATGTGATAATGGTCCTACTTTATTTTCTCTCCATTTTACTAAATGAGATTACTAAAATTTGGTAATCCTAAATATCTCTTATCATTATCACCTGTAAAGTCATAGGGTAGCACTAATAAGAACTTGTTTGATTTAATTAATAAAGTCTTGGCCAAGAACCCTAGGGATTGGCATAATGTTATAAAATTTGTATTATGGTCTAATAGGACTAGAATTAAATTAGACCTAGGAATTTCATCATACCATCCAGTGTATGGCCAAATGCATTTTTTCTAGTGAATTTGAGAATCCCCATGTTACAGTTGATGATATATTACTTAGAGACTGATGATAAAATAGAGGCTCACTTCCTTCACTTGATACTATTAGAATAAAAATGTGATTCATCCCTACTAGACTTTAGTAAACACCAAGGAGTCATCAAACATTGGTTTGAAAAATGATAAAAAATGAAATCCTTTTGGATCTCTAATCTAGTCCTTATCTACTATAAGGTTCATGATAAAAAGGGACAACATAACAAGTTTGATGCCATATGGTTGGGTTCCTACCAAATATCAAAAATCCTGGGTGTGAATGTATTTTGCATAAGGTGTCTAATTGGTGAGGATATCCTATCACCTATCAATGGACAATTCCTCAAACACTACTTATAATATTGAATTAGCCTATTTAAGTCTTGTAAATACTTTCTCTTTTCCTTTCTTTATTTGTTTCTTGATTTATTTCTTACTTTATACGTGATTTAGTTTTCTTTTCTTGATTTTTTCATTTTTCATTATTGGTCCAACCTCATTTTTTGTCTCTTCTTGGTCTGGTTTTTTTTTTTTTGACCTTTAAGTTCCATTATTGATAGAAAAATTAAGAATGAAAGGTTTGTATGTAGGTATCACAAATGGCATTCTAGTGTGTAAGTACTCTAATTGGTTTATAGTGTTAGATTTTGTTTTCAAATGAGTTTAAAAAACCTGAGCTGTTATATGTGTTTTGAATTTGTTTATGCTGGGTCAAGTATGGGTAGAATATTTGTTTTATGAAGACATTCTCTTGAAACTAAGAAAAAATCACATCTAAATGGTTTCTGGGTTTACCTAGATGAACCTATTATGGTGAAGATCTAAGGTGAAAAATATATAATTATATCATTTTCTTACCACAGTGGTCCACAACACAAAATTGAGATGTTAAGAAAATAAAGTGAAAAGAGAAAATGAGAAAAGGAAAATAAAAGAAAAATAATTTTAGGAAAACTCAATTTTGGGTGATTCAGGTAACCTCTATGATGCAGAGCATATGCAAACTTTCTCTTCTTATCAAATTATCTCACTGTTTGTCCAGTTTCATAATGAATGTCCTAAAAAATCGACAATCAATGTAATAGTTTATGATTCCTCATATTTAAAAACATACTCTTTCTACTCCTATAAGATTTTTTTACCAAAGGACAAATGTTTTTTAGCAATATAATCACTCCTTACTCCACTCAGCCTACACTTTTATCAATCCTTATAGACTTTTCTTGGAGAAATTACACATGCATATAAATATACAAATAAAATTTAGGAACCCAATGAATTATTCGAATACTTATTATCATACTTAGACCATATACAAAGTTTTAATCTCAAATATTATCTTGATTTCTTGAACACTGATTCTAATCTCAGTCTTTACATTGAGTCTTTTTAAGGCCTTGGGTTAGGCCTATTAAATCTATTTGGATTTTACCCACAGTTAGTTATAAGGGAACAAAACCATTCTCAATCAACTCCAAACCACTCAAATGCCCTTACATGCATTTATTTCTATTAAAATACAAATCTTAATATGTTTCTATCGGTTTAATCTCCTAGAATGTGGACTTTAGTCTCAAAACTCTAGTTTACTTTTCTCTCTCTGCCTGCATGAACCCAAAAGGAATTTTCAATCTTTTCCATGCATTTTAAAGACTCTCAATATTATGATATCTTTACTCAAGGTCTATTTAAATATATCATTTAAAAAAAAATTATATTAATCCACATACCCCTAATTCCATGCTTCAAACATTCATACCTCTGCCAAGCCTTTGAATCACTTCTTGAGACACTTATGGGGAACTTTATCCCAAATTAAACTCATTGTGATTTATGCTATAGGTTCATATGACCCATGAAGGGTCTATTTATCAAATGGAACATAATAATGTGTTCAATTTTTGTGTAATACCCTTTCAATAATTCAATTACATAAAAATCTCTTTTTCTAACCTTATAATTATCTTCATGCTCCCTACTATCATTATTGACCAAGTTTTATTTTACTTTGCCTACGTACACAGTCATAAATTATGGGTTTGCAATGATATATGAATGATTATTAAGTTTTATTGAAACTTTGTGCTTCTATTTCAAGAACTGGGTGTTCCCTTTAAAACATCTACAAGATCCTTGCAACAAGCTTGATATAAAATCTATGTGGAAACTTACAATAATATAAGCTCTTAATACTCACTAATTTTCCTAAAAATTTGAAATGTTATTCCACCATTTAAACTCACCATGATGTTTTGTATAATTGTCTTCAAATTTAAATATTCCTTAAAGAATGTGTAGAACCATTCTCTACTTCCCTTTGATCTTATATCTAGGAAAATACGGTCTACTTACACACAGAACAAATTCTAAACAAGGGTTAATTACTATAATTCTTGGTTACCAAACACTTTGAAAACATTTCCTTATAATGCAAATTCAAAATATTTTCAACAATCTTTCAAAGTAATATAACAACTACCAACATACCTTTGATCAACTTTAATCCAAAAATAGTCTGCAACCTATTTACAACACTCATTCAGAGACCTTACTATAGACTTTGTCTGGAATTTTATTTCCTTTATAACTAAGAACAAATCCTCACTAACTAACATCCATAAACTTTCATACAAACATGAATACCAATTAACAATCTTGTTCTTTTAAAACAAATCACATGCAGATATTATTTTATGCACAATAACTCAATAGGGTTTGTTTCCTTTCATTTAATAGCAGTAGGGTTTTAAAAATTACATCAACTCTTCTTACTAAAATGCACACAATTTCATTCACATTTTTTATACCCAAAAAATGGGGTAATCAATCTTTATTTCACATCTAAAATATTCCATTCTTTATATTTTGGGTCTAATGCACATGCTACCATGAATTATTTTTGGACACTAACTCTGAATTCAAAATGACAAACTGACATATATAAAAGTAACTACCCAAAACTAATTTTTATAAACTCCAACATATTCTTGAAAACCACCAACTATGGCTATTCAGATGAACTATAGCTAAAGGATTTTAACCATATATTTTATATCCTCTATCAACTCTTATATACCTAACATTAACATTAAACCACATTATCTAAGCTAAGAATATACAAATTTATCATCCTAAGACACCTAGACACTGAAAACAAACCAAAATTAAAACTAACCCAAATGCCCCTGCATCATACTCCCAAGGGGAAAAATAAAACAAACTAAAAGTGAATTGGCTATCCATGGTCCTTTCCTACTTTTTTTTGTGTCTTTGATATTATAATTCTTCTTCTTTGTAGTGTCCACTCTAAACTGTGACTTCTTTGTCTTAACAAATTGATGGTTCCAAGTCCTTGTGTCTTCTTACTTATCCAAATTACATGTTGCCTGAACTGAATTGATTTGAGGCAACTAATTTACCCAAACTAAAATTGGTTTAGCCTTGTTCCTTACTATCCTCATCCATCTTTCTTCTTGTAAATCATTGAAAAGGCTTGTCATATATATACCATTATGCCATTCTTATGCATATGCTAGACTAGAACTGGGAAATAGAATGCCTAGCTTGATAGGATTTTCCTACTTCTTTCTTTTCTTCCAATCCTTGACATTTTATTCATCTTTGATAAGGGTCGGCACACTTATCAATATTTTTTTGTCAACATGTTTTTTTTATGTTCCCCATGTTCACTCTATGTCTCTAACCTCTAAACTACTCCTCTTATCCTTTGCACAACTGATACAACTTTATATATCTCTTCCAATGCACAGATTTTTGCTTCTATTTGAGCACTCCTTTCATAATGTACCTAATATACCTAATTTTTCTAGTCACTTATAGCTACATATTCATGATTTTCATGCAAATGTGGACCTTCAATCCACTATTTGAGGTGTTCCTCTAGTTTTTCTTCTATCATAGTTGAGTCTCTTATCAGTTGAACCCTGTGATGATTGAGGTCTATTGACCTTACTATTTCCTTCAATTCATATTATTCATTCCAATAACATTGAGCTTGATTCATAACATCCTATCTAGAAACTACTTCAAACAACAAACAATGTATTATTCTATGCAAGTCAAGGTATAATTGCTACTGGTAATCATTCTCACACCTTATATGATGATGCAATGCATCCTCCACACTTTTTAGACTTAGAAAGAAAACTTCCATAATGTTACATACCTTTATTTTGGAACCTGGTCTTGATAAGTCAACGTGAACCACTCTCTTTCTTTCTTCATGATTCATCTCCCATATATCTTCCTTAAATATGATGAACTTGTCACTTTCCAAAACTTGAGTAATCTAAAAATCATTATCTTACCTTTGCATGTCTAAATGTCTATCTGGATTATGGTTTCTCCTCATATCATATTTGTATTCTACTGATATGTCCTTAGGCAAAGAGTTACAATAAAAAATAGGAACTTTAAAATCTTTCATGAGTGTACCTTAAGCATCCTCTTCTTCTTTCATAAGTATCTCTAGTTCTTTGACAATGTTTTCTTTTCCTCTTTTCATCTTAATGTCTTGGTATTTATCTTCTTCATGCTATCCATCTTATTGATGTGGACTTTTACATTCTTACCATTCCTCTCTTGCAAGATCATTCTCACTGACACACAAGAATATAAATTCATCAATTATATTCACATTACTTTGAATGACACTTACCTTCTTCCACTCAACATTCACTTGCTCACTGTCCTTGTATGGATTTAATTTCCTTAGCATACTCCTATCTATTTCTTTAGGCTACAACTTCATAACTAATTTGTCACTCTTATTCTTACCTTCATAGAGATTCTCAATACCACCAACCTGTTCTTTCTAACAACCTACTATGGCTATTCAGATGAACTATAACTAAAGGATTTAAACCATATATTTTATATCCTCTATCAAATATTATAGACCTAACATTAACATTAATAAAATGATTCATAGGATTTTACTCATTCTTTCTTAATGCATGAAATAAGAAAACATTCACACATTTACTAATTCTTACCTCTACACCAATCTTCATCTACCACCTTTGACACTTGTGACACTCCTTTTACAAACCTTTAGATTGCCTATGTATTGACACCCACTCTTACACAACACTATATTATCAACTCTAAACTAGTTCAATCACTTACGCTTATCTCTGCCAAGCCTTTGAATCACTGGTTAAGACACTAGTTCATACCTCCACCAAGCCTCTGCCAAGCCTTTGAATTAGTTCTTAAGACACTTGTGGGGAACTTTATCCAAAATTAAACTCACTATGCTTTATGCTATAGGTTGGTATGACCCATGAAGGGTTTCTTTATCAAATGGAACATAATAATGTGTTCAATGTCCATGTAATACCCTTTCAATAATTCAATTACACATTAATCTCCTTTTCCAACCTTTTAATTATCTTCATGCTCCCCACTATCATTATTAACCAAGTTTTCTTTTACTTTGCCTTTGTACACAGTCATAAATTATGGGTTTATAATGATATATGAATGCTTATTAATTTTATTGCAACTTCCTACTTCTATTTAAATAATCAAGCATTCCCTTTCAAACATTTGCAAGATCCTTGTAACAATCTTGATATAATATCTATGTGGAAACTCAGAATAATACGAGGTCTAAATACTCACTAATTTTCCTACAAATTGGAAATGTTATTCCACAATTTAAACTCACCATGATGTTTTGTATAGCTATATTCACATTTCAATATTCCTTCAAGAATGTGTTGAACCATTCTCTAATTCCCTTTGATCTTCTATCTAGGAAAATATGGTCTACTTACACACAAAATAACTTCCAAACAAGGGTTCATTCTTGTAATGCCTGGTTACCAAACACTTTGAAAACATTTCCTTGCAATTCAACTTCAAAATACATTCAAAAATATTTCAAAGAAATAAAACAACTACCAACATACCTTTGATGAACTTTAATTCAAGAAATAGTTTGTAACCTATTTACAACACTCATATAGGGACCTTACTACAGACTTTGTCCAAAATTCTATTTTCTTTATAACTAGGAAAAACTCCTCACTAACCAACATCCATCAACTTTCATACAAAATTAAATACCAATTAACAATCTTTTTATTCCAAAATAAATCACATGTAGACAATATTTGATGCAAAAAACCTCAATAGGGTCTATTTCCTTTCATTTAACAACAGTAGGGTTTTACAAATTACATCAACTCTTCTTATTAAAATGCACATAATTTCATTCAAATTTGTTATACCCAGAAAATAGGGTAATAAATCTTTCTTTCACATCTAAAATATTCCATTCTTTGTCTTTTGGGTTTAACACCCATGCTACCAAAAATTCTCTATGGCCATTAACTCTAAATTCAAAATGACAAACTGGCATATATAAAAGTAACTACCCAAAACTAATTCTTGTAACCTCCAACCTATTCTTGAAAACCACCTACTATGGCTATTCAAATGAACTATAGCTAAAGGATTTTAACCATATATTTTATATCCTCTATCAAATCTTATAGACCTAACATTAACATTAAACCACATTATCTAAGATAAGAATATACAAATCCCTCATCCTAAGACACCTAGACACTAAAAATACACCAAAATTGAAACTAACCCAAATGCCCTTGCATCACTCTACGAGGGCTATGAATTCCTTATCAACATTAGATCAAGACCTAGAGTGAGATTAGAGATAAATTTTTCAAGGTTATATACACTTGGATGGTAGTGGAATAATGTCCATGCAAACTTTCTCAAGGTATGATTCATTAACAATATGATTGGATCAATAGTGGTTAGTCCTTGTAAGTTCGTAGATGTGATAAGTTAACTAATTTTCACACAAAAGGTTAGTGAGAATGTATAAGTTAGTCTCTTAGCTACTTCCATCTTCTCCTCTCAAATCTGTTCATGTTCCATGCATAGTCTCAACCAAATATTTTAGGCTCATAAATATGTTTCTATTGTTCCAAAATACTCAAGATTATTTTTTAGTAGATTCATCATTTGTTGTTGCTTGTATAATATGCCCTAATTATTCCAAAAATCAAGGAACCTCTTTTTATTTTATATCTACTCCCATTTGCACTCATGAATTATTATTCTCATCACTCTTAAGTTAAATTTGTGGTCTATCTTAGTTAGCATGACAAACTAGGTCCCAAAACATCACGATTGTAAAGACCACATTCATGTGATAAAACTTCATAAACACTTAGCATGAAAGTGGAGTCTTGACCTCCCAAATTGCATTTGAATCTTGACTTGTTTATGCCTATTAACATACTCCTATGGATCACCTCAATCTATTTGCCATTTTCCCCAAAAATATGTCCCATTATGATAACCATTTTTTAATGGTAAAGTTTCATATAAATCACTTAGCCTTGAAATAGAGTCTAGTTGTACTTGTTTGTGCTTAAGGATCTTGCTTACTATCTCTCTTAGCTCCCTAAAACTAGTTTCAAGGGTCATTTTGGTTTTTTTACCTATTAATCCTCCATTACTTATCCCATCATGTCAACCACATTAGTGAAGATAACTTTAATATTCTACTCTTTAAGTGAAAACACATTTTTGAGGAACTTATCCCTCTTGTGTTGTCTCTAGTACAAGTGTTCTCTATCTTGCTCAAGTTTCTTGGTCAGCTTTGGGGGGTTCACTTTGATTTTCATGCCATTTTAACCCCTTTCAACCCATCCCATATTATCTACCAAGCTTGTGTGAGTCATTTTCATATTTTACACTTTGTCATTCGATGACTTCTTGGTCTTCGTATTATCTTTACAAAAGATTGCTTGGTTAGGTGAAAAATATCACCTTATCCTCTGATTAGGTCTAGCTATTGGTGTTCAAAATTTGTCTAAGTCCCTAGACCTAATCAAGTTTTCAAACCCTAATTAGGTATTTGGGGTCTTATGTTTCCTTATCTTAGTTTTAATTAGAGTTATTGATAATGAATAGGCATCTATTTAAAATTATTAAGTCCCCTAAAACTAATCTAAATTCAAACCCTAATTAGGTCTAGGGTGAGTCACTTTATTTCCTATATTTATAATTGAAAGTGGTCTTTCCAATTAGGTGTCCATAGTTTTTGGTTGGGTATTCTAGTGTTATGTAGGTTTTTATCCTTATTTAGGTCTCCAACTATCTGCAAGAGAGATTTTAATGCTAATCAAGGTTTATAGCCTTGATTAGGGTTGTCATGCCTTTAGCAATGACACATAATGCCTGATGACCTAAGGTAATAAAATTTATGAAAATCATGGTTAGGTATTAGACCTATATTATTATCAATTTCAAAATCTTACTAAAAATCATTAGTTTTATGAGCATAAGTTTGCCAATTAGGTCTATGGACCTATCCAAAAACACTCTCAGTTCTACCCTAGCTTTCAAAGTTTAGTTAGAACTAGAAATTTGAAAATTCAAAAAATGTAAATTTCAATATACTATTTGGATCATAAAACCCTGATTAGGTTGGGGATAAAGCATAATCAAGTATTTCTATTCAAGATTTTAGCCTCAACCAATGAAGGAAAGTGCTAGCAAAATCCCCAAGACCTATTTGGGAGTCCAAGACCCGATTAGGTCTTGGGTCCCCTCAATTAAAATTTGAGCCTTTCCCATCTTTTATACGAATTTAAAACTTGTCTTTCCCACCTAATTCCTTGGTGTAAAGCATATTTTGAACTATTTTTTTAAAATTGATCATTAAGTCAAAAAGTAAAAGTCCATATAAAAATATAATCTTTAAGGCCTATTTTTCCTATTAAGTCATTGAGACTACCCTACTAAAAATCTATTTCTACCATGAAAATTTTGGACCCACCAATTTTTCCCAATTTTACTATAGTCAAAAGCTTATTACAATTGAGTTTTTTGCTTTCTTGGCCTGAATAGGTCCACTAAGTACCCTTTTTGACCCCCTAACAGTTTTTTGGTCATAACTTGGTCCCTATTAAATTATTTTCATAATCATTAGATTAATTATAAATTTTAATGTGATATGGATGTCTTGATCCATCTAGTTTCTAAAAGTTCCTCTTGTGTAATGATATTTTAAATTTTTAAGTTCATAAGTTTCCTAAAGAGCTTTTATTTGTAAACAAGTAACTTGTTTATTGGATTTTTTAGGCTAAAATGGAGAAAAAAGGCAAAGTGGTGGAGTTGGAAAAGTGAATGCATGTTTGGGAAGGAAATTAATTGACATAAAGTCTATAAATAGAACCAACCCTACCAATTATAAAGGATTTTCTCTTTGTTTCTCCAAAACACTTAGAGTTAGATGCATTAATTTTTATCATATCCCTCTTTTGTATCCATGCCATTATGTTGGCATAATTGCAATAGATTTATCATGGTGAATTTATAATGTGATTATCAACAAGAACATATTGATAAATACAAGTATTTGTATTTATTAGTTTCAAATTGCACATTCAAATGGTGGTTGTGGGACATTTTTTCATTGTCTAATTTCCTTTGGCATATGCATTAGCTCCATTTATAATTGTTTACAGGCTCATCAAGGAATAGACTAGATTTTTGTATTCATATGATCAATAAATATGGATTTATCTTCATTAAAATAGGCTTTATTTCTTTCCCTCTCTTTTGTATTTTATTATCAAATATGTTAAACTAGAGTTTGTCAAATAACAATCTATTTTTACTCATTTATCTCAATTACTTGCTTATTTTTATTATCATTAAGTTGTCA